>JABTTQ020000895.1:0-471003 GCA_016081115.2 Rehmannia glutinosa | reverse complement strand
GCAATCTGTTATTACTTCGTTCGGTGCTACACATATCAATAAGCGGCACCGAAAAGTGATGGAGGAAAGGGGGCCAACTCCGTCTCGACCCTTCTATTTTAAAAAAAAAATTACTTTAAAAAATATTAGTTAAAATTTATATGATTTTTCTTTTATTTTTTTATCGGTCCACTCCTGATTTGTGTATGGGCCCATCCCGTAATATTCTCGACCTACGCCACTGTGCCGACACATTACATAGGCAACAAACCTATACTACATATTCAACACACACTTCAAATAAGCAAATTTTTACTTGCATGCACACACTACTCATAAAACACCATCTTAATATTAAATATGCAAAAATTGCATACAACTTAAGCAATACATTTACACTAAACATGCAACTTAAATGTGTACGAACAATATGACTATATTACATATGCAATATGATTAAATTACACTGTAATATGGTTGTACTACATATGCAAAATGATTATATCACATAAGCGATTAACAACAGATCTGGCGCCGGAGGAAAAAACCAAACAAGAGATCGTGAAGAAAGTGGAAGTCGAAGAGTGGATATCATAATAACGAGTTAAAATCTAATCAAATATGAGTTATAAGCTGTTTAAATGCAAAATGACTCAAATAGCCTTTCTAACTACTTGAAAAAAAAAATGAAATAATCCTTTAAATCGGGACCATTAAAAAAAAAAAGACCTTAACTATTAGGATTTTGTCCTCGCGTACTCACCCTAAATGAGTGGGCTCAGGATCCAAATCCTATGTGTGTGTGTATATATATATATATATATATATATATATATGTATATTAATTCTTGGGTGGCAAACTGCAAATATAAAGCTTAAGTGACAAAATGCAACAAGTTTTGTATGTGCTAGGCACATGAGGAATCTTGGTGATATATTCTCAATACAATGGGTACAGGTGGATCTAGGGGATGACACGACGCTTCCCCACTCCCTAATTTTTCTATTTTTTTAATTTTTCACTATGGATTCTTTAAAATTTTTAAAATATGTTATAATGATATTTTGTATTCGACCACCATTATTATATTTCCTTTAGTCTCAACCCACCAAATTGTAAAATCTTGCATCCGCACTGGGTGGATTCTAGGGATTAAATGTCAAACCACTCGTAGTTTGTATAGTTTTTGTTAAAAAAAAGAATTTATATGATAAAGTGCAAAAAGACCACAGTTTAACTGGTAAATAGTTTCCCCTTAACACTATTAGTATATATTAATAATGTCACTTTCAGATTTAATAGTGATTATCCAATAATTATTGACAATTCTATTGCAACTGTACTTGTAAATTATCAATAATGACAACTTCAACGCAATTATTGATATTATTAAATTGCAAAACTTATGATTTTGGTATCAACTAATATTTATTATTAAATATTTTCCAAATATCATCAATATCTTATAAGCAATTTTTTTACAATCTTTGTTTCTTTATTATTTTTGTTTACGATCAAATTACCTATGGAGAAAATTGCAAACACAGTCTCATATGATATTTCCCATTGCAATCTTAGTCACATACTTTTGCAAAATTGGTCCAATTGTTTCAAGATTTTGCAATTTCGAGTCCCCATAGTTTTAAATAGGCATTAATTAATCCCAGTTTATAAATATTGTAATATTAATCCCAATTCACCATACTCACCCTATTATGAAACAAATCACATAATGTGAAAGTCCTCATTTTCTCACTGTTTTAGTTCGTGGCATTGTTGAACTCTTAGATCCAAATTCCCGGAGACTTTAAGTGAATCATGTCGGTTTTCAGTGACATACTTAACATGACATACTTTTGCAAAGACCTCACTAACACGTATACAAAGCTTCAATTTGCTTAAGTTTATTAACAAAAATGGATATATTCTATTGCGATCATATATTAGGCCCAACATGCTTTCGTAAAATTAAAATATCCCTTAAAATCATACATTTCTTTGACCAAACCGGTGAGATGGTTATAACACCACCGATCGGAAAGTTATTGCCCATAGACCGTTTGACAAACGACACATTCATTGACTTTAACCTTCGAGGAAGATGATCTACAAGTTATCCGGAGTCCATCGAAAATTGCTCGGCCTGACAACCGTAGTTCGTTTCTACTTCAAAGGGCGTATAAGATAATTCTTCAAGGATAAAATACTAAGACATAATAAATACATGTTGAAACAAAATTCTTCTTTTTATTAAGAATTTGAAGAAAAACTTATTACATCGAATCTCTCTTTGGGAGGAGATTACTTATTTAACCTTCTCATATATGAGGCTTGTTTTTACTCACACAAAACTTAAAGAAAACTTAACTATTCTAGAATTTAAACACTCGGATATTACAAAGAAAATTTATTATTGAAGACTAAGGAGATTATTCGATGTTGATAGCCTACATAACCATTGTTGATATGGACTTGATGTCGGTTTGAAATGTGGACTTCAATTCTTCATTGAAATAAAAGACGTCATTGCTTATGTCATCTCAATTATTGCTTAGCCCAACTTGTCGCTCGCTCCGCTTTGTATTTGTTCCACTTTTGGCTTTTTTAAAAGTGGGTATCCTTCATCATGTTAGACAAAATTTGTCGGGGAAGGATGGCCTTCTTTTTCGAGATTTGTGTTTTTACGCGATTCTCATGGCGGATGTCCAATCGTTAATAAGGACTTCTCGATTTTTAAAATCGGGGATATTGATTTAGCATTAATCCGTATGGATGTATAGGATTGAGTGATTTTCTATAAGGCATGTTGTACAAATTTGGCTTTTGAACGCAATGTCTTGTTCTGTTATAATTACATGATTTTCTCTTGTGGTAAAATCTTCAACGTGTGGCATTTGTTCATCCCGTGGTGTGGTAATCGCTTTCGCTCGTTGGGATAACTAGTGGTGGTGGTGGTGGTGGTGGTTTTGATCATGGATAACCAATGTTGTAAATCGAACCCCAGTATTCATCTTTAAATCTACAATTCTTAATCCTAAGAAGGATTCGACAATGTCATGTAGATCTACAAGATTAATCTTCTATATCATTCACTTTTGATTTGTGACATATTTTCCTTTGATGACATCAATGAGCTTTTCATCCTCTTGTCATGCTTCGTACACCTTGATTGGTTTTCGATTTGGTGTAAATAGGTCCGGATTTTGAAATTTATACGCTTATATCCTCCGGATGAACTTGGTTTATCCTCATATTCTTGACTCGTTTACAATATCACGAAGGATTTCAAGACTTTTCTTATGATATTTTGTCATCGTCTCCATCCGGGTTTGAATCGATGAACTTGTATTTGTAGATTATTATGGGAGTTGCCAAACTTCGCACCGTCTTTTGACTACTTATAAGATCTTGGGAGAACTTAGATGTGTAAAAAAGCAAGTATCTCGCTTCAATCTGGTTTACCATCGGGAATCATGATTTTGATTTTGATGGGCTAACTTTCGATGATGATTTATCGAGATCCACAAGTAATGTCGATTTACCATAAGGTACTTGGATAATACCACTTTTATTTTTGCATTGTCTCGAGGTATCTCTATCGGCTCTAAGATCTCCTTTTCAACATATTGATTATCCCAATATGTTATTCTTTCTGGTATTCTTGTGCGTACATCGCCAAAATTTGTCGATATCTCCGAAATGTATACATCTTGGACAATTATGCAGAACCATGTTCTTGGAGATAATTATCCTTATCAATTGTTAATTACTTAAATATAATAAATTTAACTTAAAGTTCTTAATAAACTTGAGACTATGACATTGTCGAATCCTTCTTAGGATTAAGAATTGTAGATTTAAAGATGAATACTGGGGTTGGATTTACAACATTGGTTATCCATGATCAAAAACCACCACCACCACCACCACTAGTTATCCCAACGTAGCGAAAAGTACGATTCACAAGATTAATCTTCTCATATCATTCACTTTTGATTTGTGACATATTTTCCTTTGATGACATCAATGAGCTTTTCATCCTCTGTCGTAGCCGTACACCTTCATTGGTTTTCGGTTTGGTGTAAATAAGTACCGTTTTGAAATTTATACGCTTATATCCTCCCGGATGAACTTGGTTTATCCTCTATATTCTTGACTCGTTTAAATATCACGAAGGATTTCAAGACTTTTCTTATGATATTTTGTCATCGTCTCCATCCTGGGTTTGAATCGATGAACTTGTATTTGTAGATTATTATGGCGATTTGCCAAACTTACCGCACCTTTTGGACTCTTTTGGACTTCTCAAGATCTTGGGAGAACTTAGATGTGTAAGCAAGTATCTCGCTTCAATCGGTTTACCATCGGGAATCATGATTTTGATTTTGATGGGTACGCTTCACGATGATTTATCGAGATCCACAAGTAATGTCGATTTACCATAAGGTACTTGGATAATACCACTTTTATTTTTGCATTGTCTCAAGGTATCTCTATCGGCTCCTAAGATCTCCTTTTCAACATATTGATTATCCCAATATGTTATTCTTTCCCCAGATTCTTGTGCGTCATCGCCAAAAATTTGTCGATATCTCTGAAAAATGTATCATCTTGGACAATTATGCTAGAACCATGTTCTTGGAGATAATTATCCTTATCAATTGTTAATTACTTAAATATAATAAATTTAACTTAAAGTTCTTAATAAACTTAGACTATGATACTATTTTTTTGTCAACCTTCTAAGGCAAATTGAGTATTAAGAAAGATATGAGAAATCTGGGACGAAAAGTGCAAAAATTAGGAATTATAGGACCAAAATTGCAAATATATGATTTTCGGACTGTATTTGCAAGAAAATGAATCATATGGGACTATTTTGGAACATAAAGACTAGAACTGCAATGCAAGAATTCCTATGGTACCAGTTTTGCAATTAACATTACGGCATTACCTATGTAAAGTTACTAGAAGTATACTTTTAAAAGCATTCCGAATAGTTGGCACACCACGTGAAAGACTTTCCAAATAATCCCCCAAGAGAAATTACAGAATTTTCTTATATACAACAGTAACGATGGGATAGATATATAAAAAGAAAAACAGTAACAATGGGATCCACTAGGGAGGTTTGATATTTTATCACGACTTTTCTTATTTTTCTGTATTGGAAAGTCTTGAAGACGCCCAACAATTACAACAGGAGGGGTCAATAATGTCAAGAAGGGTCAAAGAAGGTGGCAACTCCCAGCTTCTCAGAAATATCTTAAATAATTTAGACTTTCCATTGGCAATGCAGAGAATACTCATCTAAATTGAAAATTCTAAGCAGCCTTGACTCCAACATGCTCTCACCTATATAAACCTTATTTCATCAGCATCAACATAACACATCTTCATTCTTTTATTGCAAAAATACAAGAAAGCAGTTTTTTTCTTTTTTTATTTTCTAATTTCCAAATTACATTCTGGTGATCAAAGAAGGAAAAAGAATCAATATAGTTTCAGCATTTGTGGTGCTGGAAAGATTTAGAAAATGGATGCGGGTAACCTTTATAAAGCTACTAATAGCTTAAGAGCAACCAGTAAGTCAAGCTCCAGCTTCAGGGTAAACAGCTCAAATATATGGAGAAACACGGGGATCGAAGTTTTTTCACGTTCATCGCGTGAAGAAGATGATGAAGAGGCCTTGAAATGGGCTGCCCTGGAAAAGCTGCCCACTTTTGATCGTCTCAGGAAAGGGCTGTTGTTGGGATCAAAAGGTGCCAATGAAGTTGATGTTCAGAATCTTGAATTTCTGGACAAGAGGAATTTGGTGGAGAGATTGGTTAATACCGTGGAAGAAGATAATGAGAAGTTCTTGTTAAAGCTCAGGAAAAGAATTGACAGGTATTTTAATTTTGAAATTTCCTTTTCAATCAGAGTTTTTAATAGTCTTGTTGATTTTGCCTAATATCTGTTTTTTGTTGTTGTTGTTGTTTAGAGTGGGGATTGATATGCCAACCATTGAAGTTAGATATGAGCATCTAAATATTGATGCAGAAGCTTATGGTGCAAGCAGGGCTTTGCCTACTTTTGTCAACTTCAACATCAACATTATAGAGGTAAATAGGCATATGTATATATATGCTTAAAAATATTTTATTTCTACTAAAAAGGGCTCAATCTAATATGTGTTGATCTTTGTTTCAGGGAATTTTGAATTCTCTCCATATACTTCCTAGCAGAAAGAAGCCTTTTACAATCCTTAAGGATGTCAGTGGGATCATCAAGCCCTGTAGGATGACCTTGCTTTTAGGTCCTCCAAGTTCTGGAAAAACTACCCTTTTGTTAGCTTTGGCTGGAAAGCTTGATCCAACTCTTAAAGTAAATATAACCATTTTAATTTTATCATCAATGATCAATTTTTATCCTCGATTTTTGCACAATTCTAATGGATGGCACTAATCATACTTCTCCAGGTTTCGGGTAAGGTGACTTATAACGGACACGGAATGGAAGAATTTGTACCCCAGAGAACTGCGGCGTACATTAGCCAACACGATCTGCATATTGGAGAAATGACTGTCAGAGAAACTTTAGCGTTTTCTGCTAGATGCCAGGGTTGGCTCACGCTACGGTTTGTACAATCACTAGATACAATATTATTGTTTTCAAAATATCTGAGGTTGAAATTGTAAATTGTTAAGGTTGTACAGTTTATTTATGTTTTTCTTTTTTTTTTTTTTTGTTGAATTTGATTTGAACAGAGATGCTGGCAGAATTGTCAAGGAGAGAGAAAGCAGCAAATATCAAACCAGATCCTGATATTGATATCTACATGAAGGTAATTTTTTACTGTATATATGATTGATTAATATTGTCTGAGAGTGATGTCATGGTGGGCCCGGCGGCTATCTTTTTTATCCATTCTAGTACATATAATGCTACTAAAATATATCCACCATATAGAAAGTGATAAGTCTTGTTTGTTTGTTTCAATTATTGTAGTTTTATACAGTATGTTTAATAGTTAATCAACAAGATCCATAGTGAATTTAATATATAAAAAGGAAACTGTTGAAGCAAAATACTGATCATAGATTTGTATTGTTAAAATAGAAAGAGGTATTGTAGTTTATACAGTATGTCTTCTAGTTAATCAACAAGATTCATAGACGGGAAGAATTTTAAAATTAAACTAGTGAATTTACATAGAAAAAGGGAAACTGTTAAAGAAATCTAGTGAATAGATTTGTATGATTATCAAAATAGTATAAAGGCAGACATAATGATATGATCAAACAGCAAAACCTGTCAACATTCAATGATGTTTACACAGTATAAAAGAGTTAATTTCATTTTCTGCTTCTTTTCTTGGCCCAATTGCTAAAACTTCATATTGCTATTTTGAATAATGTAGGCAGCAGCCACAGAAGGAGATGAAGCAAGTGTTGTCACAGATTACATTCTTAAGGTTTTGGGACTCGATGTTTGTGCTGATACTATGGTTGGTGATGAAATGGTTAGGGGAATTTCTGGAGGACAGAAAAAACGTGTCACAACTGGTAAACAAATTATATCCATACTCTACAATGAAATAACAACGAATTTAACGAATTTATATGGAAACTGAAGTTTTTTTTGGAATTAAAAATCACAGGAGAAATGCTTGTTGGACCAGCAAAGGCACTTTTCATGGATGAGATATCCACCGGACTTGATAGTTCTACAACTTACCAAATTGTGAATATGCTTCGACAATATGTTCACATTATGAAGGAACTGCTTTTATCTCACTCCTGCAACCAGCACCCGAGACATACGATCTGTTCGATGACATCGTGCTCTTGGCTGATGGCCAGGTTGTTTATCACGGACCTAGAGAACATGTGCTCGAATTTTTTGAATCCATGGGTTTTAAATGCCCACAAAGAAAAGGAGCAGCCGATTTCTTGCAAGAAGTAAGCAAACGAAACAATAAACTGCAATTTTCTCTGTATGTAGCCTTTAATTCGTTCTAATGAGAAATCATAACGATATGCAGGTAACGTCAAAGAAAGATCAGCAACAATACTGGGCACGACACGATAAGCCTTACCAATTTATTTCAGTTAAAGAATTCGAGAGGCGTTTAAGTCTTACGTTTTTGGTCAAAAACTTAAGGAAGAGCTTGCTGTTCCATTTGATAAGACCAAAAGCCATCCAGCTGCTTTGACAACTCATAAGTATGGTCTGGGAAAAAGGAACTCCTGAAAGCCTGCACTGAAAGAGAAGTCTTGTTGATGAAGAGAAACTCATTTGTCTATTTCTTCAAGATCTTTCAGCTTACTGTGATGTCACTTACTGCCATGACACTCTTCTTTCGAACCGAGATGAGTAAAAGAAACTATAGCAGATGGAGGTGTTTACACCGGCGCTCTGTTTTTCACCGTCATTATGATAATGTTCAATGGAATGTCAGAGCTTGCAATGACAATTTACAAGCTACCTGTGTTCTACAAACAGAGAGACATGTTCTTCTTCCCCGCATGGGCATATGGTCTCCCCTCGTGGTTACTGAAAATACCAATTACTTTCATCGAGGTTGCTATATGGACATGTCTCACTTACTATGTAATGGGTTTTGATCCTAATGTAGGAAGGTACGAGTTGCAAATTCAACGCCTCAAATGCACTACTTTTTCAGTTGCTTTCAAAATATAGTTACTAATCAAGAATCTTTGCGTTGCACAGGTTTTCAGGCAGTACTTGCTGCTTTTATTTGTTCACCAGTGTGCATTAGCGCTATTCAGATTTATTGGAGCAGCCGGTAGGAACATGATCGTTGCAAACACATTCGCTTGTTTGCGCTGCTCTTGCTATTTGCACTAGGTGGCTTTGTTCTATCACGAGGTATGGAATGAGGATCGATTGTTGAAAGTTATATGTATATTCTTACAGTAAAAATAGTTGTTCATTTTCTCATTACAATTTTAATTGGTGATGCAGATGATGTACAGAGTTGGTGGATTTGGGGCTACTGGTCCTCACCATTGATGTATGCTCAGAATGCAATTCTTGTTAATGAATTCACAGGGCACAGTTGGAGTAGAGTAAGTCAATGCATCGATATTCTTTTAGTTAGCTTTGCCTGTTTTATATATGATACTAAAACTAATCATTATACTATATCATCTTGTAGCTTGTAAATGGAACTGAATTGGGAGTGCATGTGATGCGGTCTCGAGGATTCTTTCCTCAGTCAAACTGGTATTGGATAGGACTTGGGGCTGTCATCGGATTCATATTCCTATTTAACATCTTATTCCTTATTGCTCTTGCAGTCCTCGGCCGTGAGTTTTTCTATTCTCACAACTTTCAAGTAAATATTTACAGTTATATTCAGCAATTAATTAATACTGCCTAAAATGCTGCAGCTTACGAGAAACCTCAAGCAGTGTTACCAGAAGAAACTGAAGATGGTGCAATGCAGAAAAGCATCTCCTCTGAATCCTCATCCGCTGAAACCGATGAGAATAAGAAAAAAGGAATGATTCTTCCATTTGAGCCACATTCCATAACATTTGATGATGTCAGATATTCGGTCGACATGCCACCAGTAAGTTCAAGTTTAAAATTTGTAAATGAAGCAATCAATATATTTTTGGAAAGAGCAATTCGTTACTTAATTACTTTTTAAATTGCGCAGGAAATGAAAGCTCAGGGAGCCAGTGATGATAAATTGGAACTATTGAAGGGTGTAAGTGGAGCTTTTAGGCCAGGTGTCCTTACAGCTTTAATGGGTGTTAGTGGAGCTGGTAAAACAACTTTGATGGATGTGTTAGCCGGAAGAAAAACAGGAGGATATATCGAGGAAATATCACAATCTCAGGGTATCCAAAAACCAGGCAACATTTGCTAGGATTTCGGATATTGTGAACAGAACGACATCCATTCTCCAAATGTCACTGTTTATGAGTCCCTTGTTTACTCAGCTTGGTTGCGTTTGCCTCGTGAAGTTGATGCAGAAGCTAGAAAGGTATATAGATTGAGACATCGTTTTACATAATTGTCATAATGAGACTTCATGAGTGATAATATTAACATTTGTCGTCTACTTACAGATGTTCATTGAGGAAGTTATGGAACTTGTAGAACTTAACCCCTTGAGAGGATCGCTAGTTGGGTTGCCAGGGTTAACGGTCTTTCGACTGAGCAGCGGAAAAGGCTAACAATTGCAGTTGAACTTGTGGCTAACCCTTCAATCATATTTATGGACGAGCCAACATCAGGCCTTGACGCAAGAGCTGCTGCTATCGTGATGAGGACTGTCAGAAATACTGTGAACACGGGAAGAACTGTAGTGTGCACAATTCATCAGCCTAGCATTGATATATTTGAAGCATTTGATGAGGTATATATTTTAATAATAAAAGCAGATATGTAATTGATTTTCTGTGCAGTTTACTTCTATACAACAATTAGATGATGCTAAAATGACATAATTTGGCAGCTATTTTTGATGAAACGGGGAGGACAAGAAATATATGTTGGACCATTGGGCCGACAGTCGACACACTTGATCAAGTACTTTGAAGAAATCGAAGGAGTATCAAAGATTAAAGATGGTTACAATCCTGCTACCTGGATGTTGGAAGTTACTTCTTCAGCACAAGAACTACTTTTGGGGGTTGACTTTACTGATCACTACAAGAAATCAGATTTATACATGTAAGTTGAATGCCATAATGAGAAATAAGTATTTTCTAGAACCAATTATTGTTTTATGACATTCTAATAATCTTTATTGTGTAAAACTAATTCACAGGAGAAATAAAGCTCTAATCAAGGAACTAAGCGTCCCCGTGCTGGCACAAAGGATCTATTTTTCGCCACTGAATATTCACAATCTTTTCTCACCCAGTGCATTGCTTGCCTTTGGAAACAACACTGGTCATACTGGCGTAATCCTCCTTATACGGCTGTGAGATTTCTGTTCACATTATTCATAGCCCTTATCTTCGGGACAATGTTTTGGGATCTCGGCTCAAGATGGTAAGTAGATGGATTTATATAAAAAAAAAAAAAAGAAAATGATGTCAAATTAGTTTTAAACGAGTTTGTGCTAATTTTGCTGGGATGTCATAACATTGCAGGGACACTCAACAAGATCTAATGAATGCCATGGGTTCTATGTATTCTGCCATCAACTTTTTAGGTTTCCAATATTGTTCGACAGTTCAACCTGTAGTGGCTATTGAAAGAACAGTTTTTTACAGAGAAAGAGCCGCTGGAATGTATTCAGCTTTACCATATGCATTCTCACAGGTACTGAGTGGTTACCATATACTGTTCACTTTGTTAACATTCTTGAAATTTTCAAATATCGAAGTTTGGAGTAATTTAAAACTTGTGCCTTGTTTCTTTTTTGTTGCAGTTTCTCATTGAGATTCCTTACGTCTTTGTACAAACCATTGTATATAGTCTGATTGTCTACTCAATGATGGGATTCGACTGGACCGGTGAAAAATTCTTATGGTTCATATATTTCATGTTCTTCTCGTTATTGTACTTTGTCCTCTACGGCATGATGACTGTGGCTGTTACCCTAATCACAATGTTGCTGCTATTATATCTTCATTCTTCTATGCCCTCTGGAATCTGTTCTCAGGATTTATCATTCCACGACCAGTAAGTTCTACTAATATTAGCATTAATCTTGACTGTAAATACATTAAATTCACACCAAAACTAACTTTGTTTTTTGAACTTGTTAACAACAGAGAATGCCTGTGTGGTGGAGATGGTATTACTGGGCAACTCCTATGGCTTATTCCTTATATGGTTTAATTGTTACACAATATGGTGAAATTCAAGATGTGATGGAGACCGGAGAAACAGTTGAAGATTACTTGAGAAATTACTTTGGGTTCAGACACGATATGCTTCCATTAATTGCATCAGTACTTCTCGGATTCGTTGTTCTTTTCACTGTCATCTTTGCCTATTCCATCAAGACATTCAACTTCCAGAGAAGATAAAAAAAAAAAAAATTGTTTTCTGTCAACTTCCTCAAGGCCTTGTGCTCACTAGCTATTTACAGTTTACTAGTTAAATTAAGATTTTGTATAGAAAATCTTGAATATGTATGTTTATTGTATAATTGCATTAAAAATTATGTCACTTCTTTATGTACCATGTAATCTTCAAGTGTGCAAGCTTTTTGTTTTATTTATAGATGAAAGTTTTTATTTCTTTTATAATAATTTATATTCCACCAACAATCTAGTTTCGATTATTTGACATTCCTCCATCCCATTTTCTCAAAAATGTTATCGTGGTTAGTCAATTTTTCCCTTCAATGCTTCCGAGTCTTATAATTCAAGAATAAATCCAAGAGTAATGGTGCATCAGAAATAGCCCTGGATTTTCCTGTAAATCTAATGAAATAAAGACAAATTAATTACTTATTTTTTAAAGGAAATAAATATTTTTATAAAATGATAGTAGTATAAATTGTGTTACAAATTTATTCAAAATAGACTCATGTCTACCTAGTAACAGAACCAGAAACAGTGGAACTCAAGTATTCCAACTATTTTCATTTTGGCAAAGTGTCATTAACCACATCTTCTAGAATCTTTGACATGGAGCGCGTGAATATAGATATGGTGCAATTCAGAAATAACTAAGGGGTCACAATTGAGGTCATCATGTTTGGTTTTGTGGGTTTGTGTTGAAATGCATAACAAACCCGTCAACTCAACTCCACTTATTTAATTATTCGCGTCAAATTTCTCAACCTAAATACATATTTATGTGAGTTATATGAGTTGTGTGCATTTTTTTAATCTGAGTACTCGATAATTTACTAAACAGTAAATCATTAAACTAATAATCTACTCGATCAATAAAAATCTCACAACATGCAACTACTATTATTCGGGTTTGAACCAATTCTCACCCACAAGTCTCTACTCTAACCCTTTTATGACGTATTGGTAGACCTTCCCAAATAAAAATAGAAGCGTGAAATCGGACCGAAATGGGCCCGTAGTCAAGGGCTGGTTAACAGTTGACTGGTTCAGTAGTTCAAAACCAGCCCGAAACTGTCCCGATTACGGTTACAGGAATCTGGAACCGTCGACCCACGGGTCAGCGATTTATATTTATTATTCATTTTTTTATAAAAAATAAAAAAATGAACCAACCACGGTTATGAGTTATCTGACTGTTTCTCATCAATAATCAGATTTCTTTGAAGAGATGTGAAGAAGAGACCAAGATTCAACAAACACAACAACCGAAAAAGAAAATGAGTGATTGAGACCTAAAGGTAATAATGGTAAAATACAAGAATTACGAAGGGAATTCTTCTAGACGGTAAGAGAATAAGTGGGCAATGTTCAAGCTCTTTATAGTCCTTTCATTTACAATTTACAATTTCTTCAATTCGCCTTGCTTATTAATTTTGGAAAATTGCAAAAATGGTCCTCTATATTTTGGGTAGTTGTAAATTGGTCCTTTTCGATTATCTTTTTGCAAAAATGGTCCTATATATATGATTTTGTCTCAATTTAAGGACAATTCACACCCAATTTTGAATTTTCCGTCGATTAAGTCTTAATTAGGCTTAGTTGGCAAGATTAATCACCTCTTTGCCAGCATGATTCAAAAAAATGCAAAATTGGTCTAGTATGTTTGGGGTGTTACTGTTGCAAAAAAGGTACTTTCCAATTTCATTTTCGCAAAATTGGTCCAATATGTATTAAAATGTCCTTAAATTGAGAACATTTTATCAAAACTTGACAAATAATATGGGGAAATAACAATTTTAACAAAATATTCTTATAAAATAATGTATATTAAATTAACAAATAATTAAAATAATTAAAGTAATAGTAATAAGTATTCTATAATTAAATCTTAAAAAATGACATACTGGAAAATAAAATAATCATTTAAACTAACCTATTAATTTTTTTACATTAATTAATTAACAAGCATTCATCTATCTTCTCCTACTTGAACATCTCCATAATTATTTTTTTAAAAGGATTAATGGAAAATTATTAATAAAACAATCCCTTTTATTTAAAAAAAAAAGTCCCTTTGATTAAAATAATATTTTTTAATTTAATGGAAATTTATTTCTAAACACTAATTATTTAATCCCTAATTAACAAACACTGACATGTCTTCTCCCATTTGTTTTTTTAAATATTATTTAAAAATCCCAAATCAATCCCTTTGTTTAAAAAATAATTCATGTATACATTCAAGTAACAGAAAATATGTCAAGACTTGTTTTTTTTTTTAATAAGTTGGGAGACTTGGTTGAGGGGAGGAGAGATAATTTTCAAATAAATTGAAAGATACTGAGTTCGAACATCAAGTTAACACCCTTATAAAGGGTTAGTGATACCACTTGAGCTACAAGCTAGTGGTATATGTCAAGGCTTGTTAATTAGGGACTATTTATTAGTGTTAAAATTATTAATAGGTTAGTTTAGATGATTATTTTATATTTAAAATTTAGTTTGTTATAACTGAAGTATTAAAGATTCCAAAAAAAAAAACACTCAAGTATTAAATAATTTATTTTTCTCTTATTTTAATATTTAAATAATTTATTGATTTACTTTTTATTATTTTATTAAATACTTAGTTATTTTATTAAAATAATTATTTCCCATAATTTCCTACAATCCTTTTAATTTATTTTTTTCTGTTGTTTAAATTCACGTACATGCATGTTCAATGACACAATAGGTGAACACTTGTCAATTACAAATTATTGTTCAAAAGAAATTAATGGGTTAGTTTAGATGATTGTATTGTTTTTATAAATTAGTTTCTTTAAATTTTAGTTACTAAATAATTTGTCACTAGTATCTTAATTATGTGAAATCATTTATTTGTTTTACTTACATTATTTTATTAAAAAAACTGAGATTTATTTATTTTATTTTCAAGTTTTGTAAAAATGTTCTCAATTTAAGTACACTTTAATACATAGAAGACCAATTTTGCAAAAATCAAATCGGAAAGTACCTTTATTGCGACACCCCAAATATACGGGACCAATTTTGCAATCTTTTCGAACCATGTTGGCAAAGAGGTGATTAGTCTTGCCAACTAAGCTAATTAAGACTTAATCAGTGGAAAAATCAAAATTGGGTGTGAATTGTCCTTAAATTGAGACAAAATCATACATATAGGACCAATTTTGCGAGAAAAGTAATCGGTGAGGACCAATTTTGCAACTACTCAAAACATACAGGACCATTTTTGCAATTTTTCCTATTAATTTTACTGTTCAGAAGGTGGAGATAGCACATTATTTATTACATATTTTCAAAATTTAAAGTTTTTCTAGGAAAATTATAAAAACAAGGATTGAATTAGCCCTTAAACCGGTGGTTTGAACCAAGATGCGAACTGGTTGGGATTGTCGATTAACCATAATTAGCCATAATCGTCCTGTAGAGGGCCAATTACGATCGATCTCGATATTTCTTCTTTGTGAACTATTGGTTTGGAACTATTAACCAACGGTTCATGAACCAAGACCACCTAGTGCTAGGTTTGTATTGTGTTTTTGCGTCGTATCGATATTGTCCCCTAGTATTTGCAATAAAACATATTTGGAAAATAGGGAAATATGGTAATTGTTGATGATGTCACAACCAACGCAAACGCCAAATGGTACGCTGGTGCGGATGGGATATTCTATTCCAATATGGTGTTTTATCTCCTATTCTACCGCACGGATGATTGCTATGTGTATATGTAACGACCCAATTTTATGAAATCAAAGTACTCTAAAATATTATTATGAAAACACGAATTTATAAATTAGAGTGATGCCATAATTATCAAAAAGTCAATTTATTATTTTTATTCTTAAGGAAAATTATAATAATAATAATAATACATCTTCCAAATTAAATATCCAACAATTATTCCAAGCGTAAACCGAAAAATTAAAAAGACACAAATCTAAAATTTAGTCCGATCATAATTATTTAAAATATAAATATAGCATGATTTATTCCACCATGCACAACATCATATCTTGAAATCGGATTCCTCAACCTTAATAATCGTAGATACTCGATTTAGAAAAATTGAACAATAAAAATTCAAGTCCTCGACCCCTTCGTTTTATACGTTAAATAAATATATATAATTAATATGCAATTTTAATAAATTGAACTAGTTAATAAAATAATTTGAAAAAATAAAATATTGAAAGAAGGCTTATGGATTAGGAATTATATATATATGTGTGAATATATATGTAGGAAACATGAATAATAATTAGAAAATATAACTATCTTATAATTATTTGAGATTTGGTGTAAAATTTGTGTATGAAGTTATAAACATATATATACTAAGTAATCTTACCCCCTAAACTTAAATTTAGCCCTTAAGAATACTAACCCCTAAAAGGCCAAATAACCCCTATATAACCTTTAAGTTAAATATTAATTATAATATTGATAATTATCATAATAAAGATAATGATAAAAACATAATAAATCTAACATGTATATAATTTTATTAAAAAAGGATACACATAATATTATTGATACTTATTAGTCTAATAAGGATAACAATAATATTAATGTTTAAGTGTTCTAATTATTATTTTTTTTAGAAAAATTGGGATATTACAGATATAAGTTACCATATTAAAATTCCACAATTTAGGTGTGATTTATGCTCCAAAATTAATATGGTAACTTCTATACACGCTGCAAACATCCGTGCGGTGGAATAGGAGATGAAACACCATCCTAATAGAAAATCCCATCCGCTGAAAGTATTCTATTTATTTCATTTGAGTGGGTACTAGATGCAATTTCATGTTTTTATCCAGTTTTTGTATATTGTGTTGATCGAGTTTTATTTTATTTTATTGCACTATAATGTTTTGAATTATAATAAACTGTTTATATACGCCAACCTAGCAGTGTCGATTTTCTATGGCTCTCAATTTAAGAAATATTTTTCGTAGATGAAAAAAATTTACTTGAAACATAACTACAAATTTCTATCAAACAATATAATGAAAAAAACAACATATGATAGTAATTGGAGTCGTGTTAAAAACTAAAAAGGTATTACCTTTTTTATTAAGTTTATATATTACAGATCATATTCTTGCATTTATTACTAGTCTATATCTATATCTATATCTATATCTATACTACTATAAAAGTGTGAATAGGTTGAAAGGTTTCTTGAAATGTTTTATTGGACAAAAGCATCTCTTTAACATAGTAAGTTTTAGGGGTAATGAAGTAATTTGGTATTTATTTAATTAGTTTTGTTTATAGGAAAAACTTGTATAAGACCGTCTTACGGGTCTCATTCCGTAAAACGAATCTCCCTTACCCGCCCGACCCGACCCGACCCCCTACCCGCGACCCGGACAGTTTTTTTATTTATTTTTCTTTTTTTCTTTTCTCACACACGTTCAGTCTCTCTTACACGTTCTCTCTCTCACTTTCACTCAACCTTTCACGTTTGTCACGTTCTCTCAGTCTCAGACCTAGGGTTTAATTTCCATTCAATTTCCGTTCAATTCCAGTTCTCTCACGTTCTCACATTCACGTTTTCTCACGTTCGAGGTCGGTTCGGCAGTTTTCTCTCACGTTCTCTCACGTTTTAACCTAGAGTTTTCAATTTTGGAGTTAAATTAATAATTTCTGCAATTGTGAGTCGAGTCCTCTCCAGTTACGCATTCACGTTCTATCAGGTTCGAGTTCTCTCAAGTTTTTCATCGATCTCCAACGATTTGTCACCGTTCGTAGGTGGATTTCTCAACTGTAGTTCTCTCAAGTTGCAAAGGTATTTTCGAGTATCTCATCTTCTTTTCTTTTTCTTCTTCTTCTTGTTCTCTTAGTCTTCATTTTTTTTTTCAGTGGATGAGTTAAATTCGCCATTGTTATGCACTAGTTTTTGATTTCTTGTTGTTCATGTTAAAATTTGTTAGTAGATACATTAGTGTTATTTGTAAATTTCTGGGGAACAATGATACTTAAAAGTAACAGAAATTCGCATATAAGTATCATATATTTGTTCAACAGTATCAGTGTTTTTTTAACCTAGTGTATGGATTTGTATTCGTTTGTTGTTAAATGGAACTAAAAGTATCTGAAATTACTTGAAAAGTATCAAGAAATGACTTAAAAGTACCATGCATATGCCCTCTCATGTACGTATATTGACATATGTGATTTATGGAGTTTTATTTTTTCTTTAAATTGTGCGTGTTTTTATTGATATATGTGTTTATGTTGCTTGAATTTTGTTTTATTTAATATATAATAAGTGTTGGTTTATTTCTTCCACACGTCCAAACGTACACTAATATACTTGTTTGTTTAAGTATTTATGTCTTATTCCAAATATCATAAATAAATGTGTTTATGTTGCTTGAAATTGTGTTTTAAAAAGTATTTGCATATTTGTAGATGGTTCGGTAGAAAGTGTTGATCCGAGGTAGAGGAAGGGGAAGGGGAAGGGGAAAAAGCGTGGGAGAAGGCACGGTAGGAAAGCCCGAAGAAAGAAGATGTTAGTTGTCGTGATTTGGAAAATCCTGGCGATGATCAAGGGGATGTTGTGGACAAACCTTTGGCGAAAGAAGAAACGCGTTCTTGAAGACATTGAAAAAAATGAGGATAAAGATGTTAGTCTTCATTTCTCGTTGTTTATGTTAACATGTTTTTTAAAATAGTGTATTGATTTTCTATGTTCATGTTAAAAAAATTTAGTAGATACATTGGTGTTATTTGTAAATTTCGGGGAACAATGATGTTTAAAAGTATCAAAAATTTGCATAAAAGTATCATAAATTTTTCAAAAGTATCGATGTGTTTTTTTTAACCTAGTGAATGGATTTTTGTTTGTTTGTTGTTAAATGGAACTAAAATTATCCAAATTGCTTGAAAAGTATCAAGAAATGAGTTTTTGATTTTTTTCTTTAAATTATGTGTGTTTTTGTTGATATATGTGTTAAAACTATCGGTATTTTTGCATATGTATAGATGGGTCGGCGAGAAATTGTTGATACGGAGGGGAGAGGAAGGGGAAGGGGAAGGGGAAAGAAGCGACCTTAGGAAGGCATGATAGGAGAAAGCCCGAAGAAAGAAGATGTTAGTTGTCGTGATTTGGTTGCGAGAATCCGAAACGCGTTGCGAAGAGATTGAAAAAGATGATAAGGTTCTGATGGTCAAGGGATGTTGTCAAAAACCTTCGGAAGAAGAAGAAATGTTGCCAAGAGACTCAAAAGGCCGAGGATAATGTTGATGTAGAGAAAGATATTGCAAAGAAAGGAAGTTGTTGTAGATCAACTGGAAACGGTCTTTGAAGACGAACTTGGAAAGGTTGATGTAGTTCAACCTCGAAAGGTCGCATAAATCTTCGGGAGAAAATTGAAAAGAAGGATTCTAAAAGTCCCCGAATGAAAATCAAGCTATCCGAGGAAAATACTAAGAGGTTTGTGCACTTTTGTCCTGCTTTTTTTTAAGTATCCGAACCATTGCCCGTATTAGTGCATTTTGGAATTGAATATATGTTTTATATATCTATGTATGTTAGAAGTATCATATTTTATTCTTGTAAGTATTAGAAATTGAATTAAAAGTATAAGTTTTTATATCGATGCACTTTTAACATTTTAACCATATTTTTATCACTATGCATGTTAGAAGTATCATTTTTATGCTTGTAAGTATTAGAAATTGCCTTAAAAATATCGCTTTGATATCGATGCATTTTTAACATGTAACATATATTTGTATCATTATGCATGTTAGAATGATCATGTTTGATGCTTGTAATTACCAGTTCTTATGTTTATATTAAGTTTTTGTATTTATCATGTTATATCATGTTTTTATATCAATCTAATATGGCGTTATATTTGTTGCAGCCATTTCGCTATGCAAAGCATCGCAAGGTCTTTTGATATAGTTAAGGATTTGAATGTTAGACAGAGGGAGGATATCGAGAGCATCGGCTTTGCAGGGTTGTTGAAATTGCAAGTGAAACAACTATCTACTCAAATGTTGCCGTGGCTGGTCAAGAAATTCAACGGGGCAAGCCGGATGCTCAGCGTTGATGATATGAGAAGGTTTGTCATAACTGCCGATGACATATGTGATGTCTTTTTGTTTCCAAGGAACAATGAGGACGTAGTAGTTTATAGGAAGAGTGAAACTATGGATGATGTTGTTGAGTTTAAGAATAGGGTGGGTATTGATGGGAGTTCGCCAGTTGGGTATTTGAAAAAGAAATTTATGAATGACTATAAGGAAGGAGGATTATTTCAAAAGGCTTTTTGTGTTATATAGCCTATCAACACTTTTGACACCAAGTGCGAATCGCACTGTGGATGTTTCCTGTTTTAAATCATTAATTGATGTAGATGCAATCCGACATCTCGACTGGTGTTCGTTAGTGTTGGATAGGTTGTGTAGATCAGTAGACAAGTTTAACAAGAAGTTCAAAACACACATAAGTGGCTACCTTTTGTCCTTGCAAATCATATACTTTCATCGTATTAAATGGCAAGGTATATCCGAACCTTCGAGTCGCCGCCGCTTTGTTCAACATTGACGACGGATAAAATATGAAAAAGAGCGAAAGAGGAGAAAAAGGCTGATTTTGGTCGGTGATGTTGAGAACATCTATCCTATTTACGCGCGTTAATTTGAAAAATGCTTGAGAAAGGTGATGTGGAGAAAGGTGGTGATGTAAAGAACGTTGGAGAGAACCTTGATGTTGGGAAAAGGTCGACTGGAGGCAAGAAAAAAAAGGGGAAGAGATCTGGGATTGAGAAAGCGGAGAAAGATGATCAATCTTCAAGGTTGATCCAGTTTGAAATACCCCGGCTACCCAACCAACTCCGAGGTTGAAAGCCAGGCAAAAGATATAAGTATGTTCAAGTATCGATTTACTATTAAAAAGTATCATTTTTGTTTGAAAAAGTATCATTTATTTTGAAAAGGTATTAAGTTTCATTGTTTGATATTATTCTTTTCTATGCTAAACAAGATCCCTTTTTAGCATAAAAGTGTCTCTTTTTAGCTAAAATATCACTTTTTAGCAAAAAAGTATCACTTTTTGGATTGCGACAAGTGATCTAAAACTCACTTTTTCTTGCAGGTGTCGATAAAGTATGCTTGTTGCTCAAAAAGAACATGGAAGTTATAACCCATTTCCACAACGATCGATTGCGTCGGAAATGCAAAGACAACGAAGACACTTTCATCTTCACCGGACGATGAATTCTTCTCCAATGCTAAACTTCATTAATACATTGATGAAGTTGTGAAGAACTTTCAAAAAATGAAAGGACGGAATGATTCAATGCCTAGGTTTAATCTGGCGACGCTTGAGCTAAAGTCGCAAGAAGCAATAATCGATGAACCATTAGGTGACGATGCCCCGATAACGAAATATTTGAAAGTCAAGTTGAAGGTAATTCAAGTGATATATTAGAAGTATCAATTTTTCTTAGGAGAGTATCGCTTTTTCTTAGAAAAGTATCATTTTTTCTTAGAAAAGTGATATTTTGTTTTTCTTTTGTTTTTGTTTGGAATGATGATTGGCGACCAAGAAAACTGAATTTCATTGTGAATTTATGAAAAAGAACAATCGGTACTTGATTGGAATGACACGATAACAAGAGAGATGTTGTTGACTTCTGTTTTTCTGATCATAGTTCTGAAAGAGAGTAAGTAACAATGAGATTATAGATTGAAAAGTTATTATTTCATTGATTTTTTATTACTCACATGCTACTATTATTTGCGTTTTCAGCGAAAATATTTTTGCCCACGGAGGGCATTCGTTTATTGCCTTTGGTGATGGAATTGATTCATTACATGATGCATATTTGATTTTTTTTCAAGTGTCATTGATGTATGAACACTGATTTTAAAACAAATTAGTTGGTCGGACAAAGAATGCGGGACATTTTTATTTCACCACTCAACATTCGTAAGTAATATTTTAATCAAATCTTTTTTATGCTTATTTCAGATTGTTTTGATTTTTTTGTTTTTCCTGCAATAGTTGTATCTTGAAGGTTATTTTAATGGGAAAAACTCTGGAAGCGAACTTAGAGGCTGTTGGAGGACGTGGATGAGTACCTTGAACAAACTGGACTTGAACACTGTTGACCGGGTAAGTTTTTTAGTATTTTCTTTGAAAAGTATATCATTTTGTTTAATAAGTTTCGATTCTCGTTGAAAATATGTTGCATCATTTCGCATGTTAATCTTTGTTGCTCAAAGTATCGAAATTGTATCAAAAGTATCATAAATTATCCGAAAAGTATCGCTTTATGTTAACATTGAAAATTTGTTTGCACTCTGAATGTTATATATCCGATGCTCAAAGTATCGAAATTCCATATCATAAATCAGTGTGAAAAGTATCGCTTTTTGTGTTTAAAAAATCGATGAAGTTTCGTGTTTCAAAATATGTAGAACTTTGTACCATATTGCTACCAATGTCATTTTATTGCCACGTCATCAATTTTGTTGACAAGAAAGTGCAATACCTCGACAATATGGTGCATGATGAAGAGGTTGCTGATCGAGACGTCGTCCATCCTCTAATTTGGTGGTAAAGCATCATATGTATTTGTTAACTTTTATTATGTTTAATAACAATTACAAATTTATGACATTATATTGTTACTTTTCACAAAGATAAACAAATGGCTCTCTTCCTCGAAGAGGAAAATCACCCAAAAGGATAAGTAAAATCATATATCCGGGTGAATGTGCCTTTCAAATGGCAAAAAAATGACACCAACATTGATTGTGGTGTTTTTCTCATGCACCATATGAAAACTCGTGTTCTAAAGTTTACTCATCTCCGGATTTGTCAAAGATATGAATATTCTTTTAAACAAAGAATTTGTACTTTATAATTATTTCATCTATTTTTATAGTTTGTTTTTTTAAAAATGTGGAAAGACGCAAATTGAGAGCTAAATCATCACAAAATCATTTTATCTCGAGTTTAATGAATTGAGAGTGGAGATAGAGCAACAAGTGCTCAAATTCAAGGAAACGACCCTAAACCGTCAATTAACCCTCCAAGAAAGCCAGCAAGAAAAAGGCACGAAGAAACGAGAAAAATAAAGCAAAAAACAATGTGATTTGTGAATTATGAGATAGTATATTTAAAATTTGTAAATTTTGAGATAGCATATGTTGATATTTTGTGAATGTTGGTAGTCATTTTCTCGATTAGATGTTGAATTCTAGTTGATATTTTGTGAATGTTGGTGGTCATTTTGTGATTAGATGATGAATAGTAGTTGATATTTTATGAATGTTGGTAGTCATTTTGTGATTGTACATTGATTTTTGCGGTCTGAATGTTAGTTTTAAGCACCGAGTCTTTGAATTGATTTGATTGTGTGTAGCGATGTGTTTTAAGCAATCTTGTATCATGTATACTTCTAAACAAATTAAACATATCGGTAATTATGTGAAAAGTATCGATTCTCGCATTTGGATACTTAAATTTTGGAAACATAATTGAATACTTCTAAACAACCGAAAAGTATTAGTAATTATGTTAAAAGTATCGATAATTATACGAAAAGTATCGATGATTCGATAGATACTAAGAAGTGATAGATTTAAGAAACTAACATGTTAAACATTAAAACCGATAGATTTTTAGAAAAATATATCTAAAATAACAAATGTATCATAAATTGCCTCATTACAATCGACAAATTTAAGGAAATATCTCTAAAATAACCGAGGATTCTAGTCTTTGAACCAAACTCCTTTGCTTGAGAATAATCGTGAGACGTCACTTGTTTTCTTCTTGCTCTTTTCCAAACTTTCCTTTATGCTTTTTCTTCTCCCCTTTGTTACGGATCGTAGGATCTTGCAATGTGTTAGATGTACTTGAAAACAAGAGACGGTTCGTTTTGCGGTGGAATTTTGCACATTTGTCAAGGCACTAATAGAAAGATCCCTTTCGTAACCTTCTTCAATGATTCTCCTTGCTTCTTGATTTCATTGGTATTTCAACACAAGATCATAATATCTTCGAGCTATTTCATGACGCCAAAGAATGCAATCATTAGGCTTGTCAGGCTTCTCAACTCTCTTATTTAAGATGTCTCATACTTGAGATTTTTCCATTCTTGTCCATCTCTTAAAAATATATATTTTTGGTATCTTGACATGAGAATGAAGATGAAGGACCCGTAATGAATGGAAACACAAAATACCACATTCTGCAAATTTCTTACAAGTGCACGTTATCATGCTTCACAAAGGATCAAACATCACCTTACTTACATCTCCATCCCCAAGATGAGAAGAAACGTCATAAACATTCAATATCTCATCCTTATTAACTAGAGTGCAAGTAGTACAAATTGATGCGATAAACCCACTCTCAAAGTCTTTAAACATTGTTAGAGTGTATACCTCGAGCGTGCTTTAACAACCCGATCAATGGTATGGAATCGGACAAACTTGTCGTCTTCTTTGCATTGAATCCCATGGCATTGTTAGGACTTTCACTTCTTTGTGAGAAAGTATTCAATGAGAAAAGAAATCTTTGCTTAAGGATGTACACCATTTTTCCTTTATCTCATACAATCTTTTAAACCTTGTTTGATCCTCCAATCCGTGCGTTGAAATCATGTTACTCCAACAGTTCTCAAATTCAAACCTCTCGTACAAACCCGACAAGCATTTCCTAAATGCATTCTTAAAGAAATTGTTGCTTTTCATCGTCAAAAATTTTATTGCATTCTCGTAAAGATGCCATTGACATAGCCTATGTTTTGTCCCGGAATACCTGCATGAATAATTCAGTTAAAGTAACACTTTTCGAGTAAAAGTATATGTTTTATGCGATAAAGTACCATTTGTTCAATTCGATCAAAACAGGAAATCAAGAACCGGATGAAAAAGAAATATCATATAGTCAAAGTATCGATTTTAAAGTAAAGTATCTATTTTTTGTGATAAAGTATTATGTTTTCAATTCACTCACGTACTTTTCTATCGCGTTAAAAATCGCTTGGTCTTGGTCATGAATATAGTTATAGGACGCTTTCCTCCCATGGCTTTCTTAAAAACCTCAAAAAACCATTCAAATGTTTGAGTCTTTTTTCGTTCGATAAGAACGCACAACCAAACATCACATTATGATGGTTGATGCCGACTATTGGAGCACATATTAAATTATATCTGTTTGTGCGATATGTTGTGTCAAAAATGACAACATCCCCAAATATTTCATAATCTTCTCTCATCATCAAATCTCTCCAAAAGATATTGCTCAATTTGGCCATCTCATCTAGCTTAACTCTAAAATAGAAGTCCTCCTCATCGGATTGTTGTTGGTACAACATTTCAACAAGTGTTTGTGCATCCCCACCTTCTATTTATTACAATTTCGCATTTATTCACAAAATTTAGATGATATTTTATAGTGTGTCCAACACTATTATCTCCTCCACTTCATGTGCCATATAATGGTAAGAATCTATCGGTCTTATTCCTAAGAGACCATATCTTCTATCACTTTGCCCTTTTCACTTGTAATCTTTCTCTCGGAGCGATGAAGGTGGTTCCACTCTTTTCTTGTAAATGTGGATTATGCTTCATGACATGGCTCAAGACTTCATAAAGACCTTCGTCATTTAATTTCACCTCAATGAAGCATTAAATCCGATGACGTGTGATAGGAAATTTTTCTTTTTTTCATTTTTGGAATTTATATCCAAATTTCCCAATCTCCTAAATCCTTCACAAGAGCATACAAAATATTTTTCTCATCACAACTCCATTAGCTTGAGTTTGAGTTGTTGCTTTACGAATGCTACACCCGAGTGCACGGCTATGGTCCCGATACAACTTATCATGTCATCAATTGTCTTCCTTTTCAACCCAACAAGGGAACCCAATACATCCACATGGTCATTGGTGTAGTCTAGAAACATTTAAAAAATCACGGACGATTAGAAGATGTTGGTAATTTTGGAGAAAATAGTAATACTTATTCAATGAAATGTGATACCTTCGCATCCGCTCGTGTTTTGGTCGATAGTATCTCTTGAATCCGATTTTCACCTTCAATGACTTCTATATCATCTTCATCACTAGAAACAATATGTCTTTGAATCCAAGTTTTCACCTATATGTATAAATGAAATAAATTATTACATCAAAATATATAGTAGAATATCACTTTTATTTAGTAAATATAAATTTGTAAAATTTAAATGCCCATCATAAAAGTATCATTTTTTTTCCATAAACAGTATAACTATTTTCAGCAAAAGTATCATATATAATATCAAGAGTATCACTATTTCCAGTAAAAAAAGTATCATATTTAAATACAAAAGTATCAGTATTTCCACAAAAAGTATCATATTTAAATACAAAAATATCAATATTTCCAGCAAAAGTATCAATTTTTCAATGTATGAGTACATTACCTTTCTTCATCAATGAGATGTGTGCATCATCATTCTCCATTGAAGAGATTATCGAAAATCGTACAATAACAGGTTGAAAGCGCAATGTAAGGATGACAACGAAGCTTTTTGCTGCACCAACAATGGAGATTTTTTCTTCTGATTTTAAACTTTTTGTTGAAAATAGGTGAATGTCGACTTACTGCGGAGCTTTTTGGAGTTAGGAGATGGCGAGTTGAGCTTTTGGAGAAGGAGATGGCGGTGAGCTTTTGGAGTTAGGAGAAAGAGTCTTGTTCGATTAAACCTGCAGCACATTGTGGGTTTTTTTTGAAATTAGGTTTTAATTTTTTTTTGTTGTGAGTTGTGTCAAGTCGGCCTGTTCCATTGGGCTTTGCAGTGCCAGTGCCGGGTCGGGTCGGCGGATCGGATCGGGCGCAGACCTGTTCTATTAAAGGTACATTTTTTTAAATAGTCGATTGTCAACGCTTGGTCGAGGCGCGGATTGGATCCGGATCCGGTAGGATCCATCTTACGATTAGGATCCGTAAGATGGTCCTATGGAAGACCTTCTCTTTGTTTAGTTACAACACAAGTGACCTTTTATATCCCAAATTTTTCTTATGTTTTTTTCAATTGTAACTTTTAATGTATCTTGATATTTTAAAATGATACCAGTTTCATATTAAACTACAATCCGAAAGCTTTCCAACGATATGTATAAGCATATAAGACTTTGTATAATAGAATTGTAATGGCTTAAAGTTGAGTATTATGCAAAGTTGTATATTTATAATTTTTTTTGTATTTCTAATTAATTAAAATATATTTATAATAATTTTAGAAGAAAATGAAATGTGAAATTACAATTGAAACAAAAAGGAAAAAAAATAAACATTCTAATCATAGAAGTTTTGATTAAATAAAAAAGAGGCAAAATACATGATCCATGAAATTCGTTTATGGCTGCAATGCAAATACTCTTAAACTATCAAATCTATCTCTATATTTTTAACGGACATACCTTTTAATATTTTATATCTTAATTTAGTCTCATATATATATATATATATAAAATAATTTTGAGGATGTTTTTTAATAAGACAATCCCATCATTATCATAATAAATTTCAAAAAAAATATTTAAAATAATATGACAATCTCATGCTCAAATAAAAAAAGCCAAGAAATAAACTAAACCTTGATGATGGAAATATATCTAAACTAATCATGAGATAAAATTATATTTTTTAATGTGGAGGTATAACAGAGAGCATATAAAATAAGAGATATCTTTGTTTTATTTGATGTGCATTCTTTTATTTTTTATGGCCTGAAAATATGAGGAAGTAAAAAAAAATTGACAAGGAAAAAATGAAGAAAGACCAAATGAAATTTTTCAACGAAAGAAATATTCTTTTAAAGCAAGTATATTAAAAAGTAATATAAACATCTCTGCGCAAAAAAAAAAAAAAAAAAAAAGTAAGCTAAACCTGGATGATAGCAATATTTTCTACCCTAATGAGATATTTTTTAGTATTTAATGTGGAGGTATAAGAAATAGTAATCTCTTTTTTCATTTTATTTGTTTTCTTGTGTTTTTTATTTTTCATCGCCTAAAATATTAATGGACAAAAATGTAAAAGAAATTAACAACGAACAAGAAAAAGAAAGACGGAGCATTTTCTTTGCGACAAGACAAATGTTCTTTTAGATTCTAAATATGGATAATAACATGACTTCTACAAAATAATATTTATACCTCACATCATAAACTTTGGTTTTAAAGTTACTGTTCTTTATTAAGATATATATAATTTCAGTTTATATTATCAATAGAAAATGTATGATTTAATGACAAAAAAGACTGATATAAATTAGTAATTAAAAGAAAAATTAAGTGTGATAGAAGTTAAAACTGACATATATTTCCTATTAACAAAATCAAGAAATATTTTAGAAGTCATTTAATACATATTAATTTGAGTTTCTCAGTGACACTTGATTGTGAGTTAAAAATTACCCTTGTAAAAGATTATAAAAATTAAAAATTAGTATAATACATATGATAAATTCACGAACCAAATAAATATTTAAATAATTTTCTTTATCCATATCTAAATATCTATATTATACTTATACTTTATTTTTCTATATATTATCTATACTTGTATTAAAATCGCGAATTGTTGGATGGTTTCTTGGAACCTTTTGATTGGACAAAAATATATTATTCCATAGTCAATGTCAAAATTATTTCTTTATTCAAGTTTTATTATAATTTCATCACTTCTATTCCATTAAAATATTTATGTACTACTTATATTATGGGATATTGTTCAAATCTTTAATACTTAACTTATTAAAAGATAGTTTCGTGTTTAACCAAATAAAACATATAAAAGATTCAAAGATTAAAAGTAAAGAGCGAAAAATGATATACATATCATTGCTAGAAATTGGTGAAGAGAAATTAAAAAACATTCATAATATATATATATATATATACACACACATATATATACATATATAATATGGCATTTTCGGTAAAATAAATTGATTTACTTAAAAGCACACCTTTAAAAAGTAATAAAGATTCAAACACAAACACAATAACTATTACAAAATCCAAGTATAAAATATCTTAAACTTTTACAAAATGAAGTATATAAAAAGACATGTGACAAAAATTAGAAATAAAAAGTGTCTAAATAAATATATATGAAATTTTAATAAAATAAATAAATCAAAGAAATTTTCCACATGAACGGGTTTTATACATGTCTCAAACTTTGGTATTTCTTAAATTACATATTATTTAGGTACCATATAATATTCATAGTACTATTTATGTATCAAATTAACAGTGTTAAACCATATATAATACTAAACTGAGCAAAATGACCACGTTTCGTGCTAAGTAATCACGAAATTCTACTGCCTAAGGAGAGGCAAGAGGATAGTTGAGGAATTTTTGCGACTTGAAATATAAATATTTAGCAAGTACATTTTCTTATTTGATCAAAAATATATATGTTCGTTTTCCTCCATAAAGGCATTAATTTTTTATGAAAAGGCATGCATAATTATATATTACAACAATAAAATAAATATAAATTAATTTTAGCATATTACGAATTATTATAATTTGTATAAGGGATAAAGATTGTTAACACCCCAAACTATTCAGGTTTTTACACTTTGCAATCCGAACTTTGAAACGTTACGCTTTGCAACCTCAACTTTACAAAATTTTGCACTTTGGTTAAAATTCCGCTTTTACCTCTCGGTTTTATGAATGTTGATTTGCGCTTTACCCTCCTCGAACTTTAAAGTTGTTGCACTTTGCAACCTATATGAAAAATTTTATTGCATTTTGTACATTTACTCCCCAGGTCTTGCGATCCTCGAAAATGGTATCGAGCTTCAGGTTTATTAAGAACTTTTAGTCAAATTTATTATATTTATGTAATTAACAATTGGTAAGGAGAAATTACTCCGAGAATATGGATCCAGGACAATTGTCCGAGATGTACACCATACAGACATATCGTCAAATCTTGACGATGTATGCACAAGAACACTAGACAAGATAGCATATTGGAACAACCAATATGAGGAAAAAGAACGCGCAGAGCCGACGGGATACCTTGAGGCAATGCGAAATGTGAGCGGCATATCATATGAGTTTCTTCTGATAAGAAACTGATATTATATGTCGATCGATGAATCGCCAATAAGCGATCCATGAAAATGCCCATCGAAATAATGATTCCCGATGGAGTACCGAAATGGAGTGAGATACTTTCGGACACATCTAAGATCTCAAAGGATATTAGAGAAGTCAAGAAGACGGCAGTGCGAATTATGGCAAACCGCCATATTCATCTACCAAAGACAAGTTCATCGATCCGAAACGGATGGAGACGATGATGAAATATCGAAGGAGACTCTTGCAATACTTCATGATATTGAAACTAGTCAAGAATCGGAGGACACCAAGTTCATCCGAAGGAAAGAAACGTATTGATTTTGGGGCGGGGACCTTATTTACACCAAAAGGGGAAACCAACCAAAGTGGTAAGAAAAATGACGATGATGAAAAGATTATTGCTATCATCAAAGGAAAATCCGTCAAAAATTAAAAGTGATGGATATGGAGAAAATGAATCTTAAAGATCTACATGACCTTGCAGAATCCTTCGCAGGATTAGGAATTGTAGATTTAAAGATGAATACAGGAGATGGAACAGCTTTGGTTACCTATGACCCACAAGGTAGACCAATTCCACCACCACCACCAAGAAATCCCAATGTCGCAAAAGTCTTGGTTCAAATCATGGAACCCGGGACGAGAGAATGCATCACGTTGGAGATTTCACCAAAAGAAATGAAAGACTTTTAGGAACAGGAGCTCGACCCCCTCTTGCGGGAACTCGACAACTTCTAGAAGGCCAAATGTTTATCAAACGCCTTATGGAAGATCACATCTCGACCCAATACATCCATATGGGTTGATGTTAAATCAATATCCTAGATTTTAAAAATCGAGAATTCTCATTGATGAATGGGCATCAACTATGAGGATTGCGGCGGTAGGGGTGTGCACGCGGGATGGTTCGGAGATTTGGAAATCTCGACCGTCCCGAAGTTTGGAGATTCTAAAAATAGATATCGAGAATCGAACCGTAGAAAAAAAAATCCATCCCAACCGCACAAAAGTTCGAGGATAGTTTCGGACGGAGATTCGGTTCTAATAGGATGGGACGATATGGTTCGGTTGAACGGAGATTCGAGATTAGCCATAAATAAAATATATAAATTTGGGGAAAAAATGAAAATTAATATAAAAATCACCAAACGAATATACGTCTAGAGTTCTAGTATCTTTTAGCGTAGTCTCAAAATTAAAACTAAAACTATAATAGGTAACACAATCCAAAATTATAAACTTAATAACCTCTATAATACAATAGTCTATTATTTGGGAAATTGTCCTTCTATTGACATAGAACAAATATAATTAACTAATAATTTTTATAAATTAACATGAAATAAAAATTTGTATAAATTTATAATCTCAATGTCTCATACTTAAAAAACTTAGCATAATCAATAAAATTATATTTATAATTTATGTGATGTGGTGAAAAAAATTAAAATATGGTCTTTTTGTATTGTTATAATATGGTACTATTATTTGTTTCTCTTTTTCAAGTGCAATTTACTAATCATTTAACTAATTCCAATTTCAAATAATTTACTCTATTATTAATATCAAAGTTTTTTTAAAATTCATAATGGTTACAGTATTATGGTTTTTTTTCAGAAATATGTTTTATATTCAATTTAGTTTCAAATAGTTTGTAGTTAATTCAATATCAAAATAAAAACAACATATAAACAACATAGAAATAATGTATATGTATTTATATAAAACCTTTAAAATCGGTTCTAGTTTCGGGTCCTCGGTTTAGAGTGGTTTGGTATTTTTCGGTACGGTTCTCGGTATGGGTATTTGAAAAATCTCCAGAACCGTACCATAAATATTTTCGGTGCGGTACGATTCGGGAAAAAATAAAAAAATCAGCAGATATTTTCAGTTCGGAGATCTTTCGGTCTGGATATTGGTTCGGTTTCAGTAATCTCCAAGTCCCGCAGACAAATTTCTAGCAAAGAAACCCTTGATGTTACGAAAGATTCCTTCATTTTACTCCTTGAAATGAGTCTTGAGTGATCCGTAAGGATTGCATGGGATATGACCAAAGCAAGTATGAAAAGCGCGGTCACAGCAGGAGAATCACTAAAAGGAATTGTCGATGATATGGCAAAATTATTCAAAATCCATTTTATCAAAGACAGTTACTTTGAGGGATTACAAGAAAAAAAAAAAAAGATATAAACAAGCCCTCTACAACCTCGAGTTACATGATATTTGTCATATTGACGAATATATCAAGTTGTTCACTGAGTATCGGTGGAAGTCGAAGATTGGAGACAAAGAAGCTTCACAGCTATTCTTTGCAAAAATTCCAAGTCCCTGGAGAGAAATGATTATTAGGGAATACAAGGATGCAAAGGATTTAGATACGATGGCTAGAAGAATGTCTTTCTTGAAGACCAAGTTATCGAATGGTGCTACCAAGCAAAGACTATACCGAAATTACAAGAGTTTATGAGAAATTAATAAATCGGTTCCTATGTGTTGCGTGAGACGATGATATCCCAACAGGTTGTGGGAGGTCAACCAAGGAGGCATAAGAATAAGAAGGAGAGAAGCCATCCATATCGCGGGAAGCAACAACAAAAGAAGTAGGTCTTCATGGAGACCTAAAAGGTTCTCGTCAAAACAAAAAGCCCGTTACAAATCGGGGCAAAGACCAAAGACCTGGCGAGTGGAGCCTCATCATCGAGTTCAAATCGGGCAAGTACCAGCGAAACCCCAGGAAAGGAGGACATTCCGCGAGCTCACACGAGCTAATGAAAGTTTCAAAGATTGTAATTGTTGGACATGTGGAGAAAGAGGACATATCTCAACCGATTGTCCGCATAATCAAAAACGAGGAGTCGAGATTCGAAGCAACACCGGAAATCGAGGAAGTCAGATATCTATCAAGACCTTATACAGTGTATCAATTTGAGGATATTCCCTCGGATGAAAGCATCTATGAAGAAGAGATCTATTCTAACGATGGAAGTGACTCACTCAGAATCGAGTGAAGAAGAAATTCTTGACAGACGATTAGGAGGATATGTCGGGATTCCTCTCTCACACTACGGTTTCTCATAAGACTCTTATGAGAATTATGAAGGAAGATCCAAAGCTTCCGATATATGATGGATTTACAATCGGAGCTATGGAAAAGACTTTGGATAAGATTGGTTTTCATTATAGAAAACACCAAATTATCCACATGGGTAACAACCGGAGAGTTTGCCATTCCGATGGAGTTTAATGAACTCGATCGAGATGCGGTTGGTCCCTTACCGAGAAGTTCGGAGATCAAAAGCAAAGTAAAAAGGGAAGTTGAAAATACTCTCTCATGGATTCACATCGAGCCATAAGAGTTATTATTAAAGCAACATTCAAAGAAGGAATAGATTCGCCACTCAATCTAGCTATCTTTGACAAGCGAATCTCAAACCTCAAGGATTCATGCCTTGGAGCGATTACATGAAATTTTTATGCGGAAAATTGGCATTTAATGTCTATCCTAGAATTGCATACAATTTGGGAGATCGAGATTTTAACGAGTCCTAACCCCTCATCAAGATTTCAAAAGAGACGATTTGATGAAAGAAGGAATGCAGACCTACTCGATCACATACAAGATATTATATGCTCTCTCGAATACACATTATTCGGAGGTATTCTTGAGAAAACAATTTATTAAAGTCCCGAGAATCTTTGAGGACTTTGCCAGGTGGTCTTACCGAAATCATTGAGTCTCCAACTATCAAGGAGATTGATATGAAAATACAAGATCAACCGATCTTCAACAAAAGTCGATGTCTCGAGTTGAGCGAAGGATGTCTTTCCAACAGGACATGATGATAAGCGATAGAGCCATTGTGAAGAAAATAGACCAAAATCTGATTCAAATAGCATCCCGGATGTTTTCAAAACAAATGGAGAGCTGAAATGTCCGATGATGACGAGAGGTTGAAGTAATATTCGACATCACTCAAAAGGATAATATTTTTCCTTGTGATGTTTTATATTATCTCCAACAACCAATAGTTGGAAGGTATCAAGGAAACCTCAAGATAGGTGAAATTGAGCTTACTATCACAGGAATTGCAGGAAAAATCCCAGAGCAATTAATACTGGAAATTGAATTTCTCGAGGATCATAAACCTTGGGAAAGACTACAAGAAGGAATGGAGTTCACAGTGGCTGATAAAAGATACAGAATCAGATGACCACTAGTCCATTTTCCATATACATTTCTATTGGAATGTTATATGTGAATACAAGACCGAATATTTTGCCGCCTATATTGATTCAGTGTGTCGAAATATGTATTGCAAAGCGGATGTTTTTCTTAAAGAAATTGGAGAAGATTTACCAAATATTGCGGAAGAGATTTCTCTAAAAGAATTCTTATTCTTAACAGAGGAATTAAACAAGCAGAAATCATGATCGAAGCGCGCAGCGAAAGTGAAGACGCCACCAATCCATTTCCATGATACAGGAGCGGATGTGTTGCTTAGGAAACAATTTTCTACAAACATTCAAGCGATTTACACAGAAAATGAGACGAGAAGACTTATTTTCACAACATTATGTGATCATAAGATCATTTTCCGAGACTGCTGGGAAGTATTTTACGAGAAAAATGCCTATTAATTTTCACATCAAGCGTGGTGATGAAGCCAAACTGAATCCAAAGATGGCGGATCGGAGAAAATTTGTTTGAAGCATTATTATCCTATAGATAATTTGGTTCGAACCAAAAGGATAAGAAAATATGGGATAATAACTTGTATTCATTCGAATACAAGGAGAAAAACGAGTACCTCCGCAGGCAATTGCAAAATTGATGATGAGCCTAATGGAGAATCCGCAGAGTGATGTTATAATAGAAGAACAAATATCACTTGAGGATATCAGAAGAAGATCCAAAGGAATTATAATGAAGATCCTTTGGCATGGTGGGATAAGAACGAGCTCGAGCTTCCTTAAAAGTTAAACCAGGAAAGGAGTATGAGTTCGTGAGATTCAAACCAATCCTTTATGAATCGGGAGGATCGTAAGGATGTGCGAAGATACTTAAAGAACATACGGACTTTAAGTTAATTTCACCAGGAGTTTCTTCATACAACACACGAGGATTCTTAGTCGAAATCATGGAGAAATCAAAAGAGGAAAGCGAAGACTTGTTATTAATTACAAGGATTAATAACATTTTGGAGTTCGATGGATACTATATCCCAAGCAGAGAACATCTGGTTAATTGCATCAAAGGTGCCAAGATATTCTCAAAGTTCGATTGCAAATCTGGATTTTACTAGATTAAGATGGATGAAGAAAGCAAGATGTTCACAACTTTCTCCACACCACAAGGACATTATATTTGGAACGTGATGCCTATGGGATTGGCTAACGCACCCCAGATATATCAAAGGAAGATGGATAATCTCTTCAAAGATTATTTCAGCTTCATGTTCATATATATGGATGACATTCTCGATCGCATCAAAGAACATGAAGGAGCATCTCAAACATTTGGAAATATTTTCAGATGTTTGTCACAAGGAAGGATTAGTGCTTTCAGAGAAGAAGGTAGTGATTGCAACAAGACAGATTGAATTCCTCGGAATTGAAATCGATGAATCTAGAATCATTCTACAAAGTCATATTGTAGAAAAGATACGAGGATTTCCGTGATACATTGAAAGACAAGAAGCGACTTCAAAGTTTCCTTGAGTTGTTAATTTTGTTGGGATGTTCATAAATAATCTAGCACATTACGGGGAAGGTGTTTAGCCCATTACTTAAAAGGATGCATTATTCAAATGGGAGGATGAACATCAAGAAGGCATTAAGCGACTTAAAGAAGTTTGCAAAAAGCTTCCAAAACTTGCAATTCCATAGGATGAAGATGAACGATTCTCTACACGGATGCGGTGATCATTGGTGGGCAAGCTGTTCTTACAAAAGCCACACCAAACGGAGAAGTGCCATGTAGATATTGCGGTCTATTTACGACGATAAAAAAGCAACTTCGGTGGCATATCAACGAAAAAGAATTCTTTGCGATCGAAAAGACTTTCAAAAAATAGCCTTTATTTTTACTTGGCTAAAAAGTTTATCTTAAAAATTAATAATTCAAGTGTTAAAGCTTTTCTTAAAAACAAAATTGAATAAAAACCGAGAAAAAGCTAGAATACTTAGATGGAAAGCTAAATGTCAATATTATGATTATGATATTGTCATTATAAAATCTCATGAAAATGTTCTTGCAGATTTCTAACAAGAGATGGAGGAATTGAAGCCGATTCCATCCTTACGACCTCAAGACATCTTGGAGACCCGGCTTGAAATGCTACGCCGAGAATTTGATACCCTCCTGGTCATCAATGCCGAGTTGGTAGGAAAATTACAAAGGAATGACCGGGATAAAGTAACCGATCGTATACGAGCATGTGTCCGATCTAACTCTCGATTGAGAACGGCATTTCAAGGGCCACTCCTCTGGGCCGCTAATAAGCAAACAGAGCGTTTAGAGCGCATGGCTTCCCAACCTGTAGCAGAGGATTCAAGTACCTCTAGCACAAGTCCTAAGTCGGGCGAAATGTTGGCCCAAGGAAAACCGATACTCCGAGTCAAATCCCGAGTTATCACATCAACCCAGTACGTCCGGGGTAAAGGACGAAGAGATCAATCTTAGACCTATGATGGGCAATTCTAAGGTTGATACTAACGAGATTAAAGTTTTTCTTCTTGGCGGGAATACCAGCGGTGGGAGAAACGAAACCGACACAGGCAAGGGATATCTCGGAAAAAACAAAGATCGATATTTGTGGAAAATACCCAAGGGTTTGGATGCTTCCAAATTCCAGCCCACAAGAAATGAAGAGGTGGTATGAGTTTGGGGCTTTGGCCTCGGCCTATACTACTTCACCTGCCTTCCCGGAGATCAAGCAATTGCCAAAATGGATCCAGGAAGTAGTTTACGAGGGCTGGTCAAATAATGATAGCTTGAAACGAGGGGATACCTTGGAACTGTATTTCATAAGTGCAACTCCAGAGCCCGTCGGAAAAGGCGGTCATGAAGCCTTTCATTACATTAGGCTTCGCCGACCAGAAGAAATAGCCTTCAAAAATATCAATGAGGCAAATTCTGAAGAAGTACAATTGGCCATGACCTTCACCGAAGATCATATTACAACAAGAAGGGCATGGGGATTGTGAGTCTGTCTCACTGAGATGGACAAAGTCAAGTTTCTGTTCAAGTTTTATCAAAATTCAAATGAAATGGGTCATTCCTGTTGAATACTATGATAGGAAAAACTATAAGATTTGTAGAAGACTTGTTCGAAAAAAAAAAAAAGAAATCTTATGTGGGAAAACAAGCCGAGGAGTAAAGAAACTTCATAGGAAATATTGTAATATGGCTCACATCGGCCATTGGGAACTTTGGAGTCATCCCAATGTCAAAACCAAGAAACCGGAATTCGACAAAGGATTCGACCAAAAGTCAATCGAGAAAGACCCGATGGAGAAGACAAGTTCATAAGTATCAAAGTTTCGGGGACCACCAAAAACGTAGATTCCCCAACAAAGTTAGATAAGGCATGTGACTCAAGGACAACCCACTCAACAAAGAGACAAAATGTGGGTCGGATATAGTAATTGACATCCAAAATCAAGATGTTGATAATTCAAGTAAATGACGTAAGCAATGATGTCATAAGATTCCATCTAACTAAAAAATGGAAAAAGAAAAGTCATCGAGGCTTTGGAGCCTTATCGAGATGGCCTTGATACCGGACAAGGAGGGTCCCAAGCCATGTGAAGATAGGAAAGAATCCACTACTTTCGGCAAGTGGATGTGAGAATCCAAGAAATAGAGGCATCACTTACCTCTATATAAACAAGAGTTTTGAAAATTAATGGCATCGAACATCTTCCTTAGTCTTCTAACAATAAATTTCCTTTATAAAATTAGTGGAGTGTTTAGAATTTCCAGTGTTTTTAGTTTTAAATTTTTAGTTTTTAATTTTATGTACAAGAGGGTGATAGCCTTTATGAGAGGTTAACAAGTTTTTTCCTCCCAAAAGGAGATTCTTGATGTAATAAGTTTTTTTTAAGTTCTTAATAAAATAAAGGCTATTGTTCAACATGTGTTCATAGTGTACTATTGATCTATCCCTTTGAAGAATTACTTATACGCCGGAGTAGGAAACGAACCAAGTTGTCTTTGGCGATTGATGAAGGAGTCGGATAACTTGCAGATCATCTTCCCTGAGGGTGAGGTTGAACAGTGAGGAGCTATTTGTCAAACGATCTGGGGGCAATAATTTTCCGACTGGTGGTGTTGTGAGTTATCTTACCCGGTGCTATTTCGGTCAAAGAAGGTATGAATTTTAAGGGATTTATTAATTTTACGAAAGCATATTGGGCACGATATGGTCGTAATGGACTATTTTCATTATGAGTCTAAAGACCCAATTTGTATATGGATAAATACTTGAAATGAGATCTTGATAGAAGTATGTCTTGTTGAGTTTATAGTCGAAGCCCGACATGATCCATTTAAAAATCTCTCAATAGATCTTTGGATCTAAGTAGGTGTAACAATGACATGAACAAAACAAATTACAAAAATAAGGGTTATTATTTCTAAAAATCCGAAAAACAAATTGATTATGGAGTAAAAATTTTATGTTTATTGAATAATGCAATAGAATTATGATTATGTAGTAATTTGCCACAAATTAGAGTTTAGATGGATAACTAGAACTATTATTATTAAAGAATAAAATCTAGGGGCAAAATTGTCCATAGTGTGCAAAGTGTAATTATTTTCATAGTTCGAGTGCAAAGTATTACTAATTAAAGTCTAGGTTGTGAAGTGTAAAAAGGGGTAAAGTTGGGGTGGTTAAAAATAATTATCTCTTTGTATAACTATATATTTTAGAAAATTTACAACTATATATTTTATAATAATTAGAAAGAGTCAAATTCAACTACAAGTATCATCTATAATAGTATAATATATATTTCTAAGACTAATAGAGTTAGTGATTCTTTTAAAAGATATAAGTTTTTGTAAATTAATTTCCAAATATAAAACTTAATAAGTATTATATTTAATTGTTGAAGTTTGACTTAATGTAGAAATTGTTAACTTTTGTTTTTAACTATTTTTGGATTAAGGTTTATTATTTTAAATACGACACTTAAAATAATGGATTGCTATAACTTTAAGTTTAAGTGTTATGATAAAAATATTCACTTTGGCATCAAAGTTAGGATTCTTTATGAAAAGTTTTATTCGTTTTGTCACATATTTTGTACTTTAATATCTCTGTTTTGAGTTACGTTTCTTTAATCGAAGAAGTTAGGGATAATGAAAGAAGTAAGTACACGATCATACCAGGATAATATTAACTTTTATTTTATATGGTTTTTGAGAAATAAGAATTACAAAGAAAGTCATGAGGTTATTCTGATTTTGGTAAAGAAGTAATTTAATAAATTTTAAATTGTTTATACGACTTTTTAGTTAAAGTGGTATCGCTCACTCTTTGTAAGGATGTTGATACGAAGTTGAGTATTCCAAAGATTTTTAGATTCTTACCCTCCTTCCATTCTTCCCACTTATTAAATTTTCAATTAATGTAATAACTTGTGATATATCAATTTTTAGCTCATGAATTACCGAATAATCGTGCATAATTCATCTATTTTTAAAAAAGTCTTTTGATTAATTAAGAAACATAATTTCATAGCCATTAAACTATCACAAAAGATTGGTTAATATATTCATAAGCTAATATAAAAACTTATTTTGTTTGTTGTAATAATTTAGTTATTTTGTTGTATTGGGGTTTTTAAAAGATTTACTTAATCATTCGTGTAGATTAATACTTACAAAAAATAAAATGCATATTAAAATATTTTGAAGTATTTCAATTTTAATAATCCAAGTATTTAATTAGTACATATTATTAATAAAAAACTTTAAAATGTTCATTAATAAAATTATTTAAATTTTAATAAATTCACATGGATCACGTCGAAACACGTGTTTCTTAGTAGTTGTAAGAAATATGTTGTACTCTCTAGGACCACATATAGTTTTTATGAAAGGAAAAAACTCATATAGGACCGTCTTATGGGTCTCAATCCGTAAGACATATCATATTTGACAGCGGATCCACGATCCTCCACCAGTCCGCGGTGAACAGCAGATTCTGCCTTTGTTTTTTTTTTTTTTTTTTTTTTTTTTTTCTTCCTCGCTTAAAAATATGATTTTATGAGAAAAACTATCGGTTATTTTAGATAAAGTATCATATTTTTTAATATAGCCATAGATTATGATTACATTACATTGAAGGACAAATAAATATATCAGAGTTAAAGTAATACCTTTATAAGTAAAAATATATATTTTTTGAGACAAAATATCATGTTTTAAGAGTAAAAATATCTGTTTTTTAATAAAGTATTATATTTTTTAATAATAAATACAAAGAAAGATGAATAATAAATATGATAGAGTTAAAGTAATACTTTATAAGTAAAAGTATATATTTTTTGAGATAAAGTAATATATTTTTTTATTATAGTCACAAATTATGAATATATTACAATAAATATATATAACAGAGTTTCTGTTTTTCTTCCTCAGTTAAAGTAACAGTTTTATGCGAAAAAGTATTGGTTATTTTAAATAAAGTATCATATTTTATTAATATAGCCACATATTATGACTACATTACATTGAAGGGTAAATAAATATATCAGAGTTAAAGTAACATATAAGTAAAAATATATATTTTTTGAGATAAAATATCATGTTTTAAGAGTAAAAATATCTATTTTTTAAATAAAGTATTACAATTTTTAATAATAAATACAAAGAAAGATGAATAATAAATATGATAGAGTTAAAGTAATACTTTTATAAGTAAAAGTATTTGTTTTTTGAGATAAAGTGACATATTTTTTAATATAGTCATAAATTATGAATATATTACAATATATATATATATATATATATATATATATATATATATTAAAGTAACACTTTTATACGTTAAAGTATCTATTTTTGAGATAAAGTATCATGTTTTTTAATATAGTCACAAATTAAAATGAAGGAAAGAAGGAAAAATAAAAATAAATATGATATAGTTAAAGTAATACTTTTATAAGTAAAAGTATCCGTTTGTTGAGATAAAATATCGAGATTTCTTAATATAGTCACAAATAGGAACAAAAAAGAGGAAAAATAAAACATAAATATGATGTAGTTAAAGTAACATTTTATAAGTATCCATTTATTGAGATAATGTATCATGCTTTTTAATAGACTTGGGTTTGATTCTTAGTCTTTTTACATTTATAGGCGTTTTTTTTTGTTAAAGTACCAGGCATATTTATGAATGGGTTTATATATATTGTTAAACTAAAATTGCATAAGCAAGACTAGTGGTGTAGTCAGAATACCACCTTATGTCTCCATAGGCTTGTTCGATCCCCCACAAGTCTTTGAAGTAGAAAAGGCGGGTTCGATCCCCCACACAAGTCTTTGAAGTAGAAAGTTTTTCGGGTGGGTCAGGCGGGTTACGGGTAGGATCTTCTTGAATAGGATCCGTAAGACGGTCCTACAAGAGACCTACTTTTTTTTTTTTTCGAAACGACGTAATTCGAGGAGTAAAACAAGACAACTAAAAAAACACAAAACAAAAGAAAACTAAGACTCCATAGGAGACTAAACCACCCCCAAAAGGAGGACTAAGGCACTCCTCAAGGGAGACCCAACTCGAACAAATGCGGGCGCGAGCTACATCACGCACCGCAAAGACGAAAATATGCCTGGTTAGCCTACGAGTTTCGCAAAATCAACCGGAAAATAAACACTCAAAACAAAAATACAACAACATATAACTAAAAACGAGAAAAAAATAAAAAAATAAAAGAGAGAAATGCCTCTCCCTCTCCCAAATCTACTTTCGCAACCCATCGTCTTCTTAGCTCCGAGACACCTCCATCGTTTTCTTTTTTTTGAGGTTAGAGAGAAGAGGGAGAGAAATAGGTTAGAGAGAGAGAGATCTACTCTTTATGAAATGCCGATAATCTTGAATGTCTAAAGGAGGAGCAAATCCCTAATCAAAGAGTATTTCTCACCGGGCACAAAACAATTTCCTACTGTAGTTTATTGAATAAGCAAAGAACTCAGCTTTTTTAATTAATTCACGATGGCAAGTAAAACAGATAATAAAGACTCTAAAATCTAATTATCATCCACTCAAATTATGATCCTACGTTCTGCAATGATCTCAACAAAATAACAAAACAAACCAAATAAAAAAATTAAAAATAAAAAAAACCCCAACAAAACAGGAGAAATTTGAGATATTCAACAAGTTCAAATTTTATGACTACATAAGCAATCCTAAACACATTATCTGACGCTTGTTCTTGCTTTAGGGATGCAAACACCAAGTTTATATTCAATTTTTACCAAATTTTAAATCTTTTTGTTCCACTACAAGAAACTAGGGCTTTCGCAACAAGAGTATTTGTGACAACAGCTTCTTGCCGCAAATAATAGGTTTTTGCGACAACATGTAGTGCCGAATACTTTGAGCACCGAATGCTGCGTCTCCCTCCAGATTTTAGGTCCGCGCCCTAAATTTCACTTCTCACACATTTTCTCCCGCCAATCAACATTCTCTCCCTCTGCCACTCCTAATGCTCCTCTCAGCTATTTTCTTTCGTAGTTTCAAAAGAATCAATAGGTGAACTGAGAATTAGGGTTTTCAAAGCTAAAGCCTCAAACGAGAAGCTGCTCGTCCCAGCGCGAACAGAGTATCAGAACCTAGCAGGTTCAATACTATCATCGTTAATTTCTCTGCATTTTGTTTTCTTCGTATTATTAGGCGGTGTTCAATTATGTTTCTATATGTCTTTTTATCTGAAGAAGCTTGTGGTTTCTTCGTATTATTGGTCCTATTTCCATGCTCTGCATCTCTAGTGGTTAAAGAACTTTGCATCTCAAATTATGACCTTCACATGTGTTGATTAAGCTGATCTTTGCATAATTACTTCACTTGAAGTCTTCTGATTTTGCTGAGAATATTTATGTGTAATGTTGACTTGATTATCCTGGTTAAAAACATGAGATTAGTTTTTCCTCTGCTCTCTAGAAGGTCATTTGTTAACAGAATATGGCCTGCGTTTGTTGTCGTAATCTCTTTCCTAAGGATTCGTGCTTTAGGTTAATACACAATTTTATACTTTCTTTTGATTCTCATTCTGTGGTTATTTTATTCCTCTTGTATCCTGATGGCTGATTTTTGTACACAATGTTTATTGAAGTCTGATTACTTTTGCTGTTCATTACTTTTACTATGTTCTGTTTCAGATTGATTCGAAGTTTTTATACGGGCATTCAGGTACTTCCTCAATATCAAGCTATTCCTAATGTATTTGAGGTGTAGATTATGTTCTAATAGTATGGTCATTATAGGTCATAATTATCTATCTAAGTGTTTTTCCCCTATTGATTATAACCCATTATTTTTTTGCCATTATGTGTTTAATGCATTATAGACTTTGGTGAAATGCATTTCTTGGCTATATGGTGATGTTCATAGTAAGTCTAGCCTGTGATAGGCTTTTACCCTGTGATTGTTCTTATTGGTTGTGTTAGGGATAGTGCCCTTAAAGCAATTGTAAATTGTTTTTGATTATTAATAAATGCGGCATTTATTTTCGAACTCTTTTGCATATTGTATGTATTTTCTTGAATATCATGAAAATCCCTAGTTTATTTATTGTAACCATAATCTTAGTATATAAGAGTTATATACAAGAGGATTAAGATTATGGATAAACTACTAAAATTAAGTCCGTGATGAAATTAATTAAAGTATGAGATCTTTAATTAAAACATCATTAATGCGACCCGAAACATTTTGAATGTGACTGTCTTATCCGGGCCGTCGATGTGGAGACATCTTAGTGGGACATTTATATATGATTTGATCATATAGGACTTGGACCGATTTAATTTGAATTTTCCATACAAATTCCGTTGTAGAAATGGAAAATCGAATTAAATCACTAGATGATCATATATGGATAAATCTTAATCCTAAGTGATTATAGACTCGCTTATTTTTAGTGATTCTTTAATTTGCTCATTTAAGTATGCCCTACGACAATCCCAACACTTGCATTTTAGATTCATATTTGAATTAAATTGCCGGGAATATAAATTCACGAGATATGGAATCCATTCCTTCTTACGAGAAGTAGAGAGACGATTCCCTCATTTGTTAATTCTGGAACTGAATGGTTTGAGATCTCTAATTTATAATCGATTATAAATTAACCATTCGCTAGTGAATTAATGGTAAATGATGATAAGAGGTAATTGAAGAGGTTTACCGGATACTACCTAGTTTCAATTACGAATTGTCTATGGAGGATTAATCTATATGTAGTGATTATATCAATGGACTACTTATTCCGTAGAGTAAGATATTCTATAATTATAAGAGTTCAATTCCGAATTTATAGTGGAGTAATATTGGAATTAATAAGTTGAATAAATTAATTAAAGAGTTAATTATTTATTCAATTTATTGGAGCTTGTAATTATAGGTCCATGGTCCCCGATTCGCCTTCCTAGAGTAAACGGGTTAGAAATAATATTTCTAGTTCCTAAGGGTTTATGGAAAAGAGTTTTCCAAAATATTTGGGCTAATATATTAATATTAGTTAATTCTGAGAATATCTGACATTCAACAGTTTTAACTGTATTTGGAATTAAATAAATATAAGATATTTATGATATTAATATAATTTTTTAATTTGGTAATTATATTGGATATTATCAATTAGAGTTTGAGTCTATCTAGAATTATGGATTCTAGATTAGAAAGAAAATTGAGTTGGAGTGGGAAACCGGTTGAACTAGTCTATAAAAAAGGGGACCACATTCTCACAATTGGAACAACAATTTTGGCCGCACCTTGTACGACTGAAAAAGAGTTTTTTTTTTTGCTTGGCCAATATTTACATCAACTACTTGCAACAAAGTGATATTTTATTTTTTGGTCAAACTTAGCAAAATTATTTCAAAAGGTTGTTGGTCAATTGAATATCAAAACCAAGTTTTTACAAGTTTTGGTTGCTTTCGACCGACGTCAATTAGATTAGATAGTTTGGGCCATATTTCGTCATATTTTCAAATAAGATTTTGTGGTTTAATTTTTGCTAGTTCAATTCCCCTCCTATCCGCATTAGCAATCCTACGATCTCATGAGTTGAGTACATCGTAGGAAAATAAAAGTTAGGAACTTAGAATTATTATTTGGGTGCCCACACACCGCCGATTGATAGGGAGGAGCGAATTGAAAGATCGTGGGTGTCTACGAGCTTGGGATTCTAAGGAATGACGGAGAAAAAAAAAAGAACAAGAAAATCGTCGAAAGGTAAATTTTTTTCTTCCTTAGTTAGAATAAATTTAATAAGCATGATTTTATGTTCTTATATCTAAAACTCGATTTTTGAAATCCTCGCTTTCGCTTAGTTCAATTAGATCAAAAAGATCTTATTTTGCCTTGATTAGATCCGGACCCGAATAATTTCTAACAAATGGTATCGAGTCATTTGGTTTTTGATAGAAGAACTAGATCTACTTTATTAAATTTATTTTGGAGTGGGTTTAGGATTTGATCTTGCATGTTTTGATATATGGATGCATGGCGTTTTTGAATTTAAGGCATCGATTCAAATCGTCATATTTATTATTTCGCGGATTAATATTTATGTGATGTATATGTGATATATATGACATGCATATTGATATGTCATTCATGGAACCCACTCCCAAGCATGTCATGCATCATGATAATTGAATTGTTTAATTGTTATGATAGATCTATGAGATGGATTGAAATTGATATAAAAGTATTTTATATGTTTTTTTAAAATTGATATAAAAGTGTTTTATATAATTTTTAAAATTTGTATAAAAGTGTTTTATATAATTTTTAAATTTGTATAAAAGTGTTAATATTGGGAATTAATTTTGTGAAAAAATGATCCGGTTTTTATGAAAAATCTCCGAATTACATGTTTTAGAAACAAAATAAGTCGGATTCGCGTTCGGACATCCCGGGTAGGCGTCAGGCAGCCCTGGGCAGGCGCCGGACAGCCCTGGGCAGGCGTCGGACAGCCCTGGGTAGCCTCGGGCAGGTCCTGGGCAGTTCGGGCACATCGCGGGCAGGGCCGAGCAGGTCTCGTTTTCAGTAGGCGCGTCGTTTCCTTTGTTCTTTCATGAAATTTTTCTTTTTATCCCTATTCCCTTAATTATTTTGATAATTTAGGGCTTTTAAAGTTGATTAAAATTATGATTTAATTTCTAAAAGTTAGATTTTTAAATTTGAGAATTTTAATCAATAAGACCAATAAGATTGGACTTGACTTATTAAAACATAAGATTTTTATAACTTAAATGTTTAGGAAACATTTATTATAAAATAGTGAGTGGGAGAAGGATTCATGACAATAAATCCTGTGGCCTCTATTATTGATCAAAGCACCGTGAGATTTAAGTGACGCCTCGCGACGCCGGGATTCGTCCCCTACGGATGGCTTTCACTTAAATCGATAATCAAGGCTTAATCTCCGAAAGGATAGGAATTTAAAATTTAACTCTTAATTTTCCTACCCTACGGCGGCGATTTTGAGTTAATTTTTAAAATCCGAAATAATGGGTAACACTCATAAGGATACAATCAAATAGTTTGGATGTATCTAGGATAAACTAAAAGGTGATTAATAAATAAATGAAGATATGAGATGTCTTGATTATTTATTAATGCGAGATGGTCTCGATTTAATCGTTTTTTGATTGACCTACCTACGGCTTTTCAAATGTGAGATTAAATTACTTTGGAATTGGTAGGATAAACTTTATTGCTTTCATGCATCATGTTTATGATTCCTAAATTGAATGCTCTATGATTTTCGTTCGCTTATTTATGTCGCTTTATTTAATTTTCAAATGATGTCTTGTCTATGCTTGACCGTTAAATGATTCATTAACTGGAGAAAATTGTAACAAGTCAATAGTAACATGAATATTGCACTCGTATATGAAAAACCTTAAAGCGCAAGAAACAATGTTTCTCTAAACCACAGGAAGTTGTTTCCATCTGCGGTGAAGAGGGACATTGGAAGAGAGAAGCGCCCCAAGTTTCTCTCGCAAAGTAAAGGAAAACAAGAAACGTAAATTTGATTTACTTGTTTTTGAAAGTTGTTTGGTCGCTAGAGATTCTTCTACTTGGGTAGTTGACTCTGGAGCTACTAACCATGTTTGTTCTTCCTTAGAAATGCTTAGCTCTTATGAAGAGCTTGCCGATGGGTCTTTCACAACGCGAGTTGGCAATGGTGCGGTGGTTTAAAAAAGCGTTAGGAGTAATTAAGCTTAATATTAGAGATAAAATATTAATTTTAAACGGCGTTTTTATATTCCTGGTTTTAAAGTAGAAATTTGATTTGTTTCAAAATTGCATGAACATTTATTTTCACTATCTTTTAATGATAATTCGATTATTATTTCTAAAAATGGGCATGATATTTGTACTGAAAATTGGAAAACGGACTCTATTTTATTAAGCTAATGAACAACCATTTCTAAATGCCGAAATGTTTAAAGTAGAACATCCTAAACCAAAAAGGCAAAAGGTTTCTCAAGATGATGAATCATATCTTTGGCATCTAAAGGTTAGGGCATATTTCACTAGAAAGGATAAATAGGCTTGCAAAGGATGGTCCTTTGAGAGAGCTAAAAGTTGGCACTCTTCCTGTTTGTGAATCCTGTCTAGAAGGAAAAATAACTAAGAGACCTTTCTCTGCAAAGGTCAATAGAGCCAAAGAACCACTGTGAGCTTATGCGTAGTGATGTTTGTGGCCCCATGACCACACAAGCTAGAGGTGGCTTTGAGTCTTCATCACTTTTATTGATGATTACTCGAGGTTTGGATATGTTTATCTCATGCATAGAAAATCCGAGACTTTTGAAAAGTCCAAGGAATTTCATGCGGAAGCTGAAAAACAGCTAGGAAAATCTTTGAAGTGTGTTCGATCTGATCGAGGGGGCGAGTATGTCGATACTAAGTTCAAAGATTATTTGCTAGAGTATGGTATTATGTACCACCTCACAAAGACCGCACCACCCTCAAGAAAATGGTGTTCTTTGAAAGGAGAAACCGAACGTTGCTTGATATGGTTAGATCGATGATAAGCTACGCGACACATCTAATTCGTTTTGGGGTATGCATTGCAAACGGTTTACATTTTGAATGTAGTTAAAATCTAAGTCAATCCAAAAGACACCACTAGAGTTGTGGAATGGGAGTAAAGTTAGTTTACGCCACTTTCGCATATGGGGGTGCCAACAAATGTGTCTTTGAAAGGAAAGATTGGAAAGTTGCATCCACGTTGAAGTGTATGCATTCGTTGGATATCCCAAAGAACGAGAGGAGGTTTGTTTTATGATCCGCAAGAAAAGAAAGTAATAGTTTGACTAATGTTATCTTCCTTGAGAACGATTATATAGAAAATTTCCAACCTGGAAGTAAAGTTGTACTCGAGGAGTTACTTTCGATGAGATCGGACCACAACCAACAAGAGTTGTTGGGAAATCACTAGAAATACCACTATACCGATTAGAATGTCATGACACCTCGACGCAGTGGGAGGGTGATTAGACCACCAATCTACTATCGTCAAATCGAAGAGGCAAATGTCGCATTTTTTGATGGGATAGACGATGATCCATTGTCTTTTCGACAAGTGATGGAGGATTATGATATAGCGAGGTGGCTTGAAGCTATGGACCAAGAAATGGATTCGAACCATGGGTTTTCTGGCCAGAAGGTCAAGAAGCAAAAAGTCGCAAATTGCTTAGATCCATTTATGGGTTAAAGCGAGCTCAAGGTCAAATGGAACCATAAATTTGATGAGATGATCAAGTCTTGGTTTTTGACGAAGTGTTGATGAGCACTTGTGTATACAAGCGGATCAATGATAGTAAAGTGGAAATTTTAGTTATTTACGTAGATGACATTCTACTAATGAGAATGAAGTAGAGATGTTAGGCTGCGGTTAAAAGGTTTGTTTGCCAAGCAATTCCAAATGAAAGATTTGGATAAGCGAATTAAATTCTTGGAATTTGAATGGTTCAAAATCACAAGAACAAATTATTGACATTGTCTCAAAACTTCTTATATCGATAAGATGCGGTTTGCATTATAGAATCAAGATTCGAAGAAGGGTTACCTATCAACTTGATATTGAGTCGTTCTTTCTAAAGAGGAGTGTTTTAAGATATCTCAAGAGAAAAAGAACATGAGACGCATTCCCTATGCCTCTACAAGTATACAATATTGTATGTCTTAGGCTCGATATTTGATCGCGATAGGGATAGCGGCCCGATTTCTATCTAATCCGAGAAATATTTCATTAGATAATAGTCAAGAACCTTCTCAAATATGTTTGAGATAAAGTTTGTCTATTTAAGTGGTTGACCTTAAAATAGACGATTGACCGATTCGACTTCTAGTAAGACAAGGATACTCGAAAGTCGATATACTGTCGATGTACATTCTTGTTGATCTTGTCAACAAGACCCCTTTGAAAAGTGCTTTTAATGGCACAACAACATGGGGGCCAGGAGACATGTCCCATATCTTTAGGGCAAGTGGGAGATTGTTAGGGATAGTGCCATTAAAGCGATTGTGAATTATTTCTTATTATTAATAAATGCGACATTTATTTTCGAACTCTTTAGCATATTGTATGTATTTTCTTGAACATCATGAAAATCCTAGTTTATTTATTGTAACCATAATCTTAGTATATAAGAGTTATATCAAGAGAATTAAGATTATGAATAATAAACTAAAATTAAGTTAAATGATGAAATTAATTAAAGTATGAAATCTTTAATTAAAACATCATTAATGCGACCCCTGAACATTTTGAATGTGACTTGTCTTATCCAGGACCGTCGATGTGGAGACATCTTAGTGGGGACATTTATATATGATTTGATCATATAGGACTTGGACCGATTTAATTTGAATTTTCCATACAAATTCTTTGTAGAAATGGAAAATCGAATTAAATCACTAGATGATCATATATGGATAAATCTTAATCCCGAGTGATTATAGACTCTTGTTTATTTCAAAGGTGTGATTCTTAATTTGCTCGTTTAAGTATGTCCTACGACATTCCCACACTTGCATTTTAGATTCACATTTGAATTAAATAGGCGGAATATAAATTCACGAGATATGGAATCCATTCCTTCTGCAAGAAGAGAGAGACGATTCCCTCATTTGTTAATGCAGGCCGAATGGTTTGAGATCTCTAATTTATAATGCGGTTATAAATTAACCATTCGCTAGTGAATTAATGGTAAATGAGGATAAGAGGTAATTGAAGAGGTTTAACGGATACTATCTAGCTTCAATTACGAATTGTCATGGAGGATTAATCTATATGTAATGATTATATCAATGGACTTTGCTCATTTCGTAGAGTAAGATATTCTATAATTATAAAGAGTGCAATTCGAATTTATAGTGGAGTAATATCGGAATTAATAAGTCGAATAAATTAATTAAAGAGTTAATTATTTATTCGATTTATTGGAGCTTATAATTATAGTCCATGGTCCCGGTTTGCCTTCCTAGAGTAAACGGGTTAGAAATAATATTTCCGGTTCCTAAGGGTTTATGGAAAAGAGTTTTTCAAAATATTTGGGCTAATATATTAATATTAGTTAATTCCGAGAATATCGATATTCTATAGTTTTAATCGTATTTGGAATTAAATAAATATAAGATATTTATGATATTAATATAATTTTTTAATTTGGTAATTATATTGGATATTATCAATTAGAGTTTGAGTCTATCTAGAATTATGAATTCTAGATTAGAAAGAAATTGAGTTGGAGTGGGAAACCATTGAACTAGGCCATAAAAAGGGACCACATTCTCACAATTGGAACACACAATTTTGGCCGCATCTTGTACGACTGAAAAGAGTTTTTTTTTTGGCCAATATTTACATCAACTTCTTGCAACAAAGTGATATTTTATTTTTGGTCAAACTTAGCAAAATTATTTCAAAAGGTTGTTGGTCAATTGAATATCAAAACCAAATTAGATTAGATAGTTTGGGCCATATTTCGTCATATTTTCAGCGAAGATTTTGTAGTTTAATTTTTGCCTAGTTCAATTCTCCTCCTATCCAGGTTAGCCCAATCCTATGATCTCATGAGTTGAGTACATCGTAGGAAAATAAAAGTTAGGAACTTAGAATTATTATTTGGGTGCCCACACACTCTGCCGTTGATAGGGAGGATCAAATTGAAAGATCGTGGTGTCTACGAGCTTGAGGATTGAAGGATCGACGGAGAAAAAGTAAAGAACAAGAAAATCGTCGAAAGAGGTAAATTTTCTTTTCTTTCTTTAGTTAGAATAAATTTAATAAGAATGATCTTATGTTCTTATATCTAAAACTCGATTTTTGAAATCCTTCGCTTAAACCTTCCGTTCGATTAGATCAAAAAGCCGGATCTTATTTGACCACAGATTAGATCAGGGACCCGAATAATTTTCAACAAATGGTATCGAGCCATTTGGTTTTGATATAAGAACTAGATCTACTTTATTAAATTTATTTTGGAGTGGGTTTAGGATTTGATCTTGCATGTTTTGATATATGGATGCATGGCGTTTTTGAATTTAAGGCATCGATTCAAATCGTCATATTTATTATTTCGCGGATTAATATTTATGTGATGTATATGTGATATATATGACATGCATATTGATATGTCATTCATGGAACCCACTCCCAAGCATGTCAACATGCATCATGATAATTGAATTGTTTAATTGTTATGATAGATCTATGAGATGGATTAAAATTGATATAAAAGTGTTTTATATGTTTTTTAAAATTGATATAAAAGTATTTTATATAATTTTTAAAATTTGTATAAAAGTGTTTTATATAATTTTAAAATTTGTATAAAAGTGTTTATATGATTTTAATATTGGGAATTAATTTTGTGAAAAAATGATCCGATTTTTATGAAAAATCTTGAATTACATGTTTTAGAAACAAAATAAGTCGGATTCGCGTTCGGGCAGCCCTGGGCAGGCGCCGGACAGCCCTGGGTAGCCTCGGGCAGGTCCTGGGCAGTTCGGGCAAGTCCCGGGCAGCCTCGGGCAGTTCGGGCACATCCCGGTCAGCCTCGGGCAGTTCTGTTTGGTACCTTCGAATTGTTTTCTTCTTTTGTGGAATTAATCTGATAGTTCTTCCACTCTTTAATAATACTTCATGCTAACATGTGCTTTATTTATAGTTTGTTGTCATATATATTATGTGTGCTTGAGTCATTTATTTTGCATTTATTGATGTAATTGACTTATGATTCTTAATTTTAGGTGTACATCATGTTAGGCCATACAGCGACGTGTGCAGTTTCATCTGATGGAGCCCAACCACCACGCGAGGATCCACCTAGGTTGCCCTCGCACTGCGAGTCAGGTAAGAGTGTTCCAAAAATGTACTTCTAATTTCTTTCAAGACTCGATTACTTTCTTTTCTGTTTGATATACTTATGATAAACATTTATACTACATTTTTCCTGAGTTTGTGACTTGGGTAGGATGAGGATTATTAAAATAGAATGGTTTTTTTAAATCTTTTGCCTGATCTACAGAAAATTTGAAAAAGTACCATATTTTGTGACTTGGGCAGAAACATGGAGCTAATTACAAGGAAAATCTTGAATTGAAACCTTGATAAACCAAAACAAGCTGAGTCATTGAATTGCAAACAAGCTGATAGAGCAAAAAGTGTGGCCATTAACAGATTACAAACTCCCAGTAATGATGTTTTACTGCCTGCAACCATTTGGGATTGATCCTCTTCTTTTGATTTACTGTTGTTTTTCAGTTTATTTCAAAGCCAAATCTTGATTTGTATAGTGAAAGAGTTATTATATCCCCATCAGCCAAAGGGGATTTTTGGTGGTTGAGTTTTGACTTTCCTGGAGATTGTTAAAAAGATGAGTTGTTGGTTTTATAGATTAATAATTTGTATTCTTACTTTTCTAGCTTACACGTACTGATGTACATTATGCTTGTCTTCTAATACTGTGCAGCCCCTCCAGCTCGCAAGGGCCGAGGGGCGGGCGAAGGAGACAAAATCGGCGGCGAATATCGAATAGTGAAAAAGTCCGTGTAGAGATTGATGAGCAAGACGATACATGGAAGTCGTTAGGCGTCGATGGATCATTATGCTTAATTTCAGAACTTGAATGATTGCTTCATGAATCATGACAGCACCATGGTTTATGTGCGATTTTGTCTGTGAGTGTGTTCCATTTGATTGCAACTTATAAATCACCATGTCTCAAGGTTAGATTTCTGTTTTGATTTGTTGAACTGACATGATATTAAGGAACTGTAAATGAGATGAGGGGAGTGAGCAAATGGGAACTGATATGAGTCAGCCTATAGTACATCAAACATATTTACGATTAATCAAGTACGTCTGATATGAATCTAATCAAGTCATATACGATATGTTTGTGAAATTAACTTTTGTGCAGCGGACGAGTTCGAGGAACAAGGAGAACCGCAACAAAAAACGGTGGAATAGCACTCAAGTCGTCTACCGAAAGCATAGTGTAGTCATGATTTGAGCAACCAGAGAGTCTGGAGTGCATGAGACGTGTACGATGGATGGGCGAGCAGAACTGGCAACAGTTTGCGGCTAATGAAACAAGCGAAATGCGAGGCCACTTGCTCAAGTATCCGGTTGAAGTTGATCGAACGGGTAAGGTGAGGTCTCTTCCTGGCTGCGAAACATTTCCAGATATGGGTGGCAAGATTATCCGAACATTTACAGGCATTCAAGAGAATCTCACTATTTGATCAAAGCAGATTTTGGTTTCTTCTCGTTGATTCAATTTTAGTGCAATTTTTCCTAGTTTTGGTAACTGGACATATGATTAGAAAGTAATGGTGATTACAAACATTACAAGATACTTTTACTATGCCTTAGTGAATAATGAGACTTTGATCATGTTTTCATGACTCAGATATTTGGTCTTTGTTCTCATTTCTCGAGTTATATTATATTTTCATTCTAAAGTGTGAACCTGTAACAGCAACTTTGATTTTACTTTTGAGAAAACTCTTTTAAGTTATAAAATTAATAGGAAACACACACCGCAATATGGCAGACTAATCATTTGCGACAACATATTGTTATCGCAAAAAAACTCTTTCTGCGTAGTTTTCGGATGATATTGTTTTTGGTTGTTTCCATATATTTTATGTTTTCATGCATTTTATCAAAAATTGAATTGTGCTTTTTAAATTCATATTGTTTCTATAATATTTTTAATTTGTTTGGTTTTAATATATGCCATTTTATTTGTATATTTCTTGATTTTTATAAGACTTGAATATAAATGGATTATATAAAGGGCAAAATTTATTTTTTCACTGAAATTTTATTGAAAAAAATATGTTTGAAACATGTTCAAAACAATCTTGAAATAACAGGATAAAAAACTCCGGAAATTTTGACGGGAGCGTAAATTTGTGTAAAAAATTTGTCCAAAAAACCGAGAAGTATAAAAATTTGTCATTATTGTCTCCAAAAAGTGGAGACAATTGTGTCAAAAACCCTTGTTTTTTTATGAGTTCGGCCGTGTCGGGCTCCAAAATGGTGGCCCGACTAGTGTCGACACGGCACAACCTGATTTTTGCTCTTGGCCCGCGCTCAGCCCGGTCCTTTTGATAGCTCTAATCTCAACTATCACTTATTCGCAAATCATGTGTCCAAATTTTTTTATCATGAATAGAAAGCAGATAAATAAAAAAAATCTCTCAAACTTATTTACTTTCTTAGGTTCCTAAATAGTAAATTCAAATATATATTCTTAGCTACTAGAACCCAGAAATTAAATAAAACACAATCATCTCATTACGCCAACGTCACCTGGAGGTTATTTTCCAAATGGGTTCACTTTCCAGAACATTAATGCTGCGATTCTCCTTCCAGAAATGCAGTCAAACTTGGAAAAAGATGGTCATTGATGTTTTTGTAGATAAGAAAACGGAAGTAGAAACATCACAAGTTAATGCATATGTAGATTATTATTCAAGTTAGTGGAATTTTACAGTATTGGAAACTTCTTCTTTGAATAGAGGAAAAGTCATCCCCAATAATTGCTGTTCTCACCTCATAAGCCAACAGCTATTGGTTTACAATAACATCATAGTTCATCTTTGTCCACTCTGGAATTAAAAAAGTTATCACTTGAAAGCCTATCGATAGATTCTGAATTTTGAAGAATTCTTTTTGTAGAAAAAAAAATTAGTTTGTGCATGGTTATGTTTCAATCAATGGCGTAGCCAGGGACGTAGAAGTGGGGTGGGCTGGAATGAAAATTCAAAAATCATGTAAGCTCCAATTTTTCAAAATAGTAAAAAAAAAGTCAACTCCAGTGCATTACAAATTTACAACTACTCAAAGTCTAGTACATTAGGTTAAAAAGGTTAGTTGGACACGACGATTTTTTTTTACTTTAGCAAATTCATCAATAATAGAATCGTATCTATTGTGCTAACAAGTTCCTTCGATAAAAATTGTCAAGCTATCCGCTAGAAATTCATCATCCATTTTGTTGCGAATCGCGATATTCACATGTTTCATTCTTGAGAATGCTCTCTCGATCGTGGTAGAAACGGGCAACGTTAATACAAGGCGAATCAATCTTGTAGTCCTCCGCTTTTCTTGTTTCCACCAACTTTTTACACAAATTTGCAAGAGTAGCCACTTGAAATTGAGGATTATGAACTACATGAGCATGATAAAATTGCAATTCACTCTTCAAAACATTCATCTCACGCTCAAAATCATCGAGGATAAAATTCCACGGCCAACTTATAAATATTATCGCATTGAATGATTCAAAGGAATTTTTGGATCGAATGACACTTAACTCAAGTAGTCTAACCGATGTCTCATTAAATCTCGAGTTCAACTCGCGATTGAAAATCTATGGATTGGTTGAAAAATTCAAAGTGGTAATAGTGTTCAACACTCATTTGCTTTCGGCCCACGACCCGTGTTGTTGTTCATGTTGGGTATAGTGATTTCATGCTTTAAACAAAAATCTTCTACTTCTTGAAGCAATTTCCCCCCTTCATCTCTCAACTCCTGAAGAAGAGTTTTTGTAGTCGACAAATATCCAAGTGCGAGATAATATGTCAACTGATTCAAAATGCTTGACAAAGAAAATCGATGATCTCGCATAACTAATCGCCTTCATTAAGTGCAAGCCAAAAACAAAATTAAAACTCTTAATACTTGTGGAAGCACCTTCACTTCATTTCGAGCCTTTGAATTTGGACCACTTGTAGTGATGCAGTCAAGTATCTTGCAAGTTGGAGCATACATTTCTATCATACTCATAACAGAGTCATAATGAGAACTCCAACGAGTAGTACCTGAACGGTGTAAAGATGACATCTGATTAGCTCCCCTACCAGATTCACGCTCTCCACTTGCCAATATATTCTCAATTTCTATTCTATGGGCAAGGCGCAACTCGGTGTTGCGCTTAGCGAGAAGATTTAACAATGTTAATGACATTGTCGAATATAGAGAAAACTTCCAAATTGGATCACATTGCTTTCTTTGAAGCAACTAATGTTAACGCAACTTTGTGTGCAAAACAATGAACATAATATGCATATGGACAATCATTAAGAAACAATGCCTGTAATCCATTCCATTGCCCACGCATGTTACTAGCACCATCATATCCCTGGCCCCGTAATTTATGAACTTGAAGATTGTACTGAGAAAGAACATTTAATATCTCATGCTTAAGTGTTACTGAAGAAGTGTCAGAAACACCTTTAATAGCAAAAAAACGCTCTGTCAAGATACCGCAATATTCACAAACCTCAAGATGATGGCCATTTGTTCTCTATCGATTCATCTTTTGCTTCATCAACAAGAAGAAAAAAACAAGCATCTCCAATTTCCTCGCGTATCATACGGCGGACTTTATTAGCTATTATTGTCAAAATTTCTTTTTGGATGTCTGGAGAAGTATATTTGGCATTTTTGGGGGCATTATCCATTACAACATCTTTGACAGATGTGCTCCACTTTGCAGTGTAATTAATCATTTCAATAACATTTCCACGATTAAAAGATTTTTCAGACTCATCATGACCTCTAAAAGCACAACCTTGCAATGCTAGCCACTGAACAGTCATGATTGTTGTCCTTAAGCGCAATCGATTTTTTGCAACTTCTTCTTTGTTAGCTCTCTCAATCACTTTATCAATATGTTGAGATGGCCTCATCAAAGAGTCTGCACATGTTACACACTTATTATGAGGAGATGAAGATGATGAACCAATATGGCCAAGAAACACACAATATTTTCCTTGGTGAACTCTCTTCCAATTATCAAACCCATCACTCACTAAAGCCGAAGGGAAGACGTGTGCATATTCTCTCAAAAAAGAAAACATGGAAAGCAATACGCCTTGTGTGTACAACAAGAATACTCCAACCAATTAAATTCATCAAACCAACTAGACCGAAAGTGACGAGTTTTATCTTTATATTCACGACCTTTATACGAATGAAGTTTCGATTGGAAAGGCCCAACCATCAAGTATGACCGTCTAATTTCATCCCTTTTGTCAAGAGGCCAATCACTTATTCTTCTTCTTTTTCCTGTATCCCGCTCAATTTTAGATGATAAATTTGGAATAGATTGTTGATTTTCAACGAAGGAGTAGATTGTTGATTTTCGATTGGGAGAGTATCTTGATGGTAATTCGATGCCTCATTTTGTGTGTTTCTTATGGGCCTAAGAAAGAGTGCATTGTAGCTTTGCCTTTTTTGCAAGGAGGTTGTTGCGTAGACATATTTTCTTCTGAAAACAATATATTTAATAAATTCCATTATAAAATTTAATTCAAGAAATTCCAAATATTAAGCATTTATTTTCAATACCTAATTGTCAAAAGGCTAATATCAAGTCAAATATCACAATTTTCAATTCATACCTAAAATCTCAAATTCAATTCTAAAGTTCCCAATTCATACCTAAAATCTCAAATTCAATTCTAAAGTTCCCAATTCATACCTAAAATCTCAAATTTGATTCTAAAATGCCCAATTCATACCTAAAATCCCAAATTTAAAATTAGTAAAAAATTAATATTTAATAAACAAATTACAACACACAACGATCTAACACTTACACATGGTACAAAATTACAAATTTACAAATTAATTTACATATTACACACAATAACAAATACACAAATAAAATGAAATTAAGAAAAAAAAAACGAAATAAAAGAAATTTAGGGAAAATACCGTAAGGAAAAAAAGAGTTGTGGAATGTGGACTATGGTCTGCAGGCAGCCGCTTTACCGCCCGACTCCCTCATCTCTAGTCTTCTCTGTTCTGTCTTTGTAAATAAGGGTTCCCAACTTCCCGTTTTCTTCTTGCTTTTGTCTTTGCTTTTCAATTTTTTCTTTTCTTTATTCAATATTTACTTTTATTTGTGGGTGGGCTTTATTGGGGTGGGCCTTATTTTAATTGCCCTGGGCCAAGGTATTTTTGACATAAGGTTATTTACAATTTTTTTTTAATTAATAGATGATGTTTTTTTTCATTTGGGGGTGGGCCAGGGCCCAGGGTGGCCCCCCACCTCCGCCACTGGTTTCAATTATCCATTTTCACTTTTAAACTATTTATAAAAATAAAATCATGTTTGTTTGAAATTTTTATATTGAAAATCGGCATTAATTATTTTTATTCATTCATTCAAAGATAATCTCAAATTTTCACATGAAAATCAGTAAATTGTAAAAATTCATTTTTCCAACCTCGGAATGGAAAAACTATGGAAACATAACTATACAAGCCTTAAATTTTTGAAATGATGAAAATACTTTTTAATATTCTCTTTTAATGGATGATCATCTATAATCTTAGTTATACTAATTTATAGTTCCGGAAGATTTTTTTATCATCTCGAAATCTAATGTATTAACATAAACTATCCATTAATAAATTATGAACTAATAATCATGTCGAGATATTACAAATACCGAGTTAGTATTTTTCTCTATCTTATAGATTGCACATCATGTCTATCACCTTTGAAACGAAAAAGAAAAACAGAGATAGTAAAATATATAGATTATTTGCATTCATCTTGTGTACTAATCGTGAAAAATATAAAGAGTATAAATAGGGACGATACCCTTAATTAACTCCAAAATATATGTCTATCCAATCCCTAATGCATTCTTAATTATTTGCACAATGATCTCGCACACACCTAACATATCTCCTAAATAAGGAAAACATCAATTTCCAATAGCAAATCATTGACTATCTCAATACTCCCTCTCAAGTTGGTGCGTATATGTCACACATGCCCAACTTGTCTAATAACTTTCGAGAACACCCGATTGGAAACTCCTTTGGTAAGAATATACGCGAATGATCTTGTGATCGAATCTTAAGTAGCTCCACAATGTTTTCATCCAATTTTTCCTTAATGAAGAACTTATCTACCTCAACATGTTTCATACGATCATGATGAATCAAGGTTATGAGCTATATCGCATGCAACTTTGTTGTCATAATATAGTTGAATTGGTTGCTCTGGAGCATAGCCTAAATCATGTAGAAGAAACCTCAACCACAATGCTTCGCAAATTCCTAGTGCAACCCCTCTCAGTATTCAAACACGCACTAGAACGTGCAACAACATTTTGTTTCTTGCTTCTCCATGTAACTAAGTTCCCACCTACAAATGTAAAGTGTCCTGAAGTTGATCGCTTTATCATCAACAAACCATTGATAATCGGCGTCAGTATATACCTCTATGTTTTGAGTGTTTGTGTTTTTAGAGAATAGAATTCCCTTTCCCGGAGTAGATTTCAAATACTTTAAAATTCGGATAACCACATTCATATGTTGCTTACCAGGATTATGCATGAACTGGCTGACAATACTCACAACATAGACAAGGTCTGGTCTTGTGTGGGCTAAGTATATCGATTTTACAACAAGTCTCTGGTATCTTCCCCTGTCAACTGGTACTTGGTTTGTTTCAATGCACAACTTCGGACCTTCTTCTCTTTGGAGTATCAACTGGTTGACAAGTGACATGCCCATTTCTGTAGTAAATCTAAGATATACTTTCTTTGAGATAGAAAGATTCCTTTACTACATCGAGATACTTCAATTCCGAAAAAATATTTGAAGGGGCCTAAGTCTTTCATTTCAAATTCTCTGGACAAGTACTTTTGTAAAGCTTTCATTTTTTCCGGGTCATTGCCTGTGACAATCATGTCATCCACATATACAATTAGTGCAGTAATTCTTCCATGCTGTCTTTTCAAAAACAACGTGTGGTCTGAATTACTTTGTTTTTATCCAAAAGTTGTCATGGATTTGGTAAATCGCCCGAACCAAGCTCTAGGGGACTGATTTAACCCATATAAAAACTTTTTCAACCTACACACAATTCACCTTATTTTTAGATTCACCGCAAGTGTACGGTGTAGTTTATAGAATAGGGTAAGCAAGGTCGTATCCACGAGAGACTAATAAATTAGTGCGCTAGGTATTGAACCAAAATAGTCTTATTTTTATTTAGACGATCGAAATCGATTATTGTTGTGGAAGTAAAGACAAGAATAACCACAAGATACAAGATGAAAATAAAATATGGAATTATCAAGAGAATGAAATGGATTCCCGGGTTATGGTTTCAATTAATGTCCCTCTTGTTGTCCAAATTAATCCAAGCCAAAGTTATTATCACTATACCTATAAGACGATCACACATATGTTTTATCCCCCCTCTCGAGATGTATATAAAACGTAGATTGAAATATCTATGCTAGCATCTCTACTCAACAATAGATATACAACTCCCAAAAGCACCAAAGATCAAATATCCTCACAAATATTTACAAACCTCTCGATTCATGCAAATATTCATGTCAAGTACTCAAGATCAAATATTGAAGCTCATCTCTCGAATTATGAATCAATATATCAAACATGTTAAGTCATTGGCCAAGTGATAAACAAAAATAAGCACAAAGTACTCAAATAGGCTTTAAGAGAATAACTTCAACTAAGATTAAAACATCCAACAAGAGTTCAATTAATCTACTCCCAAAACCTGGAAATCACAAGAAGTTTAGCTACTCATTACAAATAAACAACCCACAGACAAATTTTTCATATTCATGACAAGCTAAAATGAAAGATTAAAGCACACAGAATGAGTAGATAATCTCTCGATGAATCTTCGATCCTCAAGCTCCGATTTGACCTGATTCTTCCATTGATTCTTCCTTGATGAAGTTGAGCTATTTATTGTGTTCTTGGGTCTATTCCAGACCTTTCTTCCCTTGGTGTGCGCCCCAAAAAGTGGTATTTATACACTTTTAGAAGCCTATGTCAATGTGTTGTCACTTTTGGACATTCCCGACAGACGCACGCAGTCGTCGCCCCACACGACCTGGTTGTGCGCCAGACCGTAAGAAATCAATTTTCATCAACCCACGCATGGGTCATGCGCCTCACGCACGGGTTACCCGTGCTTGATGCCGTAAGAATGATCGAAGTCTTCATGTACGCACGCGGGTGGGTCGTGCGTCAACGCACGGGCCGTGCCTCACCTAAACCTCCGAATTTGGTTCTGGGGTCTTCATATGAGTTGTAGCTTTCTTTTGTAGCTTTCCATAGCCACTTGAATTAGATCAATATCAATTTTGTAGGAGAGTTATGGCCAAAATACTAAACCCCGCCATGTGTTAAAAATTCCGGGCACGCATTTGGATGTTTCTTGAGATTAATCCCCGTTGTTTGATCATCTATGATTCTTTTGACACACGACTCATTATTATAACTCTAGAATCAATATATTTGGCTTACAATATGTTGTAATTGCTCTATTCTTGATGATTCTAGGTCGCAATGCTCGTATTTGTCACAAAATCACTCCAAATATCGTTAAATTCCTACAAACAAGCAAAACGTAATACCTTTTCCACAAAAGAGCGAATATATACCATTTCATATGAGTTATTTCATGTTTATAAACAATTATAGCCGTAAATATGCCTAAAATATATGCAAAACTCACACTGAACACACACTTTCTGATTTTGTCTTTCTGTTATCATGCTCCCTCGTGGGAGATCCATGTATACTTCTTCGGATAGTTCGCCATGTAGAAATGCGTTCTTCACATCAAACTATTGTAATAGCCAGTTAAAGTTTGCAGCTAAAGACAACATGACTCGAATGGTATTGATTTTAGCCACAGGTGCAAATGTCTCTGTATAGTCGATCCCATAAGTCTGAGTGTATACTTTCACCACCAATCTTGCCTTAAAATGCTCGATTGTACCATCAGCTTTATACTTCACAGTAAAAATCCATCGACACCCAACTGTTCTTTTTCCTATGGGACGGTCAACGAGCTCGCAAGTTTGATTCTTTTGTAAGGAGGCCATCTCTTCATTCATCGCAGATTTCCATCTTGGGTCAACCAAAGCTTCCTGCACACTGTTAGGTATAGATACAGTAGATAATTGATTGACAAATGACTGATTAGTTTTTGACAATCGATGTGTTGACATATAATTGCTCATGGGGTATCTTACTTTACTAGATAATTGAGTTTCATATGTGAGTTTCGGAATACCTCTAGTGAGACGTTGTGGTAACTGTCTCCTCGATAATTCCGAGAATGTACAAGGAATATCCTTGAGAAAAACAATTGGTTTGGTGCATTGATTGGGAAAGACTCGGGCTCGTGGAGATCGGGTGTATCATGTTTTGACTTTGATCCAAGTTTTGGCCACTATGTTCGAAATTACCCACTTCTATGCTTATTTTGTCAGCGTGCAAGGCATCACCACTTAAATCCAAATTTTGACTACTAGGATCATCATCACTTTCATTTTGATTAGTAACTTCAACCATGTCGTCCTCAAAGTTATATATAAGAGTTTGAATTTCCTCAAGATTACCCCCATGGGAGTCAAACTTTGAAAAATACATTGTATCTTCATGAAAGACAACGTCCATAGTGATAAACATTCATTGAGTAGGAGGATGATAGCATCTGTACCCTTTTTGTGAAGTAGCATATCCGACAAAGACACATTTCAAGGCTCGAGGCATTAACTTACTACGTTGGTGTTTATGAAGATGAACATAAGCAACGCATCCGAAGACGTGAGGGGGTAAGTTTGGGATTGTTGGAGCAACAACAGCTTCTGTAAGAGCCTGAAAAGTTGTTTTAAAGTTGATAGAGCGAGATGGAACATGATTGATGAGATATGTTGCAGAGAGAAGAGCTTCACCCCAATAGCATAATTGCATGTGGGCTTCGATTAGTGAAGCTCGAACAACCTCCAACAAATGTCTATTCTTACATTCTGCCACACCATTTTGTTGAGGCGTATTTGAGCAACTTGTTTGATGAATAGAGCCATGGATTCCAAAAATTGCTAAAGTTCAAAACAATTGTATTCCCCTCCTTTGTCACTCCATAAAACTTGAATTTGGGCATTATATTGTGTATGAATTGTTTTATAAAACTTTTGAAACAACAAATTGACCTCGATTTGGATTGCATCAAACACAACCAAGTCATTCTGTACAATCATCTATGAAAGTGACAAACCAATGTGATCCCCTAATGTAGGAATTTTAGATGGTCCCCAAACATCGAATGAATAACCATAAAAGGAATGGGACTTTATTTAAACTTAAATGAAATGAAGCACGATGACTTTTTACAAGTTCACACACATCACACTTAAAGACAGAGGCATCCAAATTCAAAAATAAACTAGGAAATAGCTTTTTAAGTAACCAAATGAGGCATGTCCCAAACACCTGCCACAACCAAATCTCAAATTTCTTTTTTTTTTGAACCACAACTTTCTCTTGTTAAAAGTTTGTTGTAATGCTGGAAGTTTTTGGCTCCAAGTCTAGGTAGTAAAATTTCCCCTAGCCTTTTAACACAATAACCAATCGTTCACGAGTCCGAATGTTCTTAAACACACAATGGTTAGGCCAAACAATAACAATGATAAGGAGGAGTTATTTGTGAGAGACAACAAAAGATTATAATCTAAGGAGGGAACAACTAAAACAGAATTAAGATGTAAAGTATCGAGAAAGATTTGTTGACCCTTCCCCAATAACGAGATTGTATTACCATTGGCGGTGGACACACAATTTTGTAAGGATGGATTAAGATTTGAGACTTGTCTAACTTCAAATTTCATATGATCGAGAGAACCAATCAATTATCCATGCACTACTCAAAACAGGTTTAGAAATATTTAAAACCTTACCATCATTGTTTGTAGTTGTTGCAAAAGTAGATGATGTATGAGTGGCATCCTCATCTTTTTCCTGAACAATTGAGGCAGTAGAAGGCCTTTTGGAATTCCTATATCGAGTGGGGTCCCACTAATGGATATCTAATCACCAAAAACACATGACTTTTTGAATGTCATGTTTGATTACAATGTGTGCATTTGTATGATTTATCCGAATTGTTGGAACTTTTTGAATTGGTGGATTTTAGTCCATCATGTGGCGTCGACTAGGTCGGTGTCGAGTAACCATAGCGGAAGCTTCAGATTTGTCCACAATCTCATTCAAGGTAGCCGAACGTATGCACTCACGACGAACCAATGAATAACACTCTTCTAACATGGGAGAGGTTCTTGACGTAAAATCTCTCCACGAATTTGATCAAATTTTTTATCCAAACCAGTAAGAAATATGTGTACTCGTATGCGTTCAATGGACTGCCGGTAAGTTATAATATCATCAGGATCTTTCATGACCACTTTATCACGATGGTCTAGTTCCCGAAAGATTTCTGTTAATTCCCCATAAAAGACTGAGAGAGATTTTGCACTTTGTTTGGCTGAGAATGCTCTGTGATGCAAAGAATATATATGCATTTCATCATTACCATCATAAAAGGCTTTGGAAAGAGCACTCCAGGTTTCACGAGCTGTGGGAATACGTAAGTATTGCTTTATAATGTCAGGAGACATTGACATCAAAAGCCATCTTTTTAATTTTTGATTTTCAGCAGCCCATTTGTCATATCCTTTGTCGGATGCTGTCAGAAGTGGTGTTTTGCCTATGATATATGAGAGTTTTTCTCTTTCAGCAATATGCATTTCCATCAACTGGGACCACACATCATAATTTGTTTCTTTGAGAAGAATGCCTGCATTAAAGACACCCTCAGATTGAACAAGAATTGGAACATATTTGGCTCCTGATGACTCACTTTCTTCACTCATTTTTTTTTAAATAAAATATGAATGAACTTGCTTTTGAATATTGGATATGGGTTTTATGAATTTTTTACAGAACCCTGTTAGGCTTTGATACCATGAAAAAGAAATACGGTTTTCCCTTAAGTTCCAATAGCCATTGAAATTATTGGAGCTTGAATATAACTCTTGGAACAACAGTTGGTAATTTAGTGGTTTGAACGCGCGTGCGCTGTCACGTGTATATACAAATATTCTTGCTCTTCACTTTGATGATATATGGGTAATAGTAAAATGGATTATTTGCATTCATCTTGTGTACTAATCGTGAAAAATACAAAGAGTATAAATAGGGATGATACCCTTAATTAACTCCAAAACATATGTCTATCCAATCCCTAAAAATCTGTTAATGCATCCTTAATTATTTGCACAATGATCTGTACACACCTAATATATCTCCTAAATAAGGAAAACATCAATTTCCAATACCAAATCATTGACTATCTCAACATAAATTATTAAAATACCCTCGGCATACGTGGTCTTTTTAGATGGGCCCCAACCTGTGAAGGTCGGTTTGGGTCACCTGTGAGACCGCCACCATCGATAATGTGAACCAATCACCCCGGATCATTGCACGTGTCGGAGATCCGAATTTCACGGTGAACGATTATAAATACGACACGAAAACTAATTACCAATGTAAAACATAAAAGCTGTCCTTATTCTTAAATTACCTCGCTCTCTAGCTTCTAACTATCTCATTACTTGATCTAACTTAAGAATCGAGGGTCTTCGTTGTGGGCCACCCGACTAGCTTAACATGTGTTCTGTTTTAGGTTCCTTTCGAACAAAGTACTTTAACTTGTTACCTCGGGACCTCGAGGTCGCACATCTAGTTTACTTCCTAAATCAACCTTTACCGAAAATATTAACATCATTAAAAGAGGAAAAAAGTTTATTTCGGTGAATTTTTGTAAACCGGATATTATATTGACGATTATTGATATATTAAATAGTTTATGTAAATGAATTTTTGTAATTTGAACGTGAATTGTTTTTCTGATTTTTAATTATAAAAAATAAAATAAAAATAAAATAATATTATAAATATAGCGGCGGATTGTATCCGTCACTATTTGCTAAGTGTAAGACAGATTTAGCGACAAATTAATCTGTCGCTATCTATAGCGATAGACTAATTCGTCGCTATTTAATCAAAATAGCAATGGAAACTTCCGTCGCTAATGTTAAAACCAAAAAGTTAATTAACGCCATTTAGTGACGGAATAATCCTACGCTATTGAATTAAATTAGCGGCAAATGTCCGTCGCTAATATTAGAAACAAAGCTAATTGACGCAATTTAGCGATGGATTATTCCTCTGCTAACTTTAGCAACGGATTCGTCTGTTGCTAAAGCCGTCGCTAATTCGCCGTCCATTCTGTCGCCCCAATTCATGATTGGCGATGGATTTTTAATATTTTAGCGACAACTTTTTTCGTCGCTATTTAGTGATGGATATTCTAATCCGTAGCTAAGGAATTAACGATAAGTTAAATAAAAACAAAAAAATCCGTCGATAAATATTTTAGCGGCCAGTTTTTTATGGGCTTAGCTACGAAAATTTCGTCGCTATTTTGCGATTTTCTTGTAGTGTGATGATGTACAATAGGTTTAGTTACAAAATAGGAGAAATTATATCAATAGATATTTGGAATTTACGTAGATTTTATGAAAATTTTAATAATGGTTTTTTTCATTTATCATTTTCCATTTTTCATAATCCAACTTTACAAAAATCTATACACAAAAATTGAATTATGCGATTTGATTGGGGACCGAATGCAACACCAAATCACTGTTTATCCGTAAATGCAAAATATGGAGCATATAAAGGAGTGCTTGCTTGTGAAATATGTCTCAACCCTTCTATTTTTGGACAAAATTTTGAATGGACATGTGATTGTTTATGAATTTTTTAAAAAACACACTATTTACTTTTCACATTTTTCAAATCATCATCGCATCCAACTATAATTTTAAACAAAAATTATCACATCAACTATCATTATTATATAATCATATCACAAATACACTATTCACTTTCTCTTATTTTTCAAATCACCAATCAAATTTAATCACTATTATACTAAAAAAACTATCACATCAACTATCATCATCTCATTTTCATCTTATATCCAATCACACTCTCAAAATCCACTCTCATATTTTAAAATAATTTTTTCAACACTATTCTCTCTAAATGTAAAAATGAGCGAGAATGAAATGTCAAACAATCACTCCCTAAGTCTCTTGGATATCCGACGAAAGATAAAGCAAAGAGAATAGGGATAATTGCATTTTACCTCGCTAAACTATCGCGAGTTTTCCACTTTTTTTTAAATAAATAGAAATATATAAAAACAAAGAAAAATATCATGATAACAAGCCGATCGGTAGTAAAGGGAAAACAATGCTAATATTTAGAAAAAAGAAAAAAAAAAAATAACTTAAAATCGCAATTTAAATGAAGGACGTCTATTTCTATAGGATTTTCGAATGACATTGTCATTTGTTTATGTAACACATAATCGAGTATCTTGATGGTCGATATATATATATATATATATATATATATCTATTGAAATATCGACCCGAGTCATCGAGCCATAATTGTCCTAGCCTTCATAGCTTCCGAGGAATCACATAAGTCAAAGATAAGCGGTGTTGTTGAGAAATCACTATCTTGGCATCTTTAAAGCTTCCGATTTATGCGCATCAACTTGAAAATTCAAGTTAAGAGGATAGCTTGATGTTGGAGATGTTGAATCATGAGTGAAGTCAAAGTTTTTTTTATCACTTGTCATCATTTGTAATCGTTTGAAGATACTTCTCCGAAATGAGACCCGAACTCGCAATCGTTTTCTGTAGAGCCTCAAATGGATTGCGACTAGAGATGTTTTGGTGAGGCGTAAAGGGTTGATATTTTTACCATTACTAGCTGATTTTTTGTTGATGGCCACAAATCGGTCATTGTCTACTAGCGGAGATTTCCCGATGAAGAAGTTGCTGTCCTCAAGATCGGTCTTTCTTGGCATAGTCCGTCCACCGTTTAGTAGCCCAAGAGGGTGAACCAACATGCAATGCAGAGACCGATTATTCCACTGAGTTATCATCGACCTTATCATTGTCCTTGGATGAATCGATAGGTCTATACACCTTAGAAACACATGATCTACCCCTCTTGGATGAAGGTCACGACCATGAGACTCCTTAGGAGCATAAGGCAAAATACGACGACATGCGGTAGTATTATGACTCATAATGCAACAATTTGAGCAAAATTTTGGTAATTTCTCATAACTCAAAGAAACAAATGATCAATGACCCACACGTTGAACCATAATACACTCTGTAGAGGCTTGGCATGATCAATATCCACAAGAACCTGTAATGCCCATGATGATGCTAAGATGTCAATATTCAACATTAAGCTCAAAATTGCGTACTCAAAACACTAGCTACAAAGGTATTAATCTAATAAGGATTAAAATCGGTACCAATGGTGATAGACGAATAGTACCCTGACCAAGCTACCAAGAAGAACGCGTTTCACAACCCGAGTTCTATCCGCAACAGTAGAAAATTTTATGCAAATATCCCTTCCCCAATGGAATTAACTTCCAATCATATGTGATACCTCATAATTCAAAGGAGACGTATTTGTAATGGAGACAATGGTCAAAGTTTAGATCCTTAGTCAAGAACACAACGTCCTATCAAAGCAATGCAAAATTCATTAACTATTTGTTGATAAAGATTTTCATCTCTTGAAATCAAAAAATAATCACCTTTTTTAATGGGTTCAGAGATGGAAATAGAGTTACCTTTCACCATATTTGCGAATGATGGAACTTATTTTGTAACTTGTGGGATGACGAGCTTACCCATGAAGGCATAAGAATCCATATATAATAGTATATTTGACAAAATGCAGGGACAACACCATGAATCTCTCGGGCTTGCAATTGGCATCCTGGGAGTTAAAGGCATTGTGGGGACCATCAAAGAGGGAGCGACAACATGTTGCATCATGGGAAAGAAAGGTTGTGTGCGCCGACTTGGAGGGCGTGAGGACATGCAGCCTCGTGGGCATATGGCAACATGGAGAGGATCACCAAGGAGGGTGAAGAAAGGGCATGTGCGGTGTCCATCTCCATGTTTGTCGAAGAAGGTGTTGACTTCTTGTGGGAGGTTACTAACAATAGTTGTGAAGCATCAAGAGCGTGGGCTACAACAAGTTGTACCATAAATGGCTCATGAGAATTCTTTCGTGAGGAAAAAACCAGCGGAGAATAGGTTGGAACGGAGGAGAACGATGTCGTCCATCATATGGCCGGAAAATTTGGTCGGGATCTCGTCCATAGAGGCGACGAGCGTAAGGACTTGTGCAAGGAGAGAGAAGAGAGCATATTTTTTTTTTTTTTCCCGCGAGTTTTGCATTTTACATATTAAAGTTTTTAAAAATTTATTTTGCATGTTTTACCCGCTATGACCTCATGGGCATATGGCAACATGGAGAGGATCACCAAGGAGGGTGAAGAAAGGGCATGTGCAGTGTCCATCTCCATGTTTGTCGAAGAAGGTGTTGACTTCTTGTGGGAGGTTACTAACAATAGTTGTGAAGCATCAAGAGCGTGGGCTACAACAAGTTGTACCATAAATGGCTCATGAGAATTCTTTCGTGAGGAAAAAACCAAATGGAGAATAGGTTGGAACGGAGGAGAGAACGATGTCGTCCATCATATGGCCTAAAAATTTGGTCGGGATCTCGTCCATAGAGGCGACGGCGTAAGGACTTGTGCAAGGAGAGAGAAGAGAGCATATTTTTATTTTTTTCCCGCGAGTTTTGCATTTTACATATTAAAGTTTTTAAAAATTTATTTTGCATGTTTTAAACTTAACTATTGAGAGCCGATTTGGATCTATCACATCAACTCATGTCACTTTTAGTTGGTTCAAAAGATATAGTGTAATGAATCTTATATTTTCATATGCTAAAATATCTAATTTCAAAGTTAAGTGGGAAAAAAATATTATAGCTTGAAGGACAAATTGCAATTAACCCAATATAACATTAATGCCTTGAACAAGTTGGGCGCCCACCTCATCTCATCATCCTTATCAACTCGCAAAAGTAGAAATTTCTGATGGTCAAAAATACGCTATAATTTGAATTGAATGAAACTGAAAAACACAACCAAAGTAAAATAATAAAATTCAAAAATAAATTGGGGGCCACCCTTAGTGTTTCATAAGTCAAGCTGCTAAAATTTTACTTTTCTATCAAAACCTATATATAAGCCAATAAGCCATCAACCTTCTTCAACCACCAGCTTTACCGCAAAAAAATGGAACTCAACTTCACTAATTGCATTCTTCTTCTATCCTTCATCTTATTCTTGATAAAGGGATGGAAAACATTCAACAAAAGCGACTCAAAATTGCCACCAGGTCCCCTGGAAATTACCTGTGATTGGCCATCCGCATCACATAGGCACACTCCCACACCGTTCTTTCCAAGAGTGGCCAAAAATATGGACCCCTTATGCATCTCAAACTAGGTGAAGTTCTTTGCCGATCGTCGTATCATCGCCCACACTAGCTAAAGAAGTGCTCAAAGTGCACGATCCTACTTTTTGCCGACAGTAGGAAAGTATAGTGGTGAAATCCTCGTGGTACAATTCCTCCAACATCTCGTTTAGCCAATACGGTGATTACGGAGACAAATGCGGAAAATCGCATTCTTGAACTCTTGAGTGCGAAGAATGTCAAATCGTTTAGCTCGATCGGGAACGATGAGGTGGCCCATCTCATCGATTCCATTAGGGCATCATCGGAGCTCCGCTTGATCGGACCGACAAGATTTTCACAATGACAAGTTCGATCACGTGTAGAGCGCGTTTGGCAAAGTGTGCGAGAGATAAGGACCAATTGATAGAGATGTTCAAGGAAGGGATAACTTTAGTTAGTGGATTTGATGTGTCCGATCTTTATCCCTCATCAAAAGTACTCAAGGCCATAAGCCGGAACAGGTAAAATTGCTCAAGATGCGACGAAAGCTTGATCGATTCTTGACGACATTATAGATGAGCATAGACGAACCGGGCCACGATAGTCATGCGGACAATGAAAATATTGAAAAAAGGGGTAACGGAGAGTTTGGCAATGAAGACTTAGTTGATGTGTTACTAAGAGTTAAGGAAAGCGGTGAACTCGAATTCCCAATCACCGATGACAATGTCAAAGCTGTCATTTATGTAAGTATTCTTCCTCAAAACTCTTGGTTTTGGTAAATTGCAATTTTAGTCATGTAATTATAGGAGTGCCATGAAATTGGTCCTTAAATTTTGTTTACAAAATTCACCATATATCATATAATGTGGGATCTAGTCCTTAATTCGATGAAAATTTCAAAATTGCTCGAACATCTCACTTAAATTGCATGTAAACACAAAAACTGAGGATTTTCGAATCTCTCACCACATATTAGTGGTTTCAACCAATTTTCGGTCAAATATTGGGTTTTCGAAAACACTCTACGCAACAACTATGTTAGTAGAAACTACAATTTTTGCTTCATGATTGAAAAATCCCCATTTTTTGGGTTCACGTATAACTCACTTGAGATTTTCGGCAAAATAACAACTAAGTCCAAGAGGTTAAATTTTTAAAGATATGGGGTGATTTTGCCAAACAAATTCTTTTTAAAGAAAATAATTTTGGCAGAACCTATGGTTAGTTAGAAGACCAAAATTGTAATTGACCCTGCTTAATTGAGTAATAAGTTGAATATTTATAAATAAAAACCTTGATGGTATTATGGCAGGACATATTTGCAGCCGGAACCGAAACTTCATCGACAACAATCGACTGGATCATGGCAGAACTCATAAGAAACCCTGGGGTGATGTTCAAAGTACAAACAGAAATACGAGAAAAATTCAAAGGAAGCACAACAATCGGAGAAGCCGATGTTCAGAAGCTGAAATACCTAAAATTAGTGATCAAGGAAGGGCTAAGGCTACATGCTCCAATCCCATTAATCCCAAGAGTTTCCCGACAGGACACTGAAATAGACGGTTGTCTCATCCCCGCAAGAGCCAAAGTGCTGGTGAACGCCTGGGCAATAGGAAGAGATCCCCAAATTTGGACCAATCCCGAAAAATTCGAACCGGAGAGATTTGACAATAACCCGACAGATTTCGCAGGAAATCACTTTGAGTACATACCATTCGGGGCAGGAAAAAGAATGTGCCCTGGAATGACATTTGGATTAGCAAGTGTTGAGCTGCCTCTGGCACATTTGCTTTACAATTTTGACTGGAAACTGCCAGCTGGAATGAGCCCCAAGGATTTGGACATGATTGAGCGCCCAGCAATAACAGCGGCAAGAAGGCAAAACCTGGAATTGGTTGCCACTCCATATGATGGACTCTCCAAGTAGACAGAGGATATTAACAAGGATCTTGGTGAAAATTATTTCTGCTTAGTACCATGTACTTCAAGTACCTGTTTCAGTTTGATGATGAATGTTTCAGTTTCTTGTACATATTTTTGCTTTTTTTTTTTTGGTTTTTTTAATTTCTTTTATCAGTTCGTCTTGTGTATTTTCATCTTGTTCGCTGTGTGTTATAAATAGTAGTAAGGTTCAGATTATCTCTTCTTTTTCATTTTTATTAAACAGAGTACGTACCCCAAGTTCAACTGGTATTGTACTCCAATATAACTCAAGAATACATGCATTAAATTTTGGACGAAAACGTTACAGTCAACTTCAACTAGTAACAACTAAGTAGGATTCCGTACTTATCTTACTCCTTAGCATCCTCTGTTCAGTGTTCTCTGCATGTTATCTCAGGATCTGCTCATGTGCCTATATGACTGGCTTCTTCTGTAATGTCTGATATTGCTCGTCTATGATAGTTTTGTGGTTGATTTAAAAAAAAAAAAAAGAAAAAAAAACAACTAAGTAATAACAGGAATTGCCGCAATGACTCCATGTCTTTTTATTTAGGTATTAATATATGGGGATAAACATGTTGGTTAGATCGTCCTAACGGGTCTTTTCCATTAGACGAACCCAATCCAACCCGGTTTCTTTGTAATGTCATTCACGGGTGTTATTTTTGTAATATTTTGGAGCGGCGTCATAGGATCTCCGGACCGGTGACATTTTTGTAATATTAGAGACCGTTAAAAATATTAGTTTTTCCCCTTAAAATATTAGTAGTACATCTGAAAAATATTATTAATCCCATTTTTTAATAGTACTTTTAGTAGACTTCATGAAGAGTTGATAGGTGTGAGTTTTCCATGTATTTTGGGGGCATATTTATAGCTATAATGATGAGTAAACATGCATATACTCGTGTAAAATGCTACGTATTCACTCCTTGTGGAAAAGATATTACACTTTGCCTGTTTTGTAGGAATTTAATGTTATTTGAAGCAATTTTAATGCAAATACGAGCATCGCAAAGTGGAAACACCGAGAATTGAGTGAGTATACGAGAAGCGAAGCTAGAACGAGAGGAAGATGAGCGTATAAGGAGAATACGAGAACGCACCGGTTGGTCGTGCCTTAGCACCACCCGTGTGCCCCGAATAGAGGTATTTTTTAAGGCTACGGCACCACGACCCGTGCGTGTTTGGAGAATTGCAATATACCTACGACATCACGGGTAGCCCGTGCTCATACGCACCACCCGTGCGCCACCGGAGAATTGCAATATACCTACGACATCACGCACGGGTAGCCCGTGCAAGGGGTACACGACCCCGTGCGTGTTTGGCAAAAATCAAAGGCCGCTACGGCATGACGCACGGGTAGCCCGTGCGGGGGCGCACGACCCGTGCGTCTGGCTGAATCCCACAACTGGCAAAGACTTTGCCCTAAACTTGAAAGTGGGTATAAAAGGCTTTTGGGGCGCACACAAGGATATTCGACATTTTTGGGATCTACAACACAAGACAAATGTCTATTCTTGGAATAAGACATCAAGGAGACAATCGGGTTGCATCGGAGCTCAAGGAACGGAGATATATCGAGAGATTGTCGACTTTTCTAAGTTTTTCTTGCTTCTCTTGTAGTTTTAATCTTTCATTTTAGTGCGTCATGGCTTTGAACAATTTGTCCATGAGTTGTTTAGAAAACATGTGTAGCTAAACTCTTTAGATTTTCCGGTTTTGGAAGTAGATTAATGAACTCTTGTTGGATGTTTTAATCTTAGTTGAAGTTATTATCTTGAGCCTATTTGAGTACTTTGAGTTTATTCTTGTTTTATCACTTGATCAATGATTTAACTTGTTTGATATATTGATTCATAATTCGAGAGATGAGTTTCATTATTAGATCTTGAGTACTTGACATAAATATTTGCATGAATCGAGAGGTTGGTAAATATTTGTGAGGACATTTGATCTTTTGCACTTTTGGGAGTTGAATACTTCATGTTGAGTAGAGATGCTAGCATAAGTATTTCAATCTACGTTTTAAATGCATCTCGAGAGGGAGAATAAAATATCTTTGTGATCGTCTTATAGGAATATTGATGATAACTTGGCTTGTATTAAATCGGACAAAAAGAGGGATATTAATCAAACCTTAACTCGAAATCCATTTCATCATCTTGATACTTCTATCAATTGTGTTATCTTAATCTTGTGTTTTAGTAGTCTAATTTGTCTTAATCTCATAACAACAATCATCAAATTTATCGTCTAAATAAAAATAAACCTATCTTAGTTTAATACTTAGTACATAAATTTATTAGTCTCCGTGGATACGACCTTGCTACCCTTTTCTATAACGTACACCGTACACTTGCGGTGAGCTAAAAATAAAGGCGAACAAGTTTTTGGCGCCGTTGTCGGGGACTAATACAATTTTTGGTGCTAATATTGCAATAGATAGAATTATTTTTAATTTAGACATTTTTATTTTATATTTTGGTTTGACTTTGATTCTACATTATTTGACTTGTTTTTTTAGTTTGGTCCGTAGTGCATGAACACGCGCTCTAGGCGGGGAACTTAATACCGCTCATACCGGAAGTTGAGGCTTTCGAGAAGAATCGTCTACTACTAGACGGGGCTGAAAGACCACAAAATCCGATAATGGGGGATTTGGACAAAGAACACAGGGGTAACAATGGGATCAACAGGATCAATGAGTTACCAATACCGGGTAACAATGGAGTAAACGAGTTACCGATACCGGTTCAACAGCAAGCCATTCGTGATTACTTTCGACCATAAACGAATCATAATTACGGTGGTATTGCTCATATTCCGATAAATGCCAACAACTTCGAGCTCAAACCGACACTGATCAATATGGTACAACAGAACCAGTTTGGGGGGTTCGCAACTGAAGATCCTAATTCCCACCTTGCACACTTTATCCAAATATGCAATACGATCAAAATGAATGGAGTCTCGGATGATGCCATAAGATTGTGCCTATTCCCATTTTCTTTGAGGATAAGGCGAGGAATTGGTTGGGCACTTTGACGCAAGGAAGTGTGAGCACATGGGGCGAATTGAGCCAAAAGTTCTTGTTTAAATTCTTTCCACCGAGCAAAACTTTGCGGCTCAAAAGCGAGATTACTCAATTCCGATAGTTCGACTCCGAGCCTTTGTATGAGGCTTGGGAAAGATTTTGGGATTTATTACGAAGATGTCCACAACATGGGTTTCCGGAGGATCAACAGTTATGTTTCTTGTACAATGGTTTAATGGGGCAAACGAGAGCCTTTGTTGATGCCGCAGCGGGATGAGCATTGTTGGCAAGATTTCCACAAGACGCCTTGAATCTTCTTGAAGAAATGGCTATGAGTAGTTACCAAAGGGGCGTCCCGAAGATCCAATGTACAACGAGTAGCGAAATCTCGGATTCGCACCCGACATGGCGTTGACGACACAAGTGGCGGCTTTGACAACTCAATTGAGTGTTTTTGACGAAAGGGCGAGGAAGCGTCCACGAGCACGGGTAGTGAAGCTCTTCTATATCCGATGGAGGAGGTCAATTATGTGAATAACCGAATTTCAACAATTTCCGAACAATTCAAACCCAACACACTACCATCCGAGGTTGAGAAACCATGAAAATTTCTCCTATGCCAATACAAAGAATGTGTTGCAACCACCGCCGGATTTAATGCTTCAAATGGAGGTGGAATTGTGGAAGGCAAATCATCGTTGGAAGATGCACTCACCTCCTTCATAAATCAATCAAATGCATTCATGAGTGACACGAGGAGTCGCCGCTAGGCAATATTCTAGGATGGATAAGATGGAGCAACAAATGACCCAAGTGACAAGCTCAATAAAGAATCTTGAAACTCAAGTGGGTCAATTGGCTACAATTGTGGGTGGTCAACATCAAAATGGTCAATTTCCGAGTAATACGGAGGTTAATCCTAAGAACAATGCAAATCTATTCGATTACGGATCGGCATTTTAAATATGAGGGGCCTAAAGAAAAATCTGAAACCTGAAAATTTCAGAGGAAGCATCTAAGTCGGGAGAGGTTGAATCGGTAATGAAAGATAGTGTTGAAGAAGATGGGGAAAAAGAGAGACAAGAGGCGGAACAAACAGGGGCTGAGAAGCTAAAATCATCGTCTAACTCTAATATATCTAAATTGCCTATATCTCTTCCCTTTCCCCAAAGATTTCAAAAGAAAATGCTTGATGATCAATTTGCAAAATTCTTTGATATATTTAAGAAATTGCACATTAACATTCCTTTTGCAGACGCACTAGAGCAAATGCCAAATTATGCGAAATTTCTTAAGGATGTTATGTCGAAGAAGAGGAAGATGACAAGCTTTGAAACGGTGAATTTAATGGAGGAATGTAGCGCAATCATTCAAAGGAAGCTGCCACAAAAACTGAAAGATCCGGGAGTTTCACTATCCCTTGTGCCATTGGTGGTAACTTCTTTAATAAAGCGTTATGTGATTTGGGGCAAGTATTAATTTGATGCCTTTGTCCATTTTCGGAAGCTTGAATTAGGCGAAGTGAAGCCAACCACGGTGACATTGCAACTTGCGGACCGCCACTTACATATCCAAAGGGAATTATAGAAGACGTGTTGGTAAAAGTTGATAAATTTATATTCCCCGTGGATTTCTTGGTTCTTGATATGGAAGAAGATCGTGACGCCCACCGATACTTGGACGTCCATTCCTTGCATCGGTAAAGCCTTAATAGACGCGTACAAAAAGGAGAGCTCACGTTACGTGTTAATGATGAGCACGTTTTATTTTCTATATATAAGGCAATGAAATTTCATGATACGGTGGAGAATTGTAATTTTTGGATATAGTTAGTTCGTGCATTGAGGATTATGTTGATCATGCATTGTCTACAGATGATTTGGAATTTGGGCTAACCCACTCGTGCTCGATGTCGAGTGTTGTGCTTGATTTTAATAACCAAGATTTGTACGACTATGTTTGTGCCTTAGATCATATGCAGAACTACCTAGGAGCGCAAGAGGCGAGAATGCAAAATCAGAAATAAGGGAGCAAAACCTTCAGGCACGCACGACCCGTGCGTCAACGCATGGGCAACCCGTGCGTGATGCCGAAAGAAATGTTGAAATCCCAAGAGCACACGACCCGTGTGCCGAGCATGGGCAACCCGTGCTTGATGCCGAAAGGAAGTATGAGGACGAGGGGATCACGCACGACCCGTGTGCGCAGAGCACGGGCAGCCCATGCGTGACCAAACAATGACGCGTCGACCCCGAAACTCAAGCAATTACCCGAACACCTCAAATATGCATTTCTTGGGACGAATAATGCAAATCCGTAATCGTTTCATCTCTTCTCACTCCTACCCAACTTGATAAATTATTAAGGGTTTTACGAAAACATAAGTCGGCACTCGGATGGTCTATAACTGATTTAAAAGGCATAAGCCCATCCATTGTAATGCATAAAATTCGGATGGAAGATGTTTATAAACCATCAGTGCAAAACCAAAGACGATTAAACCCTCACTACAGAAATCACACATTTTATAACGAAATTCTTTACCACGCATAAATTTTTGTCATAATTTGTTAACTAATAGTGACGAATTTTATTTTTGTCAATGAAAATTACTTTTTGATGACAATATTTATGTGCGTCACTATTGATCTTATATTTCGTCACTATTGTTCTTATTCCATGACGATTAACCGAAATCCGTCATAGTAATTTTAGACGCCGGAATTTCGCAGCAAAATTTTGGAGGAAAATCTTTCAATGACAAATAGATTATAATCCGTGACGCCATTTGGTGTCATAAAATATTTTCTTTTATGACAATATCATATTTTGTCATTTATTTCTTCAAAAAAGTAGTGACGCCATTATTTCGTCACGAAAAATATATTTAGTGACAATGAATGTGCATTTGTCACCATTTTTATATTGTGGCAAAATATTTTATCAAATATTTGTCATAATTTGTCAATTAATAGTGATGAAAATATTTTCTTTCATGACAATATCACATTTTGTCATTTATTTCTTCAAATGAATAGTGACACCATTATTTCGTCACGGAAACACATATTTAGTGACAATGAATGTGCATTTGTCGCCATTTTATATTGTGGCAAAATATTTTGTCGAATATTTGTCATAATTTATTGATTAACAGTGATGAAAATATTTTCCTTCATGACAATATCCCATTTTGTCATTTATTTCTTCAAACGAATAGTGACGCCATTATTTCGTCACGGAAACATATATAGTGACAATGAATGTGCATTGTCGCCATTTTATATTGTGGCAAAATATTTGTCATAATTTGTTGATTAACAATGATGAAAATATTTTCTATCATGACAATATCATGTTTTGTCATTTATTTCTTCAAAAAGTAATGACGCTATTATTTCGTCATGAAAACACATATTTAGTGACAATGAATGTGCATTGTCACCATTTTATATTGTGTAAAAATATTTTTTACTTTCTATTTGGAGATTGCTTTAGTTTCCTCTCCCTTTTTACTTGGTTATTATCACTGTTCTAAAAAGTACTAGACTCTAGTCGGGCGGCAGGCTAGGACCTAGCTCCTAGACAGAGCCTCGGCGGGGTTAGGCAAGGCTTAATCGAAAGAAGCTTTAAATACTATATTTCACCAAACAATTTTTTTATAAAGGGACGAGCTTGTATTTCAAAAAGCTTCATTTATCATAAAAATCTTCAGAAAAAACAGAAATCCAGAACTTAGAAAAGGCACCATTTACATGGTTTTCAAATGGCCGTTGCAATATGAAGCCAAATATTAACAATGTTCCAAGTATCGACAATGACTAAGATAAAGAAGATGAATTCTCATTTTATAGTTTTCACATTTTTTTTTGGCTTGCCACAGTCTGCACTCTGCTTACAATTTTCAATCTTTGAGTTAAAATAAGCATAAGCATTCTAGGACATAAACATACTTGCAACATCAGAAGTAAAACAAGAGGAATAATGGGTACTGATTGAACAAAATTAGTGTCCTACTTTTTGTTTTTCGTGTTTTAGTCATGTTCTCTGTTGTATCCATCTTAGCAAAATAATGATAATAACAACAATGATAAAGATAACAAGAACAAATGCTCTTAGCGATGCATTTGACGGAAGAATGCAACTGAAGTAATTTTTTTTTTTGTAAGTTCAAAGATGCAATTATATAAAAAATGTAACTCACCAAGTTCTCATTTCTCAACAAAAATAAAAATAAAGATCAGACAAAATAAAACTCCAGGTTCTGCAATGCAGACAAGCAAAAAACATTTCATGAGTCCATAATTGCTGACATTAACCACTATTTTAATAGTAGCTCCCTAAAGCGAATGTAATAAGATAAATAGGCCAGGTCCAAACAACAAAATTTCCCCAGAAACTTCAAGCTTCCACTCTCAACGGTTGGCCTTGGCAACTCTCTCAATCTCGTCCTTCTTTTTAATAGCATAGCTGTTTGAAGATCCTTTGGCTGTTGTTGCACAAAATAAGATCACATCACAAAATAAGTTGCAAAATCCAAGCATTCAAGATTTTGTCCTTGACGGAACAAAATGTCTTCCTGAGACCTGAACATAATCGAGTGGCTGAGTTTCCTTGAATTTCCTTGAAGCTGATAGTAAAGGCTATATCAACATGATATAGATTAATAATTGAAGGAATGCTAGTTATGCTGCCAGAAAAAAAAAAAGGAAAGAAAATGCATTATGGTGGAAATAAAACTGATATTGAGAAATTTTAGTAGGTTTTTCCTACCAGGGGATAAGTGCATGTTCAGTAATTGGTTATTTTCTCAGGAATCTTTGTGGTGACTTTACGTGGTTGCTCGTCCGCCAATAATTGATAGGCTTTAACAATTGTTTTATAATGGGACAAGATAAAAGACATGGACCAATTAATACAAAAGCCTGACCAAGATACTTAAGTGAAACAAGTTCATAATAAACAAAAGCCTCGTAGTATCTGTGTAAAGAGCACACTTAGTTATTAGTGTAGTCTGGGCTAGCTCAATAGCCAAGAGGTCATGGCTCGACTACAGTTCCACAAACCATCAGTACATCCATGTCATATTTTTTGAACTTGACATAAAACATGTTTGTTCCATTCTTCCAACAGCAACCAACCATTTTTTGAACTTGACATAAAACATGTTTGTTCCATTCTTTAATTTTGTTTGTTCACTGAGATGACACTGAGGGTAAGATACAAAAAAAAGGGCTTTTCTTGACACAAAAAAAGTGTTTTTTTGTGTTTTCAGCCTCAGTTCTCGATTTTTAAGAAGGTAAAATTGTTTTCTTTAATAAGAGTTGGTATTCACAATTAACCAAAAACATCCCCAAATCTCGTCCAACAATCATCTCCCAATTCCACCCATCTCATAGGTATAGCACACCAAAACCATTTGTCAAAGAAGGTAGGAAGCAAAGTCAAGAATGAGTTGTGGAAAATGGCAAAAGTTGGCAGCTCTTCTTGACTTTGGCAAATGAATTTGCTGCCAAATTCATCTATAAATAGATGATACGAAAGCTGCAAAATGCATCCAACCAAGAGTGAATTCAAGAGAGAAAATAGAGTGTAGGCATTTGGGGTGATCAATTTGTGTGAAACAAATTGTGATAAGTGGGAAACACTCGGGGTATCTTTTCTCTTGGGTAATACAAAGGGGTTAGGAGAGAGGGTTCTTTGATAACTAATAAAGTGGTTGTACGAGTCTTTTATTTACTTGGATTTGGTTCATAAAACTCAAGGGGTGTATTTTTCTTGTACCGGAAAATTCTTTATTAGTAAAGAACAAAACTCTCGTGATGTACGCCAGTATTGCCGAACCACGTAAAATCATTTTGTGCATTTTATTTTCTCGTATGTGTCATTTATTTTTGCCATCATCTTGTTGGTGCGATTTGTCGGGTATTCGTTAAATCAAATCTCGGATCACGACACGCCTCCGCTGTGCCCAACAAGTGGTATCAGAGCCACTTGGTAAGCCGGGCAAGGTAGAAAATTGAGATTTGATTTTTTCCGGATGGACACCGTGGCAATGGCAAATCCATTCAAGGTGCAACAATTTGACGGCAAAGGAAATTTCATTCTTTGGCAACGAAGGGTGAAGGATCTCCTAGTTCAACAGGGCTTGGCACTGGCGTTGAAGGGAGAGAAGGGAAAACCGACAGAAATGAAAGACGCGCAGTGGGAAGATTTGAAATCGCGCTGTGTCAGCACGATTCGACTTTGTATTGCGGACAACATAATCAATAATGTTGTGGATGATGATTCTGAAGATTCAGCACCAGAGTTGTGGAAAAAATTGGAGAACTTGTATCTCGGGAAAAATTTATCCACAAAGTTACTTCTGAAGCGGCAATTATATAGATTGAAGATGTCGGAGGGTGACAATCTGATGGATCACATGAACCAGTTTCATGGACTGGTGGATCAACTGGGGAAAGTTGGTGTAAAAATTGAGGAAGAAGATAAAGCCCTTTTACTTCTTACCTCTATCCCGGATTCATATGATAGTCTGGTGACGACGTTGTTGTACGGAGAAGACACGCTGGACTTGGAGCATATAAAAGCATCATTGTTGTCCCATGAAAAACAAAAAGAAGGCAAACCAGGGAGGAGGGACATGAATCGCTTTGTTGCTCGGGGCATGAATCGGAATGGGAGAAAATCTAGTGGTGGTTCTCGTGACCAGCAGTCGATTCAAGGACCAGGGTATTGTGTGCTATCGTTGTCACGAGGAGGGCCACATAAAAGGAATTGTCCTCGGACAAAGAAGGATGATGACGGTGAAGGTGGCGGTGGTGATGCGGTGATAGTGCGGAAGACGGAGATGTTTACACAGCTCTCGCAAGTATGGATACTTCTCCTCGAGATGGGTGGATTTTAGATTCGGTGCGTTATGCATGTGTGCTCCAGACAGATTATTTTGATTCACTTCAATTGCGGAGGGCATGAACTTTGTCCTTAGGTGATGGTTCTACTTGTAGAGTCATGGGATTTGGAGTGGTGAAAATCAAAATGGGTGATGGAGCGGATCGTATTTGGGTCGTGTGGCCTATGTCCCAAAGATGCGAAGAAATCTAATTTCGAGCCAACCGGATTCCAAGGGCTATGAGTATTCAAATTTGGAGGTGGAGTCCTCAAAGTCACACGTGGCGGAGAGGTCCTAATGGTGGGAGAAAAGTATCGAATTTGTATCGTCTGGTGACCTCTAAGGATTACCGAAGTGGAGCATGCCGGAAGGCTTCCGAGGCGCGATGGGTGTGTAGGAAATCTGCACGGGCGAGAGGATGGATTGGGGTCGTCCCTCTCGGTAGTCAACTAGTTGTGTTGATGATCGCACATGTGCATTGGCCGATTAAATCAGTGGAGTTAGGACCTTACCGATTCGGCATGTGCAGAAATCAAGGCCAATGATGTTTGATGTTCGTTTGCGGGTGATATGATTTTGTTGTGCGGTGGAGATTGTTAGGTATAGCACACCAAAACCATTTGTCAAAGAAGGTAGGAAGCAAAGTCAAGAATGAGTTGTGGAAAATGGCAAAAGTTGGCGGCTCTTCTCGACTTTGGCAAATGAATTTGTTTCGCAAATTCATCTATAAATAGATGATAATCGAAAGTCGCAAAAATGCATCCAACCAAGAGTGAATTCAAGAGAGAAAATAGAGAGTAGGCATTTGGGGTGATCAATTTGTGTGAAACAAATTGTGATAAGTGTGGGGAAACACTGGGGTATCTTTTCTCTTGGGGCAATACAAAGGGGTTGGGGAGAGAGTTCTTTGATAGCTAATAAAGTGGTTGTACGAGTGTTTTATTCTTGGGTTTGGTCCATAAAACTCAAGGGGTGTATTTTTCTTGTACCGCAAAATTCTTTATTAGTAAAGAACGGAAACTCTCGGACGTAGGCGGGTTTTGCCGAACCACGTAAAATCATTTTGTGCATTTTATTTTCTCAGTATGTGTCATTTATTTTTGCCATCATCTTGTTGGTGTGATTTGTCGGGTATTCCGGTTTAATCAAATCTCGAGATCACGACACGCCTCCGCCGTGCCCAACACCATCTTCCTACACAATCAATGAGACCGTCTACAAATGACATCGGCTAGCAACAAAATCGATGCAATTCATTCCCAAGAGCACACCAATTGTCGCCCTTCAATCCGCCGACCACCACCGCTCGTACCGCAATGCACTCGTTCGCCACTTCATCAAGCTATGGACCGCAGCTCGGTGCACGACCTCTTGACAAATCCTGCTAAATGGTGCCTCCGAAAAAGAAATACGAGCGGCATAATAGCATTGTGCAATCCGAGACCAGGTTATTTGTTCCTTACTTTCTTAGAATTTTTTTCAGGGAGGGGTCATGAAATAATTACGAATTTATTTTGTATTGTAAGTAATTTCATGTACCCAACTCATGATTTTGAGTTTGATTTTGAATGTGGACAACAGAGTTGATATGGGTCACAACTCACAAGGTTTGATTTTGATATTCGATAGTCATATTTTTTGTATTTGCCTTTTCTTTACAATTTGATATTTAATTAAAAAGTATTTTGACATATGGTTAGTATAATTAAAGAGATTCTATTTTTCGCTATATTGAATTTTTATTTTAAAATAAAAATTAAATAGCTATATAAATAAAGTCTGTAAAAAACAATTCACAGCCAAATGATTTTTGGCGGACTAAAATTTGTTTACCGCTTAATTTTTTAACTTAATTAAATTAGGTTCTTATCTAATTAAGGTAGATAAATAAAAGGATTCATTGGTATCGTGATTCTCTCCATCAATTCCCTTTTTCTCTCATTCATATATATCCCACGTATTAGGTTGAGAATATATCAAAAGGATCTCCTTCCCTCCTCTCTCTTTCTCATCAAACATCAATTAGACACACTCTGGTAAATATCTTAGTTCTTCACCTTTTTCTTAATTGAAATCACTCATGTCCTATATTTTGACTGGTATAGAAACTTGCTTACATGTATAATATAAGTTGCTTGATTTAGAATGTTGTGTTATGCGTATATTAGAGATGTGTGTATTTTTATGTGAAGGCATGTGTCGATGAAATTAAGCATGATTTCAAATGCATAGTGTTTTGGATGCAAAGTGTTTTGTGTTTCATATTTTATATGTTTTTCCTAGGTGTGATTACGGTTTTGCGGTTTTTTACACTTTTTGAGCCTATTCCGGGCAGCACTCGGGTTAATTTGGCATCTTTGCACCACATGAAGTTTATCGCAAATGAAGACAATATGTTGGTGCTTCTACAGAAGAAAGGTGTTGCATTTCCGTTGCCCAACCCGACATACACCACAGTAGATACTTTGGCGGACACAACCAACATCCTAATGAACTCTGACGCGTATCACCGAATTACGTAAGCTATAGATGCGAGGAAGAGGTGCCGAGTTCACGGTTTCCTGGATGTGGAGGATATGGTAGCAGAGGAAGAGGAGCTACGTAGAAGAGAAATGGGGTGGAACCTCATCACCCTCAACTTGGATATGACATCCCGAGCCCTCACACGGTGGCGATTACCCCCAACGCTCACATAGCAGGGATCGTCCCGAAGACCTCTCATGGTGGCGAGCCCCAATGCGGCAATGACTTTCGGGATATGCTAAATGCATTTGGGGAGGACTTGCGTCGTCAAGGAGACGAGTTGAGGCAACAGGGGGAGGATTTGCAGCAAAGATCGGGCTGATTTTCTCGCATTCCGTGAGAACTATGACAGAGGTCGATGAGACGTGGCAAGTGCTCCAACAGATTGCAAATGTGGCATATCTCGCAAGGCCACTTTCCACCGCCACACCTCCACAAATGATTCGGTATATCCTCACTTTTTCGTTATTGAAATTCTATTTTTCCCCCTATAGGAGAATATAACTTCATTCAAGTTTAGGGGGGGAAATGTAGTATTTTAATATATGAAAAGTGTGGAAAGAAAAAAAAATTCTTCATTTTGTGTGTTTTTTTGTGTGTTTTCATATAGTTGCATATAGAGCATTCTAGGTTGCATTGCATTAGAGCACGTTTATGGCTTTAGCACGTTTATTGCTTTCATAGAGATTAGAGAGTGAGTTGACCGGGCTTGATGCAACTTGTTGTTTGTGTGTTGATTGAAAGATTTGTATTGTTGGAATTGGATGATGAGTATGAGTTGATTGAGCCTTGAATAGATAACAATGAGCATGTTAATATGAAAACTTCGTTTGATGCTTTGACTTACATATTTACAAGCCTATGAGCTTTTGAGCCTTTTTTTACCGCTTATATCTTTTACTTGTCTTGTTGTGATTTGAGTGTATCATTCATGTGGTTAGAATTCTAGAACTTGCTCGGTATCTCTATCAAGGCCACATGTTGTATGCAAATTGTGAATGTGATTAAAGGCCATCTTTGCTAGCCTTTCAAGCCTTTTGCTTACCTAAAGATGATCAAATTCCTAGTTAGCCAAGTTGAGCCTATTGCCTATTTCTTTGATAACCACAAGAGTTAAGCTTTGAACTTGATAGATCCACTCTAAAATCGAGTGTATAACGTTGAGTAAAGGGAATGAATGGAGTTGAAGGAGTGGGAATTGAAAAGTGGGATAATTGGGCATATTTGGTTAATTGGAACAAAAGAGGAAGAAAAGGAGGTGAAAAAGAAGTGTTGAAATTTACAAAAGAATCGAAAAAAAAAAAAAAAAAAATCGATGTTATAATGTGAATTTTCATAGAAACGAACTTGGGGGCGAAGGATTGTGTTAGGAATTTTAATTCCTCCGATCTTTTATTTTTTATAAAATAAGTTTTAGAGTTTTGCCTTTCTAGACTTGTTTCCAAAATTAGAGTTTTAATGAATATGGGAAAGATTTATTGTGTATTTATCTAGTTTGGAATTTGATAAAGTTTGGTTTCCTACTCACAAGAGGATTCGAAGATCTAGATTTATTAGGACTCTTTATAGATATTATCTTATTTCCTAACATATAGAATCCTACTCCTTCTATGTTTGTGTTTTCTTTGTTTCCATGTGCTTGTAGGATTCTTGGACATCAAGGACTCAATCCCTATATAAAGAGAGGATCGACCATCAGTTATTCCTACACCTGGACACACGAAATTGAGAGAGAAATACAAGAGAGATTCGTTCGTAAAAGCAAGAAGACGTCTGAGCTTAAAGAAGAATATCGGGCGCAGATGTTATTCAAGTGTCGCGACATCCGAGAATAACATCGATCCAAAGATAGATTGACGTCTTGTTGTGTTTTTCGTCCATATTAGTTTATCTTTGAGCGTACGAGAGTTCATACACTTGTTTTGTTGGACGAGTTGGTTTACAAAGCTACGATCTACTCGATAGGAGTTTGTTTTACTAGACTAGTTGATACATTGAGATTTGAGTTGTAATCCGTACATATTCAACTAGTGATTTCGTCATAATTGACACTTCTACAAGTTATTTATAACTTGTAGATAAATTTTACTGTGTGTATTATTCTTCCGCCGCATGTTCCGTAAAGTGTTACAACATCTGGTTTAACACTTTCTCTGACATTTGCTGAAACGAACGTTTTGGGACCTCAAAAACTTTCAATTGGCATCAAGAGCCGACACTTGACTGCACTAAGTGTTGATCCTGCGTTTATTCAAGCAAATATGGAGGTTCAAGGTATTTCGATGTTGAAGTTTCCACCAGGCGACTTCAATTTTTATTGGAAGGTCAAATCGCGGCCATGCCCAAAATCACGTGTACTTCATGTTCGTTATGACGAACTGGCGAGGAGGACAATACCGAGATGATAATAGATCCAACTATCTCCATGACTATCATTGAAAGGAAAAAATCGCTGCAAATCAATCCACGGGGTGTCTCTCGAGATGTCGCCGATGTTCGAACACTTGGACAGTACACTTTATCCGACACTTCAGATTTATATTGCTTAAACTCTATTTCTCAGATGAAACAGTATACAGTGAAGAATATTCGGATGGTGAAGAAACGAACATTGTAGAGGCCTACCAAGAGTTGTACCATGATTGGCGCAAACGTATTCAACAAATTAGATATCTCTCAAAGGAGAATGAAAGACTCACCAAGGAGAATGAGGAGCGGGAAGAATTCTTTAACCCGTTTGGAAGTACTAGTGACGAGAAGGGATGAAGAATTGGAAAAGGTAAAATCAACTTGAAAAGTCCCTTGAAACTTTAAAAAGTCGAATTAAGTAGCGAAACTCGATGAAATTTTGTCTTTAGGATGTGAAAATAAAACTGGACTTGGGTATGAAACTCCCGTATTTTTGAAGGCTAAAGAAAGTGGAGAATTTTCAAATCATAAAAAGCCGTTTTCACATAAGTCCATGCCTAGAAAACGCCACTTTATTTGTCACTCTTGTTTTGCTCCTGGACACATAAAACCTTTTTGTCGTAAATGGCCAAATCGATCTTCTACACAAAAAGGTGTCACATCGATGTCATCCGCAATGTCACACGAGTCCGCAACACTTCTAGTAACATGTCCAAGAACACTTCACGTTTTCCAAAATCATGCCTGGGTTCGAAAATCTGAGAAATTGTAATGTTATTTACACATCCCCGAGGACTAACATTGCGTACTTGGTACTTTGATAGTAGATGTTCACGCTCATATGACAGTAATTTAGACTACTTGACGTATCACGAGGTGTACAATGGTGGAAAGGTAAATTATGGAGGTGGAACTCATGGTAAGATTGTTGGTAAAGGTACTTTGAATATGGAAGGACTTCCTAAGCTCCGAAATGTTTTACATGTTGAGGGGCTTACGCAAATCTCATAAGCATAAGCCAATTATGTGATGACAATCTATATGTGAAGTTTGATAAAAATTCATGTGAAGTGTTTGATGATTCTAACTCATGTATTCTAGTAGGTATGAGATCGGTTGACAATTGCTACCAAATTTGAAAGAGTTGAAGTGTGTCGTCGTGTGCAATTGGATGAAATCAACTTTGGCATCAAAAATTAGGTCATGTGAACTTTAAAATTCTTGCTAAATTGATTAGATTTGATCTTTGCAAAAGGGATGCCTAAACCGAACTTGAAAAATTCTATTGTTTGTGATTCATGTCAAAATGGTAAAGAAAAGGGGTGTCACACTGTTCTTACAAAGACTTCAATACTACTCGTTGTTTTGAACTTCTACATATGAATGTTATGGTCCTACGAGGTTGAAAGCATTGGTGGCGAAAGGTATTCTTTTGTGTGTGTTGATGATTTCTCACGTTATTCATGGGTCTTCTTTTTACGTGAAAAAGTTGACACTTTTGAGTTTTTCAAGAAGTTCTATAAAAAGGTGTGTAAGTTGTACTGCATGAACATCTCTAGAATCATGTCAGATCATGGTAAGGAATTTGAGAATTATTCTTTTTCATCTTTCTCGTGATAGAAATGGAATATCTCATGAATTTTCCGCATCTAAAACCCCACAACACAATGGGGTGGCGAGATGAAAAATCGAACATTGCAAGAAATGGCAAAGGTGATGTTGAGTTCTAAAAATTTGACAAAACGCTTTTGGTGAGGCATTAAACATCGCATGTCACATCTCAAATAGAGTTTATTTGAGGATGGGTAGTACTATGACTCCTTATGAAATCTTTTTCGGAAAGAAACCCAACCTTAAGTATTTTCATGTCTTTGGTTGTGTGTGTTATGTTTTGAATGATAGAGATCGCCTTGCAAAGTTTGATTCAAAAAGTGACAAATGTCTATTCTTGGGTTATTCATCTGATAGTCATGCATATAGGGTATACAATCTTCGTACAAGGATCATGAAAGAATGTGTGAATGTTGTATTTGATGATCTTTCTAGTCTTGCAGGAAACATTGAACATGACAATTTTGATTACTTGATGGATATGTCATGGGCTCAACAATCGCAGATCTGTACTGAGGTTGTACCAAGTGATACAACATCCGCAAGCACATCTTCGCAAACTGAATTGGCTATTAATACAGATGTCGTCGAAGATGTTGTCCCAGATGTCATAACATCTGTTAGCACATCTGGTTCTACAGCTAATGAAAATAATTTTGACCCTCATATTGAAGCGAACTTAGAAGGACTTGACTTAATCACCAATGAACGACGAGATCCCCCAAGCAAAATTCAAAAGAATCATCCAATATCTCAAGTCATAGGTGAGGTATCCGAAGGCATAAAAACAAGAAGAAAAGAATGGGTAAACTATCGAGATATGGTAAGACTAGTTTGTTTGTCTTCTACTTGCATGATGGTAAGCAATTCTCGATGTGTTTCAAATTTTGAGTCCAAGAATGTGTTTGATGCTTTGGAAAATGATCTTTGGATTAATTATATGCATGAGAATTTTGATCGATTCACTAGAAAAGAAAAGGATTTTCTTTGTGATATTTTAACCATTTATTGTGATAACTCTAAAGTATGCGATTGATATATCGAAAAATCTGTTCAACATTCTCGCACTAAACACATTGACATTGGACACCACTTTATTCGAGATTTGATTGAGAAAAATATTATTCGCATTGAGTATATTAATACCGAAATCGGTTAGCGGTATATTCACCAAAGCTTTAGATTTTGAGAGATTTTCAAATCTGCGAAAATCTCTTACCGTGTGTTCTCTAAAATGTTCCACGAAATGTTACAAAGATTGCACATATCACCTGGCCGTAACATTTGCACACACCGCATATTGTCTCTCCTCCCTTTTATTCTTTTTCTTTTTAGACATCCCGCATTATAGGAACATATTTGCATGTCCTGGGAACAAATTGTGATTTCAAACTAGTGACTATTGGACTTCACTTGGAAAGTCGATGTGAGTTGATCTTTTCAAATGCGTATTTTATTCTTGTTATTTTCCCAGTTGATGAGTAAAAAAATTGCATCATGGCTAGAGGCCTTTGAGGGAAACAACTACCTACCCTCTCGTGTGAAAGCTATTCCTTGTGACCAATTTTTACATATGTTTTAAAAGTGTTTAAAGAGGCATGATCAATGTGAAAAAGAGTTACCTTTGGACTAGTGTGAAAGCTACCCACAAGCTAAATCATTATGTTTCTCTCAAGAAAAACTTGAAAATTCCTTATCTTTGGGTACTCGGATGGCAATTCATCAATGCGTGAGTACAGTGTCTTTCAAAATGTTGCAACATTTGAAACAACAACAGCTGTGACAGTCCATTTACACCTCGTGTGCAGTTTTTTTTATTTTTGTCTAGGCATTTTTTTAGGTTGCATGCTTGGTGATTTTTGAATCTGATAGATTTTCGGTGATAATAGAAGATATGTGATATTTATTTTTCTCTCTCTAAAATCTTGTATTTCTTGGTATCCTATGAAAAGTGGAGTTGTGTGCATTATGGAGACTTGGGTGATTGATTGAAATCTTGCCATAGTTATCTATATCTTTGGTTAATTTTCTCCCAAATTATTAGGATTCTATCTCCATGTTGTTTGGAATCCTCATTTGGAAAATCTTTGACTTTTATTTGTTTTGATCTCAATTTTTTATGCTCGTTTTTCAAAATTTTCAAAGATTTCTGATCCTTTATTCTCTTCATTATATTAAATGTGAATTGATCTTTTTAGTGTACAAGTCAGGGGGAGTATACACGATTTGATTACCTATGTTTTCTGGACAAAAAGAGGGAGAAAAAGCTTGTGGATATTTTGACTGATGACTGATGATTGTTTGAACATGTTGATTGATCTTGATTATAATACTTTAAATTTAGGGGGAGTTCTCTGGATTTGAGTATGGTATTAAGAATTGTGGTTGATTTTTCTCTGATATCTATATCTTATTTTAGTTGTATTATTTTCTGATTAACATGCAGGTGTTACAGAAAATGTTATGACATTTTTAGTCACATTCTGACTAACATTTGAAACAGAGGATTTTTAATTTAGGGGGAGTTTTTACTGTGATTTATTCTCAAGTTTTGAATTGATTGGTTTTGTCCAGAAAGGCAAAAAGGGGGAGATTGTTAGGAATTTTAATTCCTCCGATTTTTTATTTTTTTATAAATTAAGTTTTAGAGTTTTGCCTTTCTAGACTTGTTTCCAAAATTAGAGTTTTAATGAATATGGGAAAGATTTATTGTGTATTTATCTAGTTTGGAATTTGATAAAGTTTGGTTTCCTACTCACAAGAGGATTCGAAGATCTAGATTTATTAGGACTCTTTATAGATATTATCTTATTTCCTAACATATAGAATCCTACTCCTTCTATGTTTGTGTTTTCTTTGTTTCCATGTGCTTGTAGGATTCTTGGACATCAAGGACTCAATCCCTATATAAAGAGAGGATCGACCATCAGTTATTCCTACACCTGGACACACGAAATTGAGAGAGAAATACAAGAGAGATTCGTTCGTAAAAGCAAGAAGACGTCTGAGCTTAAAAAGAAGAATACTGACGCAGATGTTATTCGAAGTGTCGCTGACATCCAGAATAACATCGATCCAGTACAGATTGACGTCTTGTTGTGTTTTTCGTCCATATTAGTTTATCTTTGAGCGTACGAGAGTTCATACACTTGTTTTGTTGGACGAGTTGGTTTACAAAGCTACGATCTACTCGATAGGAGTTTGTTTTACTAGACTAGTTGATACATTGAGATTTGAGTTGTAATCCGTACATATTCAACTAGTGATTTCATCATAATTGACACTTCTACAAGTTATTTATAACTTGTAGATAAATTTTACTGTGTGTTATTCTTCCGCCGCATGTTCCGTAAAGTGTTACAACATCCGGTTTAACACTTTCTCCGACATTTGGTCAAACGAACATTATGGGACCTCAAAACCTTCGATTGTAATTTAAAGCGATTCTCAAAAGAAAGAAAGAGATGTAAATAAGTAAAGTTGATAAAAATAAGGGATGATTGGAGTAGCATATGGAACTATAATGTAGAGGATTGATATGCTCACCACTATATGCTCGAGTTTGAGTCATTTTATCCAAAATTTCCTACCCTAACCAAAGAGCCTTCATTACAACCAAATAAGAAAGTCCTTTTTGATTCACGAATCGTGCATACACTCTAGTGGCGGAGATATGAGACGAATTGCAAGATTATGGTAATTTTGCGACATTGAATTGATTTGAGCGTAAACACGTCTCATATCCTCGTGAGATGAGAGTATACACTTAACTTTGAGAGTTGTAATTCAGAGCATTTCACTTTGTTTTACTTGATGCGTGCTCTTTGATCGATATTTGAGGCTTGATTGGTTTGTTGCTCAACATTCATGACGAACAATATAGATTTTCTTTTGGGTCCTTTGTGTGAGCTTTTATTCTTATCTCCCTGTTGTGCTTTATCGTGTTTTCAAAATTGTTGATCGGGACGGTCAACAGTTTAAGTTTGGGGGATTTTGATAGGTGTGAGTTTTGCATGTATTTTGGGGCATATTTATGGCTATAATGATGAGTAAACATGCATATACTCGTGTAAAATGCTACGTATTAACTCCTTGTGGAAAAAATATTACACTTTGCCTGTTTTGTAGGAATTTAATGTTATTTGAAGCAAATTTAATGCAAATACGAGCATCGCAAAGTGAAAACACTGAGAATTGAGTGAGTATACGAGAAGCGAAGCTAGAACGAGAGGAAGATTTGCGTATAACGAGAATACAGGGAGCGCACGGGTTGGGCGTGCCTTAGGCACCACCCGTGTGCCCCTGAATAGAGGTATTTTAAGGCTATGGCATGGCGCACGGGTAGCCCGTGCTCATACGCACCACCCGTGCACCACTGGGGAATTGCAATATACCTACGGCATCACGCACAGGTAGCCCGTGCAAGGGGCACACGACCCGTGCGTGTTTGGAAAAAATCAAAGGCTTCGCTACGGCATGACGCACGGGTAGCCCGTGCGGGGGCGCACGACCCGTCGTCCCCTACTGAATCCCACAACTGCAAAGACTTTGCCCTAAACTTGAAAGTGGGTATAAAAAGGCTTTTTGGGCGCACACAAGGATATTCGACATTTTTGGGATCTACAACATAAGACAAAGGTCTATTCTTGGAAGAAGACATCAAGGAGACAATCGGGTTGCATCGGAGCTCAAGAAACGGAGATATATCGAGAGATTGTCGACTTTCCTAAGTTTTTCTTGCTTCTCTTGTAGTTTTAATCTTTCATTTTAGTGTGTCATGGCTTTGAACAATTTGTCTATGAGTTTTTTAGAAAACATGTGTAGCTAAACTCTTTAGATATCCTAAGTTTTGAAAGTAGATTAATGAACTCTTGTTGGATGTTTTAATCTTAGTTGAAGTTATTATCTTGAAGCCTATTTGAGTACTTTGAGTTTATTCTTGTTTTATCACTTGATCAATGATTTAACTTGTTTGATATATTGATTCATAATTCGAGAGATGAGTTTCAATATTAGATCTTGAGTACTTGACACAAATATTTGCATCAATCGAGAGGTTGGTAAATATTTGTGAGGACATTTGATCTTTTGCACTTTTGGGAGTTGAATACTTCATGTTGAGTAGAGATGCTAGCATAAGTATTTCAATCTACGTTTTATATGCATCTCGAGAGGAGGATAAAATATCTTTGTGATCGTCTTATAGAATATTTATGATAACTTGGCTTGTATTAAATCGGACAAAAAGAGGGATATTAATCGAAACCTTAACTCGAAATCCATTTCATCATCTTGATACTTCTATCAATTGTGTTATCTTAATCTTGTGTTTTAGTAGTCTAATTTGTCTTAATCTCATAACAACAATCATCAAATTACGATCGTCTAAATAAAAATAAACCTATCTTAGTTCAATACTTAGTACATAAATTTATTAGTCTCCGTGGATACGACCTTGCTACCCTTTTCTATAACGTACAATCACCGTACACTTGCATGCGGTGAGCTAAAAATAAAAGCGAACAAGAGTATTGATTTTTCTCTCAAAAGTATTAGTAATCCACCTAAAATTGATTAATTGTCCCCTTGAAGAGTATTAGGAAGTGACGTATATTAAGGCAACCCTCAAAGTATTAGTTTTTCCCGTAAAAAGTATTAGCAATCTCTCGGAAAAAATATTAGTAATCACCTTGAACATTTTTTTTGGTAATCCTCACGAAAAGTATTGATTTTTTCCTGCAAAAATATTAGTATTCCTCATAAAACATATTAATAGTCTTATTGAAAAGTATTAGGTTTTCCGATTAAAAGTATTTTAGTATATCTCCTGAAAAGTATTAGTAGTCCTCCCAAAAAGTATTAGTAGCCCTCCAAAAAGTATTAGTAGCAATGTGGTTGTTGTGGGTTTAGCGGTTGTGAAGGTCAATGGGCGATTGACGTGGTCGGATAATTGGATCCGTCTAACGGATTAGATCCGTTAGACGATCTAACAAGAGACTTACCCATATATGGGAGGTGTGCTAAATAACTTAGAATCTAGCCGGCTAAGAAGGATAAGTTTGTCTTTTGCATGGAAAGAAAAATAAGGGCTAATAAGTAATTTGGCATGTTTTATGACTAACGAGTAAGAAACACGTGCATCGCACGTGATCCATATGATTTTATTAAAATAATTATATTATTAAATAATTTTATTAATGAATATTAAAATATTTTAAAGATTTTACAAATAAATATACATTAATTAGATACTCGATTTATTAAATATTTCAAAGTACTTCATATACATTTTGTCTTTCATAAATATATAAATCAATAGGAATGATGGGAATAGTTCAAATGAGACACCCCCCTTATATAAGACGGTGGGGATTCATCCAAACCGTTGATATTTTTCAATTGAGAGTCCAGATTTAATGACTGAAAATTAGATTAATAATCAATAATCAAAATTAATAGGGGTATAATAGACTATTTAAATTTTAAGATTGTAACTGCTAAATCACATTCCTAAAAATAAGGGGATGATATGCACAAACCAGGCAACAAAATACTTCCAAATCCCGTGTATATTTAGTTTAAATCACTATTTTACTGTATATTTAAATCACGTTCCTAAAAATTAGTGTATATTTAGTTCAAAAACCCCGTGTCTTTATTTTAATATTACTGTGTAATTTAAAATGTTTAACTGTATGCATATCAAATTTTGCTAAGGTGTATATTTAGTTCAGTAATACCGTGTATTTACTTTAATAGTACTGTGTAATTTAAACTATTTTATTCTGTGCATATCAAATTGTCATAAAAACAATGTATAAAAAAGGAGTGTGAAAACAATACAGTATATGAAACTAATCTATACACTAAAATTTTCATAAAAATAAAGTGGGAATGTTTTAGACTAATCCCATGGATCCAGAACCATGTTCTAAACAAATGTACCTACATATACACTAATTAAATTCTAAGTATGCAATATTCATAACATAAATATACATATTCGAAAATAAACGACATGATATATTTGCATAACAAAAAAGGAAAAGTGGGAGAAAATACAGTATTTGAAACCAATTTATACACTTAAAGTATCCTAAAAAAATAGTGAAATTGTGTTACTGTAAAACCATGAATCCATAACCATTATCTAAATCAGGAGCCCACTGAAACACATCTCCACAACAACATCCTTCTGTTTATCTGTGAATGACGCAATCGCATTAACCAACAGCTTCGGGGTTGACCTGGTACTTAGCATCGGGAAAAAATCCTTTCCCCCACCCTCACCCGCCCGTTTGCCCCTTTTCCGCTTGTTAGAATCGATATTCGACTGTATACCCCCGCTACAACTACCACCAATATAGAGTGCCCTTTTCTGCTAACCTTTAGCCATCTCCACTAACGTTGACACCTGCATATTACAATAAAAAACATGAGACTAATTAATACATAGAAAATATATTAAATATACATTTAATCAAAAATAACTATACAATAAAAAAATATCGCAAAATAACTAACAAAACAAACACAAAACACATTCTAAATTAAAGAGATCACAGTCCGGGAGATGGCCCAAGAACCAAACAATTCATAATTTCACACAAAAAGCCCCTCAAAAGCCTCAATATTGAACCAAACAGCAGGTTAAGCACTTTTAACTTGTAGCTATACTCATATAAGCACCAGGTTAAGCCCCTGAAAAGCCTCAATATTTTGTCTATATCTTATCACCAACCCTTTTCAATAAAACAAATAGAATACAACAAAATGGACTTAAAGAGTTTGAAATAGCATTTGATGTTATAATTACTATCATCATCCAAAGCATCATTGACACCACATAAGAAAAGTTCATATCATTTTTCTGGCAGAGAAAATAGAAACATCAAGGAAAGCACTGAAGATAATCCATACCATAAAAACAGATAAAACTCAGAATAGCACAAAGTTAAGCCCATGACTGAAATTATGTTCTAATTTCAAATTCGAGGCTCAAAGTTGATACTGTCAATTGCAATGTTGACAAATTTACTGATTTAGTCTCATTCAACAAAAGTGACCAAAAATCTCAAATCACACAGGTTACACCAACCAGCAATTGCAAGCACGCAGTGAATCAAAAGCACCCCTAAAACACTATTAATACACCACAAAAGCAATTATACGTTTTAAAACACTTATACATACATCACAAATATTATCTCTAAAACACCTAAAAACACAGAACATTTAAGAAATACAGACAATTAAGAAATGCAAAGCCCCTAATGGCTTCAACAAAATGTCCACAACTAGCAGAAAAAATACAAAAAATCAGAAACCTCGGAATTGAAATTAGAACATAATTTCAGTCCAAAAAAACTCTAAAGAAACCCATACTAAACAAACTAGAGAAACCCAAAAAAAAATAACCAGAATAACAGCACCAAAAAACCCTATAAAGAAACCCCATCGGATGTAAAACGAGCAAAATCAGAATATTTCATACTTTGATGTATAAAATAAATCTTACCAAACACAAAATCTCTAATCTTCAGCCCACCCCTTTCGAAAATCTTGAATGAAGCTTCTGAATTGAAGCAACTCTTGTCCCAAAAAAACGCCCACTTTGTGTTAAGAATAGGGTTATGTGCTTAAAAGTTTATGTCGTTACTGGGGGAGAAGCCGTGAATACAACGGGGACCAAAAAGGAAAATTAAAATTTACCATCTACACTCAAATTTAGAAGACAGATTTGCCCATAATTATAAATTCGAAAATAAGATAAATTACCTATTTGACACCCCTAAAAATTCTGAATTAACTAATTGCCTAAAATAAGAGAATAAATGTGGCCCATCCAAAAATAAATCCAACGGTTATAATAAATCCCCATCGTCTCTCGATTGGTATGTGTTTTGCATGTATTTTTGGCTTAATTGTAGTTAGAATAAGTTGTTATGCATGCATTACTTGAGTGAAAAGGGCTTTATTTCTGTAAAGTGGAAAAGGTATTACGCTTTGCTTGTTTTGTAGGAATTAATTGATATTTGTAGCATTTTGGCGACAATTCGGAGCATTGCGGTAAAGGACCGCCAATACTTGAAGTAACGTACGATGTTTGGAGTTGAATCGAGAAAAGTCGGATGAATCAGGCGAAAACGGAAAGAAACGAACAAATATCAGCTCAAAGAAAAGTGCGCACGGGCGGGCGTGCATCCATAAGACGACGACGCGTGTGCCATCCAGATCAAGACTCAACCCACTCACTGCAGACGGGCCGGTCGCGTTGAGCGCACGGCCCATACGTCCCTTCAGTGCATGAATTTCCCTACGACACCCCGCACGCACTCGCCCTGTGCGTCTGTGCGGTAAAACAGGGGTTTGACAGATTTTAAGTAGGTTTTGACCCAAACGGAGTATAAGTAGAGACGAGGCGGCCCCGAACGAGGACACTGATTTTTGCCCTAGAACGCAGACAAAAGATCAACCTTCTACCAAAGGATTGGAGAGATTGATCGAGGTCACAACCATGCGCTTGAGGATTGAAGATAGATCGAGAGATCATCGACATCCCTGAGTTTTCTCATTCCATCGTATCATTTACATTCGATTAGTTAGATATGAATTTGAATAATTTGTCTATGAATTATTTATTTCCCATGTCCGGCTAAACATCTTGTGATTCCCGGGTTTGGGATTAGGTTAATGGATACTTTTGTTGGATGATTAATTGCAATTGAAGTTATTATTTTCAAACCCTATTCGAGTACTTTGTTTTAATTCTTGTTTTATTAAAAGGCCTTTGGTTTAACTTGTTTTGATGTATTGATTCATAATTCGAGAGATGAGTTTCAATACTAGATCTGTGAGTACTTGACATGAATTTTTGCAAGATTGAGAAGTCTGTGAATATTTGTGAGGATTTATAATCTTTTGTGCTTTTGGGAGTTTGATATCTCTTGTTGAGTAGAGATGCTAGCATAGATAATCCAATCAACGTTTTTACATACATCTCGAGAGAGAGGGTAAAATACTTTTCGTGATTGTCTTATAGGGAAGAATAATAATAACTTTGCTTGTGATTAATCTGATAATAAAATGAGATATTAATCAAACCATAACCTCGAATCCATTCATCTCCTTGATCTTTCAATCAATCTTTACTTTGTCTTTTTAGGATAAATTTTTGTCTTGCATTAACAAAACCAATAACTAAATTTTGATCGTCTGGATAAAAATAAGACTATTACAATCCCAATACTTAGTACATTAATGTATTAGTCTCTGTGGATTCGACCTGGCTAACCCTATTCTATAAACTACATCGTATACTTGCGGTGAAATTAAAAATAAGTCGAACAAGTTTTTGGCGCCGTTGCCGGGGACTAATTAAATTTTTAGTACTAATATTGCGATAAATAGAATAATTTTTAATTTAGACATTTTTTTTCTTTTTATTTGTTGTTTAAATTTTACTCCTACTGTATTTGACTTGTTTTCTTTAGTTGGTTCAGGTAGTGCATGAACACTCGCTCGAAGCAAAGAGAATTAACACCGTTCATACCGGAGGTTGAGGCTTTTGCTAGGAGAATTAGTGCGGCTACTAAACGGGCGGAAAAACAAAGAAGATCAAAGCTATGGAGGGCGTGGAAGACAACAACAGAGGCAATAACGGAGTCGACAACGGAGGTAACAATAGGGCCAACATGGTTGTTAATGAGTTACGCACCAGGCGTTAAAATCACCCGGCCCGAAAGAAGCGATTCGCGATTACTTTCGCCCACGGACAAATCACAACTATGGTGGAATTGCCAATGTCCCAATCAATGCGAATAATTTTGAGTAAACCAAAGACTCGATCTCGATGGTGCAGCAGAATCGCTTTGGGGGTTTTCCGTCCGAGGATCCCAATTCTCATCTTGCGAACTTCATGCGGTTTGCAACACAATCAAGATGAATGGGGTGACTGATGATGCTATACGTTTGCGCATATTCCCTTTCTCTTTAAGGGATAAGGCTAGAACGCTAGGCACACTAACTCGTGGAGTGTTAATACTTGGGACGAGTGAGTCGAAATTCTTGTTTAAATACTTCCCACCAAGTAAGATACTACAACTCAAAAGTGAGATCACGCAGCTTCGAGCGGTTTGATTATGAGCCACCGTATGAGGCCTTGTAGAGATTCCAGGATTTATTGAGGAGGTGCCTGCAATGCGGATTTCCGGGAGGATCGCGGCTTTGCTTTTTTTTATAACGGGTTAATGGGACAGACTAGGTCGCTTTGTTGATGCCGCAGGCAGAGGTGCTTTATCAAGCAAATTTCCACAAGATGCATTTAACTTGTTGGAAGAGATGGCAATGAATAGCTATCGGTGGCCCTCCGAGAGGACTAATGTGAAAAGGGTAGCCGAAGTCACCGATTCGGACCCACCAAGGCATTGACAACGATGATCAAGTGCGTTGACCAATCGATTGAGTGTATTGACGAAGGGGACTGATGGAAACGCGGTGCAAGTAAATAGGGAGTTCCTCTTGGGCTTAATTGTAGTTAGAATTAGTTGTTATGCATGCATTACTTGAGTGAAAAGGGCTTTATTTACGTAAAGTGGAAAAGGTATTACGCTTTGCTTGTTTTGTAGGAATTAATTGATATTTGCAGCATTTTGGCGACAATTTGGAGCATTACGGTAAAGGTCCTCCAATACTTGAAGTAACGTGATGTTTGGAGTTGAATCGAGAAGAAGTCGACTTAACCGAGCGAGAAATGGAAAGAAACGAACACATATCGCTTTTCAGAGGTGCGCACGGGCGGGCGTGCGTCCATAAAGCACGACCCGTGCGCCATCCAAATCAAGACTCAGCCACGACACCCGCACGGGCTGGTCCGGTCGTGTGTTGAGCGCACCCCGTGCGTCCTTCAAAGGCATGAATTTCCCTACACACCCTTGCACACGGCCCGTGTGTCCGTGTAAGGGAAAATAGGGGTTTGATGATTTAAGTAGGTTTTGACCCAAACGGAGTATAAATAGAGACGAGGCCGCCCCGAATGAGGACACAGATTTTTGCCGTAGAACGCAGAGAAAAGAGCAACCTTCTATCGAAGGATTGGAGAGATTGATCGAGGTCACAACCACGCGCTTGAGGATTGAAGATAGATCGAGAGATCATCGACATCCCCGAGTTTTCTCATTCCATCGTATCATTTACTTTCGATTAGTTAGATATGAATTTGAATAATTTGTCTATGAATTATCTATTTCCCATGTCTGGCTAAACATCTTGTGATTCCCGGGTTTGGGATTAGGTTAATGGATATTTTTGTTGGATGATTAATTGCCTTTGAAGTTATTATTTTCAAACCCTATTCGAGTACTTTGTTTTAATTCTTGTTTTATCAAAAGGCCTTTGGTTTAACTTGTTTTGATGTATTGATTCATAATTCGAGAGATGAGTTTCAATACTAGATATGTGAGTACTTGACATGAATATTTGCAAGATTGAGAAGTCTGTGAATATTTGTGAGGATTTATAATCTTTTGTGCATTTGAGAGTTGGATATCTCTTGTTGAGTAGAGATGCTAGCATAGATAATCCAATCAACGTTTTTACATACATCTCGAGAGAGAGGGTAAAATACTTTTCGTGATTGTCTTATAGGGAAGAATAATAATAATTTTGCTTGTGATTAATCTGATAATAAAATGGGATATTAACTGAAACCATAGCCCTGCATCCATTCACCTCCTTGATCTTTCAATCAATCTTTACTTTGTCTTTTTAGGATAAATTCTTGTCTTGCATTAACAAAACCAATCACTAAATTCTTATCGTCTGGATAAAAATAAGACTATTACAATCCCAATACTTAGTACATTAATTTATTAGTCTCTGTGGATTCGACCTTGCTAACCCTATTCTATAAGCTACACCGTACACTTGCGGTGAACCTAAAAATAAGGTGAACAGTCTCATATAAGGGTTGGTGTCCCATTTGAACCAAATCCTGTGAATGATTAAGTAAATTTTTTAAAGAACTCAATCCAATTAAAAATTTGAAATTAATATAACAACAAAATAAGTTCTTATATAAGCTTACAATCATATTAATCAATCTTGTTAAATTTTAAAAGGTCAGAAAAGTCTTTTTCTTAATTAATTTCAAAATTCTTTTAATATTTTAAGCATTATACATGATTATTCATGATTCATGAGCTAAAATTTAAAACAACTAGTCTCTTATGAGATCATTTCATGGATCTAGATCCGTGAGACGAGCTCCATACCCTCGAACCTGACCGCTCCAAAATCCCACCCGACTCTCCCCAACCCAACTAACAACCCGTTGACTCTCCCCAACCCAACTAACACCCACAGTCCCCGCATACGACCCCAAAAAAAACACAAAATCCGCTCTTCCCAATACCCCGGAAGTGGACCAATAAACTCACAAACCAAAGATGTTATACACGACGACGGTGAACCACGAACACCATCTCCTAGATCAACAATGGAAAATTTCGATGCTCGTGACAATGAAGGTACTACAATCAATTCATACAACAATACTATTTCGCGATTTTGGATGTTAAATACAAAATCACTAAGGCGTTTTATATGTAAATTTTTGTGTTTTGTAGATGAAATTTTTGTTTTGGATACTAGTGGTGTACCAAATGCTTTGATAAATCAAACGATGGAAATGTTCATAATATAGTTTAAATGTATTACTTTTCCAAGAAAAAGTATTACTTTATCTATGAAAAATATTACGTTTTTCTCGAAAATTATCAATTTCAAAACATATAGTTTTACAATCTCTTATGTGTATCTTTTTGGTTTTTGTAGATGACCTTCTTATTTTAACTACCAAGATTGTACCACAAGCGGATAAATCAAAAGAAGGTAATGTGTAGCATATTTGACACTTTAGTTTTAAAAGTATTACTTTTACTATAAAAGGTATTGCTTTTTGTATGAAAAGTATTATATTTCTGACATAAGGTATCACATTTTAGGTGGAGCAATTGTTATTGATTCTAGTGATGAAACTGATGAAATTACTAATTTCAAAGATGCAAGTGATATATTTCCTATTGAAGATGAAGGTAGTGGTTACTTATTGTTTGTTATTTTGAATATTAAGTACAAAAATGATTTTATAAAAAATTATGCAGAAAACAATAGTGGTGGATTTGATGTAAGTGGTTCTCTTCTCCATTTAACACGAGGAACAATCAAAGAAATGCATAAGTTCTATTGTGATCATGCTCGTGCTGTTGGATTCAGTGTACAGAAATTAACTGCTAGAAAATCTATAGGTATTGCTTACCACATAAAAGTATCACTTTGTACATAAAAAGTTTCACGTTTCACATAAAAGTATCACTTTTATCCGTAAAAGTATCATAACTTTTCTTCCACTAGTTTTTTAATATTTTCAAGAAGAGTATTGCTTTGCACATAATAAGTACCACTTTTATCAATAGTAGTATTACTTTTCTTATAAAAAGTTTCAGTTACATATGTTTTATTTCCATTTCAGATGAAGTGGGTGTTGTCATTGAGAAATATTTTGTAAGTTCTGCTTCTGGATTTAAGGACACCACTAGCACAATAAAAAAGAAGACTAATGTTACGCGCACATGATGCAAAGCTTCATTGCGGATAAAATTAAATGGGGACGGACTTTATGAAGTTCTTCAACATGTCACAGACCACAATCATCCACTAACTAGAAAGGAATGGAGTCATCTACATCGTTCAGAAAGAGTCATTACGAGTGAAAAAAGCAAAGCTATTGAAGATATGATATCTTGCGGAATGAGAGCTACTCAGTCTTACATATATATGGTTCATGATGCAGGAGGAAAAGAATCCATTGGCCATACTTTGACAGATCATATGAATTTTGTTAATCATTTGAAAATGGAAGCAATAGAAGGCGGTGATGCACAAACTTTGATTGACATCTTATATCAACAAGATACGAAGAAGACTTCTTTTTTAGAGTGAAGTTGGATGACATGGGTGGATTAAGTAATCTATTTTAGAGGATTCCATGATGAAGGAAGACTACAAGATATATGGTGATGTTATGGTATTTGACATAACATATCGCATTTAATAAGTATAACTTGATTTGTGCTCCTTTTGTTGGGGGTAAATAATCATCGGAAAAATGTGGTTGTTCGGTTGTGCTTTCTTATCCGATGAAAAGGTCGACTCATTTGAATGGCTTTTCCAAGTTTTTATGAAGTCAATGGGTGGAAATATCCTATAACTTTTTCACCGATCAAGACCAAGCGATTAGCAATGCTATTTAAAAGGTGTGATGTACAGAAAGCATAAAATAGATACTTTTAGTAACAAAAATGATACTTTACTTTATAAAACAGATACTTTTCCTCAGAAATCAGATAGTTTGTTTTTAAACTAACTTTTTTCCTTACTTTTATGTAGGTTTTTCCTAAAACAAGGCATATACTATGCTTATGGCACCTTCACCAGAATGCTATAAGTCGGTTTGGACGGCTGAAATACAATAATTCTTTCAAGGAAACGTTCAATAAATGTTTGACTGGTTGCATTGATGAAAATGACTTTGAAAGTTGTTGGAAATCGATGATATTGCAATATGAGTTGCAAGATGGCTCTTGGTTTAAACGTATGTATGATTTGAAGCAGAAATAGTGTACTGCACTAAGCAAAGATTTCTTTTCTCATGAAATATTATCTTCATAAAGGAGTGAGAGTATGAACAATGCAATAGGATTCAATGCAAGGAAAACAACCACTTTAATCAATTTTATGACATTTTCCAAGGGGCAATAAAGCGTTGGAGAAACACTCTAAAAAGAAAATAAATTCCAATGCTCAAGATAAATTCCAAAATTTGTGCTACCATTGACCGAATGTTGAAGCATGTTGCGGGTATATACACTAACAATTGTTAGGGATTTTGAGGCTGAGTTCATTAAAAATATATCTACCAACTGCACCATCGTTGAGGTTGAATGTAACTTAATGGTTTATGACATATTATCAAATGATGATAATTGTTGTCATCGTGTGGTGTATGATTGTTTACATACTCTCATTAATTGTTGTTGTAAAAAGTACGAAGAGTGTGGTTTACTTTGTTCTCATAGCTTAAGAGCGCTACATATGCATTCTATATCAAAAATTTTGGATCACATCGCCGAAAAGATGGACAAAGTTTGCAAAAACTGAATTGTGGGAAAAGTTCATTCGAGAATTGAAAGTTCGAGATAAGCCTAATGATTGTGTTCCTTGGAGACATGAAATGACACGCAAATATTATAATCTTGTTCAAATGCCAATACAATGAGGATGCAAGAATCATTATAGAAGATGGCTACAACATGGATTTTATGGTTGTTGATGCGTTGTGACAGATATACCGATTCAACAGAGCGCAATGATATTTCAAGTTCTTCTACAAGCATTTTGGATCCATGACGATCGATTTACAAAGGGGAAAAACAAAGGATAAAAAAGGGCATTTCCAAAAAACAAAAAAGAGAAGCGGTGAAACTTCGGATACACATCCATCAAAGGAGTTTGGTTCAAAAATTCCTAATCCTAGATTGTTTTAGTAATCGACTCAATACTTATCAAACGATACTATTGTTTTGTAGTTTTTAAATTAATATTTTGGCCATATTTATTTGATGATTTGTTAGTAAGAAAGGTAATACTTTATGCACAAAAACTCGATACTTTGTTGGTGAAAAGTGATTTTCTCACATTGGTGAAAGTGATACTTTATGCACATAAAACAGTGAAAATTTAAACATATACTTTTTTGGTAAAAGGTGATACTTTGTTAGTAAAAATCGATACTTTATTCATAAAAATGATACTTTAAATATATTTTTTTGTTGTGAAAGGAAAAATATGATCAATCAATCATACATGAGGTTTATTTGTAATGAGATCAAAGTAATCAAACATATCAATCGTGCGATGCAAGCATTGGAGTATTGGCAACATATCGGTAGTTGGAACGATGAAATTACACTTAGTAAAGCAAGAAAGATTCAATTTTAATTGTGACAAAATATAACCATTTTTTGGGGGTATGAGATTTTTAATTCAAATTTGAACTGAGAGTTTCCATTCGAGTTATACTTTGTTGGTGAATATTGATACTTTATGCACATAAACTGATACTTCTAAATACATATAACGAAAACTATGCATGTTTTCCATACACGAAAAGATACTTTCTTAGTAAAAAGTCATACTTTTAAGCACGAAAGTGATACTTCTAAACACGAAAACATAAAACATGTTTTCCCCATACACTGTATCCCAACAAGCATAAAACTTTAAAAACATCCAAGAAATTACAAACTAACTATACAAATCCCATTACCCTATCAACCATCACTAATGATAACATCCAAAAAGTATCTTTACACACTTAAAATATCCGTTCTACATTGGAATTCAAAAAATTCTTTTGTTCTTTTTCTCCTTCATAACTCAACAAAGATAACATCTTTCTCCATTTGAACCCTCATTTCATTCAAACGATGTAGCACAATCCTTGAACAATACGACGCCTCAACTTACGTGTTCTTCCTGCTACAATAACAAAGGAAAAAAATTAGTATACACAAATGATATTTATGACATTAAAACTTCAAAACAAAGAAAAAGATTCTTACTGGACACAAATTTGGCTCAAACAGTACACACTCCCCCTGAAGTTTTTCATGCGATGCATTAGAAACACACCACAATCGATGTTTTTAAATTGCTTTGCCATGGAAAAGGGACATTTTCAAGCATATATCCCTCAACTTCTTCACTTTGGGGTGTCTTCTTCTCAAAAACTGACATTTCTCTTTGCTAAAAAAAAAAAACGTTACATTAAATTTAAAACACTACTTACATTTTCAAAAATAAAAAATGATACAAGGAGATATAATTATTTACCACCAATTTTGCAAGATCCACATAATCAACAACAACATCTTCATGGTGCACCATGTTATCAAGATATCGCACCTTTCGATCCACAAAATTGATGACAAGGTCAGTAGTAGTGTTGCACATAGCATACTAGTATAAAAATCTACATTTACAACAAATAGAGACTTAACCTTTCGTGTTATAAAGTAAATACAAAAAATCAAACAAAAATCAATCTTACCAAATCCACGCTCTCAAATCCTTGAAATTTCTAGAAATATCATGTTGTTCCAAAGAATCTCGACATTTTTGAATTATCCTGGTCTCCAACTTTATTGAACAACTTCAAGATACAACTCGTTGTAAAAAAGAAATTAATTAAAATAATGAAATGTTTTTTTGATTCAATGTGGTACTATTATAGATAAAAGTAGTACTTACAAAGTGTTGGGTATTGAAATAAAAATAATTTGAGGCTCGGGATCTTTGTTAAGCAATACAACCCATACATTTATAATGCTTACACGGATCAACTTCGATGAGTTCATCGTTGAAATCCCATTAAAGGCAATAAAGTGAGCCCCATCACGAGCAAAGGCATTTGACCTAAATTTTTGAAAACAAAATACAAAGTTGGTCGAAATTCATAGTGATACTTTGTTGGTAAAAATTGATACTTTATGCACATAAGGTTATACTTCTAAATTAAAAAAGTGATACTCAAATCAAAATACTTTCAAAGATACTTACTCTATCATTCGTTTGTGATCGAAAAAGCAATAATATACGATATCTTTCTCTTTCCCGCTCATATGCTCAAGAGAATCTTTGTTTTTCTTCATAAATTGGCAATGGAAAGTTGCTCCCTCTGCAATAGGCCAGGGCTTATCTTTTTCTCTGCCTCCCTAGACACTCTTTCATCACCAAATCCGAAAACTTCTTCGTCTTGAGAAAAAATTCTTTGTGAATTTCATCACCAAACTTTTCGATATCATCCTCGGGAGTTAGCAATTTCAAAATTTGGCATCTCATCTTCCGCTTTTTTCATCCTCTCAAAGTTCTCCACAACTTTGTCAATGTACTCATGAAGTCGACATGCGAAATGGTAGAATTTCTCGGCTCTCGATCACCGGAGACTCGTGAAGAACTTGCAATTTGTTTCTCTTGCTTTCCTTCATTCTTCGATTGTTCAACATCTCCATGTGATATCTGGTTAGAACATTGAAGTTCCTCCTAAATAGCGAAATACTTCATGGACATTCTACAATTATAAAAAACAAAATAGTAAGTGAAAAAGTTGTACTTTTAAGGTTAAAAGTGATATTTTTAGGGGTGAAAGTGATACTACAATACTTGACAGACAAACACTCATACACAAAATACTTTTATCCCTAAAAATGATACTTTATGAGCAAAAAGTAATACTTTTATGGGTAAAATTGATACTCTATACATGAGAAATATCACCAAAAAACATACTCATATATAGTATACTTATATTAATAAAACTGATACTTTTAGACATGAAAATCATACTATTACAGTTACAAGTGATACTCCATAATTGACAAAATCACTAAAGCATATACAAACTTACATCTCTAGCCATCCATCTGCACCTCATCATCCAAAAGCTCATCACCTCTCTGTAGCTTCAGATTAATAAAATCGACGGATTCTCAACACCGTCATCACGCTTCTCTTTCTCGCCTCGATCCGCTCTTTCTCAATCTCTTCATCATCATCCTCATTTGATTCATCAGCTCTTTGTCGGGCTCTTTCTCACCACGGTTTTTCTCGGCGTGTAGAAATCGTGAGCTGGGATCGCTGGGTTCTATGAAAGTATAGAATCGCAACACAATAATGCAACCACCGACATATCTTGCGCCGAATTCTCGTTGCCTTGTTCACTCCCACACAACTTTTTTAAAATGTACGAACACCAACGTACTCTCCTATCATAGTCACTTGACCAAACATTTTATACGTTCAAATCCACCTTCCTATCGCTCCTAGGTGTTAAAAATACGAGACAACCACTAAATAACAAAAACTCTCTTAAAATCATCACCACCATCCAATAACGTACTAAAAACACTCTTCAAACTAGGCACTAAACTCACAAAGATCAATGCCATAATTCTCCTTCAACTCGTCCATAAAAACAACGGACTCACCCCACTTAAGCTCTTCAACAACCTGTCCATTCCCCCTAGGTACTAAAAAGACGTCCTGAATATCGTCAGCAGTTACGGCAAAAGCAAAATTGTCAAATCTCAACATTCGACTGGTACCATTAAAACTTTTTATCAGTCTTCTAACCATATCCTTGGGGAATGATGACTCAATTGAAAACTTCAACAAACCCCCAAAGCCTATATTTTCTACATCTTCCTTTTGTCTATCAGTTAAACTACTTATAACCTCAAACAACTCCTAAGGTTTACACTGCGAAATGAAATCACTGAAATTAAATAACACATATTTCTCAGAAAACATCTAATAATTAACAAATCAAATCATTGTTCACATATAAAATTTTATTAATAGCAAAAATACATTTAAACCTAGCTTTCTTCTTCTTCTTGCCACCTTCCTCCTCGTCCACCACAATATTTTTGTCTTTGCTGCAAAACAAACAAAAAACACTGTTAATAGAAAACACGACAAAAAAGATTATTACTAAAAACACTATATATTACCTTTCTTCAGTCACATCTTTCTTTATTTTCCCTGAAATCCTCATATTCTTTACGACATTTTGACCCTCCTCGTCAATTTTTTTCTTTTTTCGGTTTTACATCCTCATCAACTTTTCTTTTTCCAAAGATCATGTTTACCTTTCTCTACCCCCGATCTTTTTCCATCTCCGACTTCCGGGCTTTAACCTTGTAATACCCTTTTTTCCTTTCTATTTTCTCGTTATTTTAACTCCTTATCCGTAATGAGAACTATTGCCGATTCATCACCCATTGTAATTCCCTACAAAAAAACATATGGAGTACTATATCATTACAAAAACACATTATACATTTTACATACATGGTGATACTTTTTATATGAAAGTTATACATGTTATATAAAAAGTGATACTTGTTATATAAAAAGTGATACTTTTCATAGTATTACAAAATCACATGTATAAAAACACATATAATACTTTGTTTATAACAACGATACTTTCACCAACAAAAATAATACTTGTAAAGGCAAAAGTGATACTATACATTTATATAAGAACATAAACACAATGACCGAAACCTAAAAATACAACTAAAACACATGCTCAAATTAAACCCATAGTATACACTTCATTACAAAAACATATAGAATACTATATCATTGCAAAAACTCATGATACTTTTTATATACAATGTGATACTTTTTATATTAGAAGTTATACTTGTTATATAAACGTGATACTTATTATGTAAAAAGTGATACTTTTCATAGAACAACATAATAAAAAACACATGTAATACTTTATTTACGACAACCGATACTTTTTTACGACCAAAAGTAATACTTGTAAGGGCAAAAGTGATACTATAAAATTTACATACGAAATACATAACCCTCGAAATACATGTAAAACACATGTAATACTTCATTTACAACAATCGATACATTTACGACCAAAAGTAATACTTGTATGGTCAAAACGATACTATACATTTACGTAAGAACTTCGTAAACACAATGGTACTTCGTATGTGAATTACATAAACCTAAAATACATCTAAAACATATGCTAGAATTAAATCCATAGTATACACTTCAGTTGAAAAATACATGCTCAAAAGAAACCCTAACAAAATACGAACCGAAATTTAAACCCTAACATACGAAAATAACACGGTTTAGAGAACCAAAAATCCATGAAACAACTTTTGAATTAAAAAGAATCGAAGAGAACAAAAAAAGCAAATGAAAAAAATACGGAAATTGAAGGAATACCTGGTTTTGCTTTCAAATTTCGAATCAATATGCTCAATATCAACACACACTCACAGAAATCACTTAAATAGCTAGAGAACGGACGGTTTCGATAGCTTAATCGACAGTTTCGGAGACGTGGGCGAGGGTTTCAGGGACGTGGGCGAGGGTTTACAGGTTTCGGAGAGAGAGATAGTTCGAATAGAGAGAGAAAATAGAAAGACAAATTATGATAGAGAGAGAAAATAGGGGTGGGGTGGGTTGGGCTGGGTAGTTCTAATCCATTGGTCGCGGGTTTCGGGTACGGGTTTGGGGCGCATCTCACGGATCTAGATCCGTGAGACGGTCTCATATAAGTTTTTGTATTTTTAAAATTGATTAAATTACTTATTTAAAAAATCAAGCATAACCTCATTATTTTATTTTTAATTGTTATTTATTGAAAAACATATAAATGAAAGGTGATATTATACTGGTATGATCGCGTGCTTACTTTTTTAAGTCTCTAACTTCTTCGATTAAAGAAATATAACACAAATCAAACATTAATATAAAATATATGGCCAAAGAAAAAAACATTTTTCATATATATATATATATATATGATATACATATATATATATATTGCGTGTTCTCTAATAAAAATTGTCCAAATAAATTCGAAATTATTTACCGCAAAATCCTAATCGTAGATCTTGCAATCTATATTAAATAAAAATATTAAGCATTAATATATATATTAATTATATATATATAGATGTAGATATAGATATCTTAAAAACATAGCCAAAATAAATCAAATCACACACAATTTGTCACTTAACAAATATTCGTTGATTTCTTGCTAATTCACTTTCCATGTCATCAATAAATTTAGCCAAATTAAAGGAAAATTTAGTCTTGAAATACAAATATCTTATTTTCCTTAATTTTGAAAACTATTAATTTAGTAATCAAAATAAAATATTTAAAATTAATATTTGAAGCTAGATATTGTTTTGCAACATACGATTTTGTAACAAAAAGTAGAATACTTATGTTATATTCTTTTGAAAAGGAATCTGGATATGTTAGCTATGTCACGCTCCAAACGGGACCATGACGTGTTCAATAACTAAAACAGAAATTAAGCCAAGCAAGACAATCATCAAGAATAATCCCAAAATAAAACAGAATAATATAGCAAATGTGTAAAATTACAAACCAAAGTGTCAAGTAAACCAAATGACATCCCAAATTGAACTTAACAAGTTCAAGGGTCCTACGCCCTTAAGATTACAGACTTAAGAAAAATAGTCCAACAAAGCAGTAAACAAAAATCCATAAAAGTCGGATAGCACGAAAATGGATCACTCCGTGGTCTGGTCTTCCCCGTCCACATTATCTTCATATGGACCTTCATGATCTGGCCGGTTAAACAAGAGGGGGTGAGACGAAAATTCTCAGTAGATGGGTGATCGTGTGAAAATGTGGTGATTTATATATAGATGCAAGAAAATAGTTATGTGAAAAATGCGTGAGTTATAATGTGTATATCACACACAGTTCGCAAGCGACATGATATTCAAAATAATATACTTATGCAGTTTCGATGAAATAACTTCATGTACACGCAGGCACTATTTGTGATTTCAAGCAGGTCAAGTAGTGGTTACGTACTAAATGTAGCGCCAACGCAAACTGTGAGGCCCCGAATTTTAACAACGTGAGATACGGTGTTATGTAGTGATTATTTATTTGGATATGTATCACAAATCTATTATTAATGAAACGAGACTCTACTTTTATTTAATTCTTCCAACGTCAATTACGCATTTCGCATTTTTGAGCTTAGCAATTTGGTATTCTCCTCTAGTATTAATACTTGATCGATTGACTACGACTTTAGAATTTTTGGGCCCTCGATAATTTAGGAGTATATTCCGACCCTTATCCGAATATTTCATCTTATTCTATAATTCATCCCAACCAACTTCCAATTTACTTTTGGAGTACATATTTATTATTTCACATTTTTATTTTAAGTTTCTAAATTTTTAATTATGGATATTTATACATTTTAATTTCCTCAATTTTATAAAGAAAAGAAACCAAATATTTTTTTTTCTTTTTCCCTAATTTTCGAATTTATCACATAAAATGAGGAAATAACTCATTTTTCTTTGCATTACTATTTTATTTTTTTGTATCTCCCAACTAAATTATTATGGGACAAAAAACAATAATAAATAAAATTTTGATAATTTTATTTCTATTTTATTTTATGTCTTGCAAGCCTACAATTAAAAATTTTCTCTACAAATTCCACTACCCCATTAGTCAACTCAACAAATTTTAAATTTCCCCCTAAAACTAGCTTTTGGCTTCATGTCCCTAGTAAAAGAAGCTAGCTATTTTCTTAATTCCCCCATTATTCCCTACTAACCCATCTTTTAACATCAAAACTCTAAAATCCTCCCACATTTTCTCTAAGCATAAGTTCATCTTCTTCTTCAAACCTTCAAACACTTAACCAAAAATTTCAAGAACTCCTCTTCTACTTACACAAAAAAAAAATTCGAACCCTCCTACAACAAGGTAATAAATTGTGTACAAAAAATCATCTTGTTATCCTCTAGCTCATCATCTTCACTTCTTAACTTAAGTTTGATTTTTAGATTGAGGTATACTTAGAAGACTTGGGAGACACTAAGAGCCTTACCATCATCTTGAAAAGGACTTCAAGACTTTGAAGATTTTGAAGAGAAACTGACTATAAGGTAAGAAATGGGATTTTTAGTACATTTTCTCCTTCTCTTCTATTTTCCAAAATTTGGATACTCCATTTTCATTTTTGGACTTTTAGGGGCTGACCTTAAGAGTTAGTTTAAGAGTGAGCAAGGAGACCCATTTTGAGAACTCTACTAGTCTCATTTCATCTACTACATAAGGTAAGTGTAGTTTTAAGGTGGGTGGAAAAATCTTTTCAACTTCTAGGTATTTTTACTCAAAAAGCATGTAGTATTTTGATGTTGAGCACTTGAAATATATATGTTATGTATTGCATGTTAATTTCTTGTATCAAGTTGAAAATTTCTCAAGTATGGCTCAAAAATGCTATTTGTTGAAAAATAGGTGCATACATGTACACTTTATTGTGATATTTGGTGAATGCTTGTGTGAATGGACTTGTATATGTATGACTCTTGAAATCCATGTTTTTTATGACTTATAACCTGGAAAAGTCGAGCATAATTGATTAAATTTCAATTTTTGGACTTAAAATGTAAAAATGGAAAGTTGGTGGACTTAATTGCAAGAAAATAAAACTTAGGGGACCCCTCTGTAATTTCGAGTTTTAGGACTGTAATCAGGTTCAAAAATGATGTTTGGAAATTTTAATAAATTTTTAAGAGTTTTTAGATAAATAAAATCAACCCTTAAAAGCCCAAGGACTAGATTGTAAAATTTTAGATGTTTAAGGGCTATATTGCAATTTTCGAAACTGTATCAGACCCTATTTTTAAAATTTGAAATTTTAACTCTTAAGGGACTGGAAAGAACATATTTTAAGTGTATTCCAAAAATCCAAGTATTTAGAGCTTGGAAAGTAATTTTATAAAAATTGAGGGACCAAATTGTAAAAGATTAAACTTGAGGACCCAAATGAAATTTCCAGGAATTATACAGCCCATGTACCTGAAAATACTAATTTAACTATAACATAATTATATTTTGGACCCAAGTTTCAAATTTCATAACAATTGGACCCCTAAAAGCCTTAAAGGCAATTATTTCAAAATGATACAAAAATGAGATTTTCAAACATTAAGGGACCTATACTTATTTATTTTTAAAAATATTTTTGTCCCAATATCCCACTAACCTTAGTGATATTTTTCAACTGGAATCACATTAAAATCCCTTCCGGTTTGTGAGTTCCGATTATTTTAAACTTAGGGCCTGAAATGACAATTTTAACAAATTTGGGGCCAATGTGAGAATTTTATAAACCCTTGACATCAAAACTTTAAAAACCTGAATCTCTGAACAATTTAGAGATTATAGGAACTGACCTCATAATTGTTCAAGGTCGGGACATTTACTTATTCAATTTTTAACCTCAAAATTATTGGTTTTTACCAAACGGGGCTAATTGTAAATTTTCTTTTACAAGGACCTAACTCAAATTATTTCTCTTTTAAAGAAACAACCCTGGACCCTCTGAATTTTAATAATGATATAAAATATTTTAGTTTCTTAAAACACCTTGACTTATCGGATCGCTTGACCGATCAATACGTGATCGCGGGCGACTTCCTCCTTTGCGATTTCGATCTATAACGGGACTTATGTTCCACCTAATCTTTCAAGATATCGAAGATTACTTATCCTCCTGATAATCATCTTCATCTAAATAACTCCACCAACGCCATAATTGCCACTCGCGATTTTCAAAAATTTTCCTGAACTGCTTCCCTGAATCAATAATACTCGACTACCTCGTTGACTACCTGAACTTGTATTTACTTTCCCCGTCTGAGTCAACTTGGTGTGTCGAGCTCACAATCGGAATGGATACGCTTGGATGGAACCGGCAGCTCGATGCTATTCCACTCTTCCTACCCCATTGTCCTAATCCCGCAACCGAGGGACGGAGTTTGTCCAAGGGAAGCGAGTCGTAGTACTTGAGGTATAATCATGATTATGACAAATCCGAGCCTAGCTAGCTCCACTGTGGGATTTTGTCTTTGCGCTATGGAGCGATAAGTTGACAGTCTTGGACCATCTTGCTCGAGGAGTTACAAGGAAGAACGAAGGAATCTCCTGCGATCCACACGATTCTCGAGTTAATCGTACCCATTTGGTTGGCGCTACAAACCGTGACGCAACCGCTTACTTGTTTTGCATTAGTTGGCGCTTACAAATCCGTACGCAAATCGCTACTTGTCTTGCATAGGATTGGCGCTACAAATCCGTACGCAATCCTCGCTTTGTCTTGCTTGAATCACACAAAGGCTGTGTGACCACAAACTGTTTTCTTAAAATCGTATAAGATATTACTTAAATATATTTCTCACGACGCTTGTGGGCCGTGTGTGAAATCACGCATCATATCTCACGATTTTTCATACGATTTGTTTTCTTGCATCAAAATATATATCGCCACACTTGCACGCGATCACCCATCCACTAAGATTTCTGTCTCATTCCCTCCTCGTTTTCTAACCTTTAGATGGGGACGATGTTGAGGATGTCGACCGACCGCATTGTTGACCCTCGCCCCGCCGAACTTGTACCATTTTCTCGATGATTGTACTTATTTCATGTACTTCTCGGATGTTGACTCCTTTTATCCTGCTACGCTTTTCTCTCTTCGATCGTAATTTGAGGGCGTAAGACCTTGACATTTAAGATTTGGATATGGTGTTCTTTACGCTTTAGTTTTGGCCTGTAAACTTATTCAGTTATTATGTCGGATGTATTTGGATCTTGCTAGATTTGGATATGGTGTTATTTACGTTTTAGACTCTGTTTCACTTGGGATTGTTGTATCATTTATGTAGACGTGGGATCATTTCGTTTAAGTGGTTGATCATCGTAAGCGTCGCGTTTGGGGCGTGATGCTTATGGTATCGTGAGCTCGGCTAGTAAGATTGAAACTTACACCGAGCTGACCCGATAGGTTCCTCTCGACCTTAGATTGGGTACCGCTACTAGATGACCTAAGTTGAATCCTGGATGAATATTTGAACTCTTTTGGGTCATTATATAGTGTTAAGATATCCTGGATATTCCTCTATTTGACGTTAGGTGATTTCAAAATCCGTGATTTGGAGATTATAATGCCTCGATATGGTGAGACTTGAAAAATATGAGGTTATCTCTTGATAAGTATATGATTTGGATGTGATATATTATGGGATCTAGACACCTAATGATGTTACTTTTGGAAAATGATAGTAGGGGAATCACTAAGTATATTGATCAATGATAATACCCTTGTGTTATTGTAACACCCCTAGGTGGGATGTCTTACTTTATTCCTTAAGAACTATTAAAATCCTCATAAAGTCATCTAATAAAGCCCTTGAGTTAATAAAGAAAAGATAGTATAATTTTATTTTTTTGTTCTACAAACTAAAATGAGTTAATGCTAGAAATCCCATAACCATTAATAAAGAAATACTAAGAAGAAGTCATCAATAGTTCATATTCAAAGGTGGGTCTATGCAAACTGCAAACTGAAATACTTCAAATAAGTTTAATCTCGATATAACATAAAATACTGGCCGACACTAATTTCCGAGATTCCGCCGCCACTATCGCCCTGCTCAACCCTGCTATCCTCCATGTCTACAATAAACCCTTGCCTTTATCTGCAATATGAGAATATAAAACTATAAGCAAAAGCTTAGTAAGTAACACCATGTCTCACAAAAAAATTTAAAATGGTTTATATGCATATGCATGAAATCTATCTTTTTCATAAACGTACATAATTACTTATAAGGGCCTAGGCATTGTACCAATGCGCGCAACTCCAATGAAATCCAGGGTAGCTAGCCACCGAATCTCGCCGAGCAAACTAACTAATGGGCGGACTAAAACCTGAAGGCGGACTAAGAGCCCCAAACCGAGCTCCTCCCGGTACCACCATGAAAATATAGAACAATTCTTGAATATATATGCTATTATTCGTGAAATCTGATATGCAATATAATACAAGATTTACTCAAGTTGATCAAGGAATACTTAATCTTAACATGATCCGTACATAATATATGGGTCAAATGTATCATAGGCATAAAGCGTAAACCCAAACATTAATATAAAGTACTCATATTGCGGTGAGAGATGTACTTACCTTTACCGACGACTTACTATATTTTCTTTCGGCTTAGGCGACGTGACGCTTGAGAACCCCTTTAACGTGCTTGCCTTCAAGACGGTTCATTGCCAAAATTATCATTTATATATAACTTCATATGTACAAATATATATATTAAATATATAATAATAAATCCTACTTTTCATTTGAATTGAAATTGAGCCAAAGCTCACTGCCAATATAAAATTCAAATGAATTATACCATGTTGCTACATTTCATAATTAATCGTAAGATTTTCTACTGACCATTTTGCACTTAAGATAATAATAAAAAAGTAATCCTTATACTATATTAATAAAACAACTCACTGGTTACTCATCTAATGTCCAAATAACTAGGTTTATTATTAAGATCAATGTACCAATTAGATTAAGGATTTCAACAATCGACATCCCTTCTATATACTACAAAAAAAAAAAATTGAACTTATCTATTCTAGACTCACAAACCAATTGAGGAGAAGACAAAATAATTAAATACCCAAAAAAAAAAAAAAAACACCATTCAGTTGGGCCTTAATTAAGTATATAGCATGAAGAAAAGAATTTTGACATGATTGATAGTAGAGTGTTCTTCAGTTCACGTGCACCATAGTTTCTTCCCCCTTTTTTTTTTTATAATTAAATCCGATCTCTTTAATTTTATAACCCAATGTGCACAGTGTATTATCCCTTTGAAAATATGCGTATATCTTAGTCATAAACATGTATCTATATTACCCAAGAAACTAACTTAAAGAGAATTGCTTACCAATTGAATGATTTGTGCCGCCGTTCTGTTCTCTCTTCCTCCGTACTTCCGTTTCTTTTCTCCTTTTTATCTTTTGAATGTCATATATATAGTAGTAGGGTTAGATGATAACTTTTAAATATTTATAAATAGGTCCTTTATTATTCTCGTTAATTCACGGAGTATCATAAAAGTTGTATTCAAGCTGAAAATTTCACTAATGACAATTTTAAGGCCAGTTAATAAAATATATGTATATGGGCTAGAAAATAATTTAATAAAACCCAAGCTTGAACATAATTAAATAAGACTCATATAATAATTATTAAATCTATTTTGTGATATCATTCTAATAAATTAAAAATAAACTTTATTACTTCAATAAATATCATTCATGTTATAATTGGCATGAACTTGTCGTAGCACATTGGGTCCTCGTCACAATCGCCTGTACGAACACTAAATAAAATATAAGTGAAATTTTCAAATAAATTTTCAGCATAATAAATGATATCAACTAATGTATATATGCATATGTGCGTCACAAACTCCTATACCTTATAAAAGTTTCGTCCTCGAAACTTAGAACATCTCAGGGTATTTTTGTCTCATATCATCTTCACGCTCCCAAGTTGCCTCCTCAACTCAATGATTCCTCCAAATAACTTTGACTAGAGGTATATCTTTATTTCTAAGCTTCTTAACTTCTCGATCAACGATTTCCACAGGTTTTTCTTCGTAACTCAAATCTTCTCTAATTTGTACGGTCTGTGGTTGAATAACATGGCTCGGATCTGGTACATACTTTTTCAACATCGACACGTGAAAGACATTAATGACAGCAGACATTTCTCCAGGTAGATCTAATTTATAGGCCACCTTACCAATCCTCTTAGTGATTACATAAGGTCCTACATAACGCGGGCTAAGTTTTCATTTCTTACCAAATCTCATCACTCCCTTCATTGGAGCTACCTTTATGAACACTGAATCACCTACTTCAAACTCAAGTGGTCTTCTTCGTACATCCGCATAGTTCTTTGTCGGCTTTGAGCCGTCTCAATTCGTTGACGAATAATTCTTATGGACTCAGTTGTTTCTTCTATGAAGTCAGTGTTTCGTCCTACCTCGGACTCTATTTCTTTCTTTTCTCCAACCTCATGCCAACATATGGGTGATCTACATTTTCTCCCATAAAGTGCCTCATAAGGTGCCATTTTAAGTGTTGTCCTGGTAACTATTGTTGTAAGCAAACTCGCCAAACAAAGATATTTGCACCAACTCCCTTTAAAATCCAATGCACATGCTCGAGCATATCTTCTAAAGTCCGATTCAATCGCTCTGTCCGCCCATCCGTTTGAGGGTGAAAAGTCACTAAATCGCAACTTAGTTCCCATGGCCGTTTGAACACACTCCCGTTAAATGAGATGTGAATCGACTATCTCTATCGAAATAATTGTCTTAGGGACTCCATGAAGTCTAACAATCTCTTTAACATACAACTCGAGCTAGTTGTTCCATTGAATATGTCATCCTCGATCGCAAGAAAATGTGCGACTTAGTCAACTCACAATGATAACCCAAATCGCATCATAACCATTCGCCGTTCTAGGTAATCCAACTATAAAGTCCATAGCTATGTCCTCCCATTTCCATTCTCGAATCAATAGGTTGTAAACTCCACCACTCTCCGATGTTCACTTTTACTCTTTGACAAGTTAAGCTGACGGTGACATACTTTGCCACATCTCTCTTCATTCCGAACCACCAAAACTTATCTCTCAAGTCGTGGTACATCTTGGTGGAACCAGGATGCATCGAATAAGGTGTATTATGGGCTTCTTCCAATATTTGTTTTCTCGCTTCTTCATTTTTAGGTACACATAAACGGTCGCCAAAGAAAAGTGTCCCATCGGTAGATATTCGAAACCTACACCTCTTCCTTCTTGTACCTCATGTTTAATCTTTTGAATATCCGGATCTTCTTCGCTTCTTTTGAATATCGTCAAGTAATGTTGGTGCCAAGGTCAAAGCAGAGAGTTGTCCGTAAATTATTTCAATTCCAAAGTCCAACACTTCTTTCCTCAAGGGTTGAGATATAGTCGCATAATGACATCAATGTTGCGAGTACTTTCTACTCAGGGCATCACTACTTTGTTTGCCTTTCCAGGGTGGTACGAATCTCACAATCATAGTCCTTAACCAATTCAAGCCATCTCCGTTGTCTCATATTTAAGTCCTTCTCGGGTGAAGAAATATTTCGGACTACGATGATCCGTGTAAAGCTTGCACTTTGGACCCCATACAAGTAGTGTCTCCAAGTCTTAAGAGCAAAAACAATCACGCTAACTCCAAATCGTGTGTAGGGTAGTTCTTCTTGTAATCTTTGAGTTGTCTAGAAGCATATGCGATGACTTTCCCTTTCTCGCATAAGTCACGCCCCTAGACCGATTTTCGATGCATCACTATAAATATCAAACCCTTCATCTTCTTCCTCGGGATAGTAAGAATTGGAGCACTTTTCAATCTCTTCTTTAGTTCAATGAAGCTTTTCTCGCAATCGCCCTTCCATTCGTACTTTTTTCCTTTTTGCGTAAGTGTTGTTAAGGGAGACACAATCTTCGAGAAGCCCTCGACAAACTTCCTATAGTATCCTCGCTAGCCCCAAAAGCTTCTAATCTCACTAGCATTCTTTGGCCGACTCCAATTGCTTACCACCTCTATCTTTGCAGGGTCCACCATTACCCCATCCTTAGAAATCACATGACCTAAGAAAGCCACACGATCAAGCCAAAATTCACATTTTGAGAACTTGGCATACAACTCGATGGTTTTTAAGCGTTTGCAACACGCCTCTTTAGATGTTCACTATGCTCCTCTTGAGACTTTGAGTAAATAAGAATATCATCAATAAATACAATAACAAATTTATCGAGGAATTCCTTAAAAACTCGGTTCATCAAATCCATGAAAGTCAGCAGAGCATTTGTCAATCCCAATGGCATAACAACAAACTCGTAATGCCCATACCTTGTCCGAAAAAACAGACTTTGGGTACATCACTCTCTAATTCTTAATTGGTGATAACCTCGACCGCAAGTCAATCTTTAAGAAGATCAAGTTGCTCCTTTTAATCGATCAAACAAGTCATCAATTCTTGGTAAAGGATATCTATTTTTGATAGTTACCTTATTCAACTCTCGATAATCTATACACATTCTCATAGATCCGTCTTTCTTCTTTTTACAAATAATACTTTGGGGCTCCCCATGGTGAGTGACTTGGGCGAATGAATCCTTTGTCAAGGAGTTCTTGCAATTGTACTTGCAGTTCCTTGATTCTCACGAGCCATACGATAAGGTGATTTTGATATGGGACCGATCGGAATAAGATCAATCTCGAATTCAATCTCTCCGCTTGGTGGTAATCCTGGTAACTCATCGGGAAACACTTCGGGATAGTTGCAAACTCATCGCTACTCCTTCAATCTTTTGTTTTTCTTCTTTATTCATATTCACCAGATTCGCTAAGAAACCGGTGCATCCATTTCTCAACATCTTTTGCGCCTTTATAGCTGATAAAAATTTTCTGGTCTTTTGCTTTGGTTCACCGATGAACTCAAATCGAGAATTGGCCTCAGGTTCAAATACTACTTTTCGTTTTCGACATTCAATGGATGCATTATACTTACTTAAGAAATCCATTCCTAAAATCACATCATAGTCATGCATATCTAGCACTATCAAGTCACTATAGAGTTCTCTTTCTGCAATACTCATTGGTACCGCATATAAAAAGTGTGTAGATATCATCACCTCCCCAGAAGGTAGTGTTGTCAAGAATTTATGATCTAAGTTATCATGTGGTCTATCTAACTTCTTTGAGAAAGAATCAGATATAAAAGAATGCGTTGCTCCAGTATCAAATAATACATTAGCAATATGATTGAAGATGAGTATTTGACCTGTGACAACGGTGGAGGCCTCAGCAGCTTCTTCCTTGGTAAGGGAGAAAACACGAGCATTGGTAGTGGCTGATTGGGCCTCAAATCTTGGGGCTAGTGGGGCTTCAAGTCTCCCCGGTTAATATGAGGTCCCTCAATTCTTTGCCCGTATCCGGTGGAGTCGAGCACTATTATTCTGCATCGACCGCATTGTTGCTTTGTAGTTGATTGGACTTTGAAGGGCAAAACTTGGCTATATGTCCCTCCCGACCACACACATAACACCCGTCGTGCCCCGACGACACTCACCTAGATGAAGTTTTCCACATTTAGAACATTGTGGATATTTGACTGTTTGTTTGGTGGTCCTCCTCCTCCCTGGTTTGTTTTCTACGGGTTTCTCGGTCCCAATGTTTCCTTTTGTTGTTGTTTCCTTTCCAGATTGATTACGCTTTGAGATTTCTCGCCCCATAATTAATACGATTCGATTCTCCTTTGATGGTTGCCTCTGTTGTGAGTTGTGAACCTTCATGTTATTCAAGTAATGTTCAATCAAGGCACCGCCGAGACACTCCTCGGCCAGCTTGTGGTCGATTAACTCCACTTGTTACATTGAGAGCTATCTCAGTGAAACATCTTCACATCAATCTAACCCTTTCCTTTTCTTCTCTAACTAACTCGGGCATAAACGAGCTAGCCTGTTAAAATTTCTTACAAACCTCCTCAACAGTAAGTCTCCTTGGCGAACTCGAATTCATCATAATGTCTATTAGTAACCTTCAAGTGAAAGAACTCCTCAAGGAACTCGTTCTCAAAGTCAACCCATGTCATATCGTTAATATTCCTTTTCATCTTAATTCTTTCCCACCACATTCTAGCGTCTCCAACGAAAAACAGTAAGACGCACACTTTACCTTTTCATTTTCGTGCCAATCCAACAATTCTAGTATGCTCTCAAGAGTTTTGAACCATGCTTGAGCGTCCCATGGTTCTTTTGTCCCGCAGAAACTCTCTCGGTTTCGCCGCCATTGAAGCAAATAAGGTTCCCGAACTACTAATGCGGGAGCCGCGGTGGAGGAGGTGGAGCATGAGGAGCAACAGAAGAAGCCTGTTGATTTACTCGCAGAGCATCGATAGTGCGTTGTTGTTCTGCAAGCTGACGCTGAAGTTGAGCTACAATATCTAGCAAATTCTGTTCTAGTGGAGGTTGATTCTCGTTTCGTTCATGACCCCCGGGTTCCTAAGAACTTGTTCCCTAATTTGATTGAGACGACGTTATCCTCCTGGTCATGAGTAGTTGAAACACGTCTTCTCGCCATTTTCTCGCTATAACCTTTATACATAATATTATTCGTATAATCAAATACAATATGTTAAATATTTATGAGTAATAATATACTTCTCGCGATCGATGTGTCAAACTTTACAAGAGAAACAATAAACAAAACACATTCTTACTTGAAAGATGGCAGAGTTAATGCTTGGCGATAGCGTAACGGAATGTCGAAAACCCACTCTGATACCATAATTGTAACACCCCCTAGGTGGGATGTCTTACTTTATTCCTTAAGAACTATTAAAATCCTCATAAAGTCATCTAATAAAGCCCTTGAGTTAATAAAGAAAAGATAGTATAATTTTATTTTTTTGTTCTACAAACTAAAATGAGTTAATGCTAGAAATCCCATAACCATTAATAAAGAAATACTAAGAAGTCATCAATAGTTCATATTCAAAGGTGGGTCTATGCAAACTGCAAACTGAAATACTTCAAATAAGTTTAATCTCGATATAACATAAAATACTGGCCGACACTAATTTCCGAGATTCCGCCGCCACTATCGCCCTGCTCAACCCTGCTATCCTCCATGTCTACAATAAACCCTTGCCTTTATCTGCAATATGAGAATATAAAACTATAAGCAAAAGCTTAGTAAGTAACACCATGTCTCACAAAAAAATTTAAAATGGTTTATATGCATATGCATGAAATCTATCTTTTTCATAAACGTACATAATTACTTATAAGGGCCCAGGCATGGTACCAATGCGCGCAACTCCAATGAAATCCAGGGTAGCTAGCCACCGAATCTCGCTGGAGCAAACTAACTAATGGGCGGACTAAAACCCAAGGGCGGACTAAGAGCCCCAAACTGAACTATGGGCGGTCTAGGAGCCCTGGTACCAGCCTATGAAAATATAGAACAATTCTTGAATATATATGCTATTATTCGTGAAATCTGATATGCAATATAATACAAGATTTACTCAAGTTGATCAAGGAATACTTAATCTTAACATGATCCGTACATAATATATGGGTCAAATGTATCATAGGCATAAAGCGTAAACCCAAACATTAATGTAAAGTACTCATATTGCAGGTGAGAGATGTACTTACCTTTACCGACGACTTACTATATTTTCTTTCGGCTTAGGCGACGTGACGTTTGAGAACCCCTTTAACGTGCTTGCCTTCAAGACGGTTCATTGCCAAAATTATCATTTATATATAACTTCATATGTACAGATCTATATATTAAATATATAATAATAAATCCTACTTTTCATTTGAATTGAAATTGAGCCAAAGCTCACTGCCAATATAAAATTCAAATGAATTATACCATGTTGCTACATTTCATAATTAATCGTAAGATTTTCTACTGACCATTTTGCACTTAAGATAATAATAAAAAAAAGTAATCCTTATACTATATTAATAAAACAACTCACTGGTTACTCATCTAATGTCCAAATAACTAGGTTTATTATTAAGATCAATGTACCAATTAGATTAAGGATTTCAACAATCGACATCCCTTCTATATACTACAAAAAAAAAAAAAAAAAAAAAATTGAACTTATCTATTCTGGACTCACAAACCAATTGAGGAGAAGACAAAATAATTAAATACCAAAAAAAAAAAAAAAACACCATTCAGTTGGGCCTTAATTAAGTATATAGCATGAAGAAAAGAATTTTGACATGATTGATAGTAGAGTGTTCTTCAGTTCACGTGCACCATAGTTTCTTCCCCCTTTTTTTTATAATTAAATCCGATCTCTTTAATTTTATAACCCAATGTGCACAGTGTATTATCCCTTTGAAAATATGCGTATATCTTAGTCATAAACATGTATCTATATTACCCAAGAAACTAACTTAAAGAGAATTGCTTACCAATTGAATGATTTGTGCCGCCGTTCTGTTCTCTCTTCCTCCGTACTTCCGTTTCTTTTCTCCTTTTTATCTTTTGAATGTCATATATATAGTAGTAGGGTTAGATGATAACTTTTAAATATTTATAAATAGGTCCTTTATTATTCTCGTTAATTCACGGAGTATCATAAAAGTTGTATTCAAGCTGAAAATTTCACTAATGAAAATTTTAAGGCCAGTTAATAAAATATATGTATATGGGCTAGAAACTAATTTAATAAAACCCAAGCTTGAACATAATTAAATAAGACTCATATAATAATTATTAAATCTATTTTGTGATATCATTCTAATAAATTAAAAATAAACTTTATTTCTCCAATAAATATCATTCATGTTATAATTGGCATGAACTTGTCGTAGCACATTGGGTCCTCGTCACAATCGTCCTGCATTTAACACTAAATAAAATATAAGTGAAATTTTCAAATAAATTTTCAAAGATAATAAATGATATCAACTAATGTATATATGCATATGTGCGTCACGTTATTCATTCTCAAGTACTTGCACAAGCTTAAGTAAGGGAATTTGACTTGTGGTTTAGGTATCACGGATAAGATACATTAAGGATGTGACTATTATACGATCTCGACTAGATGTTACCACTAAATATCCCCTCTTGAGGATAGACGAACTATTTGATCAACTTCAAGGAGCGACGGTGTACTCTAAGTTTGATTTACAACAAGGATATTATCAACTAAAGATCCGTGAAGAAGACGTTTCCAAAATGGCATTTCAAACAAGATATGGACACTACGAGTTTGTAGTGATGCCTTTCGGTCCGACGAACGCACCAGCAATGTTTATGGATCTGATGCATCGAGACTTTCAACCTTATTTGGATCAATTTATAGTGATATTCATTGATGACATACTCGTATACTCTAAGTCTAGAGAAGAGCATGAACGCTCATCCTAAAATTGTTTTGGAGACACTACGAGCACAAGCCGTATGCCAAATTCAAGCAAGTGCGAATTTTGCTTAGTGAAGTCGCATTCTTGGGACACATAGTATCCGAACCTTTGGGATCGTCGTAGACCCTTAGAAGGTACAAACAGAGGTTGAATGGAAACAACCCGAGTCTCAGAATTGAGATCGAAGTTTCTTAGGACTAGCCGGATATTATCGAAGATTTATCCAGGATTTCTCCAAGATAGCCGTACCACTCACTCGACTAACCCATAAGCAAGTCAAGTTTGTGTGGATTGACAAGTGTGAGGCTAGTTTCCAAGAGCTGAAGAAATGACTCACTACAGCTCCAGTCTTACCCCTTCCAAAGGGAACAAAAACTTCGTCGTCTACAAAGTGATGCATCAAAGGAAGGACTAGGAGCAAAGTGCTCATGCGGGAAGGAAAGGTCATCGCTTATGCATCACGCTCAAGCCGTATGAGGCCAATTACCCAACGCATGACTTGAAATTGGCGCGATAGTATTCGCGTTAAAGAAATGGAGGTACTATCTCTACGGAGCAACCTTCACGATTTTCACAGATCAAAAGAGCTTGAAGTATTTATTCTCTCAGAAAGACCTCAATCTGAGGCAACGGAGATGGAAGGAATTAATTAAGGACTATCACTTTGATATTCAATACCATCCCTGAAAGCCAACGTAGTAGCCGACGCCTTGAGCGAAAGGCGAGTTTAGCCGGACTAATGATTCGAGAGTGGAAATCATTAGAAGAGCTAAGCACTTGAATCCGACGAGAACCAATACTCATATTTCATGTGCTAACATTTCGGTTAAATCCGATCTGAACGAGATCAAAGAAGACAGGAACAAATGTGCATCTTCAAAAACTTAAAGAGAAGATACTTAAGGGAGAGAGTTCGGAATTCTCGGTACATGAAGATGGAATTATTAGATTCCAAAAATCAAGTTTGTGTACCGAGTGACGAGCGATTAGGAATAGAATCCTCATTTGAGGCACACCGTTCGAAATACACTATACATCCTCGAGGAAACAAGATGTATAAGGACTTGAAATGCAATTATTGGTGGGTAAACATGAAGAACCAGGTAGCGGAGTTCGTTGCGAGATGTTTGACTTGTCAACGAGTAAAAGCAGAACACCAACGACCATCTGGTTTATTACAACCGTTGAGAATTCCCAAGTGGAAATGGGAACACATAACGATGGACTTCGTGACGGATCTACCAAGGACCAGAGGAGGCCATGATGTTTTATGGGTAGTCGTAGACCGACTCACGAAATCTGCACACTTCTTACCTATGAAGAAAACCGACAGCTTATAGAAACTAGCGCAGATTTATATCCGAGAGATCATTCGACTGCATGGAGTGCTAATCGACATTGTGTCGACAGAGACCCGAGGTTTGTCTCCGTGATTCGAAGTGCTTGCACGAGGAATTAGGTACCTCGCTAAGTTTCAAAGACAACATCACATCCACAAACCGATGGCGGTCTAAGCGAACGATTTAAACCCCGGAAGATATGTTGCGAGCCTGCACGTTGGATTTACAAGGAAGTTGGGATTCGCACGTACCATTGACCAAGTTCGCCTATAATAACAGCTATCAGGCCAAAATTTGGATGGCACCCTATGAAGCCTTGTACGGGCGAAAGTATAGATCTCCACTACACCGGGAGATTGATGACCAATGGACTCAAAAGAGAAATGAAAGTCGCCTCGATTCCAAATGTCGACTTAGTTCGGAGGCCATGGAGAAGGTCAAGCCGATCAAGGAACGGAGCCGCACGTACTCGGAGCGCCAAAAGAGTTACGCAGACAACAGGAGAAAGGACTTGGAATTTGAAACCGGAGATGAAGTATTTCTCGGACTCTCTCCACGGAAGGGATTTATCAATCCGAAGAAAGGAGGCAAGTTGAGCCCGAGATATGTTGGACCTTACAAGATTTTGCAGGATCGGGAAGTTAGCCTACCGACTCGAGTTACCAAAGACAAGATATCAGCGGGAATGCACGATGTATTCCACGTATCAAGGTTAAAGAAGTATCAACCAGATCCCGAGCATATCATCACCCAAGATACTCCTCCTATGATGGAAAATTTATCCTACATCGAAAACCAATCCGGATCATTGACCAAATAGATCGCCGATTGCGTAATAGAGAGATTCCGATGGTTAAAGTGGTATAGAGAAACCACAACCGAGACGAAGACGCAACGCGGGGAGATGGAAGAAGACATGAGGAATCAATATTCAGAGTTGTTCTAAAGAGAATTTGGGGACCAAATTCTTTTAAGGAGGGGTGAATGTGAGGCCCCGAATTTTAACAACTTGAGATACGGTGTTATGTAGTGATTATTTATTCGGCTATGTATCACAAACCTATTATTAAAGAAACACGACTCTACTTTTATTTAATTCTTCCAACGTCAATTACGTATTTCGCATTTTTGAGCTTAGCAATTTTGTATTCTCCTCTAGTATTAATACTTGATCGATTGACTACGACTTTAGAATTTTTGACCCTCGATAATTTAGGAGTATATTCTCGACCCTTATCCGAATATTTCATCTTATTCTATAATTCATCCCAACCAACTTCCAATTTACTTTTGGAGTACATATTTATTATTTCACATTTTTATTTTAAGTTTCTAAATATTTAATTATGGATATTTATACATTTTATTTTCCTCAATTTTATAAAGAAAAGAAACCAAATATTTTTTTTTTCTTTTTCCCTAATTTTCGAATTTATCACATAAAATGAGGAAATAACTCATTTTTATTTGCATTACTATTTTATTTTTTTGTATCTCTCAACTAGATTATTATGGGACAAAAAAAATAATAAGTTTTGATAATTTTATTTCTATTTTATTTTATGTCTTGCAAGCCTACAATTAAAAGATTTCTCTACAAATCCCACTACCCCATTAGTCAACTCAACAAATTTTAATTTTCCCCTAAAAACTAGCTTTTGGCTTCATGTCCCTAGTAAAGGAAGCTAGCTATTTTCTTAATTCCCCCATTATTCCCTACTAACCCATCTTTTAACATCAAAACTCTAAAATTCTCCCACATTTTCTCTAAGCATAAGTTCATCTTCTTCTTCAAACCTTCAAACACTTAACCAAAAATTTCAAAAACTCCCTCTTCTACTTACACAAAAAAATTCGAACCCCCCTACAAGGCAAGAAATTGTGTTCAAAAAATCATCTTGTTATCCTCTAGCTCATCAACTTCACTTCTTAACTTAAGTTTGATTTTTAGGTTGAGGTATACTTAGAAGACTTGGGAGACACTAAGAGCCTTACCATCATCTTGAAAAGGACTTCAAGACTTGGAAGATTTTGAAGAGAAATTGGACTATAAGGTAAGAAATGGGATTTTTAGTACATTTTCTCCTTCTCTTCTATTTTCCAAAATTTTGATACTCCATTTTCATTTTTGGACTTTTAGGGGCTGACCTTAAGAGTTAGTTTAAGAGTGAGCAAGGAGACCCATTTTGAGAACTCTACTAGTCTCATTTCATCTACTATACAAGGTAAGTGTAGTTTTACTCATTTTCTTCACCTCTTTCTTCTTTCCTTAAATTTTTGACCTTATTTCCCAACTCCTACATTTTTTTGGTATTCCTTGACCTAGAGGGCTGACCTAAGTCACTTCTCTTTCAAGAGTGATTTATTTCATCTTTCACCAACAAGTTCATTTTTAAGGTGGGTGGAAAAATCTTTCCAACTTCTAGGTGTTTTTACTTAAAATGCATGTAGTATTTTGATGTTGAGCACTTGAAATATATATGTTATGTATTGCATGTTAATTTCTTGTATCAAGTTGAAAATTTCTCAAGTATGACTCAAAAATGCTATTTATTGAAAAATAGGTGCATACATGTACACTTTATTGTGATATTTGGTGAATGCTTGTGTGAATGGACTTGTATACATATGACTCTTGAAATCCATGTTTTTTATGACTTATAACCTGGACAAGTTGAGCATAATTGATTAAATTTCAATTTTTGGACTTAAAATGCAAAAATAGAAAGTTGGTGGACTTAATTGCAAGAAAATAAAACTTAAGGGACCCCTCTGTAATTTTAGAGTTTTGGGACTTTACTCAGGTTCAAAATGATGTTTGGACATTTTAATAAAGTATTAAGAGTTTTTAGATAAATAAAATCAACCCTTAAAAGCCCAAGGACTAGATTGTAAAATTTTAGAAGTTTAAGGGCTATATTGCAATTTTCGAAACTGTACCAGACCCTATTTTTAAAATTTGAAATTTTAACTCTTAAGGGACTGGAAATAACATATTTTAAGTGTATTCCAAAAATCCAAGTGTTTAGAGCTTGGAAAGTAATTTTATAAAAATTGAGGGACCAAATTGTAAAAGATTAAACTTGAGGACCCAAATGAAATTTCCAGGAATTATACAGCCCATGTACCTGGAAATACTAATTTAACTATAACATAATTATATTTTGGACCCAAGTTTCAAATTTCATAACAATTGGACCCTAAAAGCCTTAAAGGCAATTATTTCAAAATGGGACACAAAAGAGATTTTCAAAAGTTAAGGGACCTATACTTATTTATTTTTAAAACTGTTTTTGTCCCAATATTCCACTAACCTTAGTGACATTTTCCAACTAGAGTCACATTAAAAGCTCTTCCGGTTTGTGAGTTCCGATTATTTTAAACTTAGAGCCCGAAATGATAATTTTAACAAATTTGGGGCCAATGTGAGAATTTTATAAAAACTTGACCTCAAAACTTTAAAAACCTGAATCTATGAACAATTTAGAGATTATAGGAACTGACCTCATAATGTTTCAAGGTCGGGATATTTACTTATTCAATTTTTAACCCCAAAATTATTGGTTTTTACCAAACGGGGCTAATTGTAAATTTTCTTTTTAAGGACCTAACTCAAATTATTTCTCTTTTAAAGAAACAGCCCTGGACCCTCTGAATTTTAATAATGATATAAAAGATTTTATTTTCTTAAAACACCTTGACTTATCGGATCGTCTTGACCGATCAGTACGCGATCGCGGGGCGACTTCCTCGTCTTGCGATTTCGAATCTATAACAGGACTTATGTTCCACCTAATCTTTCAAGATATCGAAGATTGCTTATCCTCCTGAAAATCATCTTCATCCAAATAACTCTACCAACACCATAATTGCCACTCGCGATTTTCGAAAATTTTCTTGAACTGCTTCCCTGAATTAATAATACTCGACTGCCTCGTTGACTACCTGAACTTGTATTTACTTTCCTGTCTGAGTCAACTTGGTGTGTCGAGCTCACAGTCGGAATGGATACGTTGAGGATGGAACCGGGCAACTCGGCTGCTATTCTACTCTTCCGCCCCATTGTCCTAATCCCGCAACTCGAGGAACGAAGTTTGTCCAAGGAAGTGGGTCGTAGTACTTGAGGTATAATCATGATTATGACAAATCCGAGCCTAGCTAGCTCCACTGTGGATTTTGTCTTTGCCTATAGAGCGATAAGGTGACAGGTCTTGGACCATCTTGCTCGGGAGTTACAAGGAAGAACGAAGGAATCTCTGCTGATCCACACGATTCTGGAGTTAATCGGACCCGTTTGGTTGGCGCTACAAATTAAATGCGTGACGCAACCGCTACTTGTTTTGCATTGGTTGGCGCTACAAATCCGTGCATTACGCAATGCCTACTTGTCTTGCATAGGATTGGCGCTACAAATCCGTACACAATCCTCCTGTCTTGCTTGAATCACATAGTGCCTGTGTGACCACGAACTGTTTTCTTAAAACTGTATAAGTATATTACTTAAATATATTTCTCACGACGCTTGTGGGCTGTGTGTGAAATCACGGATCATATCTCACGCCTTTTTCATACGACTGTTTTCTTGCATCAAAATATATATCGCCACACTTGCACACGATCACCCATCCACTAAGATTTATGTCTCATTCCCTCCTCGTTTTTCTAACCTTTAGATGGAGACGATGTTGAGGATGTCGACCCGACCGCAGATTGTTGACCCTCGCCCCCTTTACGTCGAACCCGTACCATTTTCTCGATGATTGTACTTATTTCATGTACTTCATGATGTTGGACTCCCTTTTATCCTCGCTACTCTTTTCTCTCTTCGATCGTAATTTGAGGGCGTAGGACCCTTGACATTTAAGATTTGGATATGGTGTTCTTTACGCTTTAGTTTCGGCCTATAAACTTATTCAGGTTATTATGTCGGATGTATTTAGATCTTGCTAGACTTTAAGTTGTAATTCGTGCTTATGTTATTTTATTTCCACTGCTTTAGACTCTGTTTCACTTGGGATTGTTGTAACATTTGTTTAGATCATGGGGATCATTTCTGTTTAAGTGGTTGATTATCGTCGCGTCGTGTTTGGGGCGTGACACAAACGAGCAGTCCGGTCTGAATAACTCCAGAATCGTGTGGATCAGATAGTGATTCCTTCGTTCTACCTTGTGACTCCCTAGGAAATTGGCACAAAGCCTCCCCGTCACGCCATAGGCACGACAATCCAACATGAAATGGCTAGCAAGGCCCGGATTATCATAGTCGCAATTATACCTTAGTTCTACGACCCACTTCTCCTGTTGGACACTCCGTCCGCCAAGGGTGGGATTAGGACGATGGGGCCGGAGAGGAATATCGCCGAGCTGCCTTGCCCATCCCCGATCGTCCACTCCGACTATGAGCTCGACACACCAAATTGACTCAAGCAAATAGATATACATAGATATAACATGTCATAACCCAAAACTTTGCATCTTCAATTATCATGGCTAAATCATTTATAAGCATAATTACATGCATTTCGATATCTCATTCACATTAGATTGTATGTGAATTCTTGAAATTTAGGTTTTAACTAATTATGCTATATATTAATATATTTAATATTAATAAGCTATATGTGGTAAACTTAGAAGTAAAGAAATGTATCATTATGTGTTTGGGATATAATATGTGAATATAATAGTTGGAGAATTAGTATAACAATTGAAAGAGAATATCATATATATATAAAAAGAAAAACGTATAAATATATATGTGCATGTGTGGTCTGAGGTGTGTAATTAATATATCTATATGTATTATATATATATGAATACAGGTGTGCATTATAATATACATAATATGAATAGTGTGAATCTTCCTTTTAGCCTCTTAACCGACTTAGCAATCTGATAATGATATATATTCATGTTTCTCATATATATTTAACACACACATAAATTACGAAGATATATATAACCAATATATGTATCTTAACCTTATCTCCACCGTTTAAGACCCTCTTATATTGTTCCTTAATGGATAAGCTAATATATTAACAAATATTACTCTCATATTTAGAAACGAAATATACACACGAGAGTGCTCGTCTAGGAATTCATTGTTCTAGCTTTCAGGTGGGTTTTCTTTTTCTCATAAATTGTTTAAGGAATCTATCACCTATGCTATTCTATTCTTGTTTCTAGATTCCAAAAACAAAAGAGAAATAAACATGCTCATTTAGTGTTTAGCAGAGTAAAATATTGGATTTGTAAATAATTTTTACTTAATGTAATTAACTTTAAATTTTATCCTGCCGTTTAAAGAATAAGTGGCTTAATTCTTTATAATCTTCAGAGGAATAGGAAAGATTTGATTCGTAATTATTGAATTGATAATTAACTCTTTTGTTTCTAATTATAGGGTAGGAGCTTAAGATACAAATATTAATTATACTTGTATGACTAATATTAATATATATATATATTCATTTTTAATGATTAGAAGAAGACAATGGAACTGAATTAGATGTCTATTTAATTGGGTTGAGAACTCACGAAAAATCTGATTCTCTTGCACAACACATGCACATGTTATCAATTACACACAAATGATATCGTTAGAGTTAAATATATGATTCTTAATATGGCTATGCATTTGTGATATTATAATAGGTAAAAATCCCGATAAAGAAGCAAACAAGGTCGAGTAGGCGAATAAGACTGAATAAGCACACCACTTGTGAGTATAATCTTTTAGCTTGTTATTTGACTTGTATGATTATATAATTGATATGTTCGAATGTATTGCTTACTTGCTTGGTTAGAGTGATTAAAAGATTGTTGCGCTCTAATGTGATTTGTATGATTCCCTTTGGTGATATTGTGATGAGATCGAGATAAATGATACCTATGTGATGATATTGAAATGGAATTGAGATATATGATCTCCACTAATGTTATAAATATGAAAATGAGATATGTGATCTCTACCGATGTTATTGATATGGAAATGAAATATGTGATTACGTAAAATGCATTCATCGTAGAGATTAATGGATTCTCATGGCCGCTAATAACCTTGAATCATGTGTTAAAGAATTACGTATATCCGTAAATTCCGGATTACGAGTACCGTATGGCCACACCGAGTTCACCGAACTCTACGAGAAATAAAGAATTACAGAGTGCCATGGCCATATTCGTGATCACGATTTATTCTTGGTATTAGGCCCATAACAAAAAAAGAATATGATCAAGCACGTGCATTTTTATGTATTTATGAATACTCAACAAAGTGTGTGAAATGATTACTAATGATGTGCTTGTGTGATGTTAAATAACTCGTTATTGGATTATACTTCTTTGAGCTTGCAACTCACCAAATGCAATGTTGTCATTTTTTAGTTGTTGTAGATAAAAGTTGATCCGTGGGGGTGTGACGGAAGTTTAAAGCATGGATCAAAGGTCGGCCGACGATTCCCTTCCTTCTCCTCACCATCATTTGCGAGATCATATAGGAGTTTTATTTTGATCTCATATATAAAAGGGCACGATCGTTAATGTTATGTAATATGGATAAATGCACATATGTGAATAAGTGCTGCTAAATCGTTTGAGTAAATGCTTCCGCTTGTGCCGAAAAGGTTATAGCCGATGGTTAATATATTAATCTCATGCGTAATGTAGATGTGTTGCTTATGCACTATAGTTGTATACTATACAAATACGTGTTACAAGGGTAAGGTGTTACATAACATGTCAACAAGACAATCAAGTATAACGTTTGAAAACGGTACAAGTACAATTATACGAAAGGTTTACATGTAGCATTTATCGGCAGTGGCGGAGTAATTATTGAATGAAGTTAATTATTGGGAGGATAACTAATCTTTGGTGGATTGGGAATATTAGGTGGGATATTCTCCACGTTGTATGTTCAAAGTTATAAGGCGAGGAAGTTGCCCCGCGAAACGCGTATTATACGGTTAAGGGGTCCGTTAAGGCACGGGTAATTTTAAGCAAACTTAATTTCATAAATAATTATATAAGTCAGTAAATACCAGGGCTATAATTTGGGAAGTAATAAATTTGAGGTCCTTGACAAAAGAAAATTATACAATTAGCCCCGTTTTGGAAAAACTAGTCTTTATCGGGTTTGAAATTGAATAAGTTATTGTCTCGACCTCGAAAAATTATAAGGTCAGTTTTTAAATTCTCCAAATTGTCCAGAAAATCCGGTTTTTAAAAGTTTGGGGTCGAAGTTTTGGTAAATTTCCATTTTGGCCCTAATTTTGTCAAAATTGTCATTTCAGGCCCCAAATTTAAAATATTTGGATCTCACAAACCGGAAGGGATTTATTGTGATTCTAATTTTAAAATATCATTTAGGTCAGTGGGTAATTGGGACAAAAACAGTTTTAAAAAAGTGTTAGTTTAGGTCCCTTAACTTTACAAAATTCCAATGTAATCTAATTTTTGAGTTTTTGCCCTTAAGACTTATTTGGGGTCCAATTGTTATGAAATTTGAACCATGGGTTCAAAATATTATAAAATTATGTTCAAAGTATTATCCTAGGTACATAGACTGTATAAGTCCTGGAAATTTTATTTTAGTCCTTGAGTTTAGTATTTTACACTTTAGTCCTCAAATTTTACAAAAATTCCTTTTTTTTACTCAAAATATTTTAATTTTTGGAATTCATTCAAAATATGTGTTTTTCAGTCCTTAAAATTTTAAATTTTCGAAATTTTAAAAGTGGTGCTTGTACAGTTTCAAAATTATATTTTAGCCCTTAAACTTTCAAAAAAAAAACAATCTAGTCCTTGACTTTCAAGGGTTAATTTTTGTTATCTCAAAACCTTTAAAACTGTATTATTATATCAAAATATAATTTTTAAACATTAGTACATTCCCAAAATCAATTATTTACAGAGGGGTCCTACAATTTTTATTTTCTTGCAATTTAGTCCACCAATTTTGCCATTTTTGCATTTAAGGTCCAAAATTGTAAATTTTTCCAATTATGAACGAAATTTACAGAATATAATACAATTAAAACATGAAAATTTCAGTACATAGACATGCAATTACATATCAAGCAAGAATTCATCACATAAATCATGAAATTGCACATGCATGCACCTAATTTGCAAGAATTGGAACTTTAAGCATAACTTGAGAAAATTTTGGAATATCACATCTTGAAATATACATGCAATACATAATTATCATATATCTTAAAATTTCAAGATACTACATGCCATTTTTCAAACAATTCACTTGAGATTTTAGAATATTTTTCCACCCACCTTGTTTGTTTGGTTGATTTGGTGTAAAGTGAGGGTCACTAAACCTTGAGGATATTAATCTTCACTTTGGACAGCCCATAAGTCAAGTAATACAAGGATTTTTGAGTTAGAAAATGATGAATTAAAATAAGGAGGAGAAAAAGGAGGAATAGGCCAAAGGTACCACACTTACCTTGTGTAGTTGGAAATTTGTAGTCAAATTTGGAGAATCTCTAAAACAACTTGATCACTTCTTAGCCAAGGCTCCAAGGTCAGCCCCTAATCACTTCAAAATGAGATTTTTGGTGTAAAAATTCAAAATAAAAAGGGAAGTGAAGAAGGTGCTAAAAGCCTCAAATCTTACCTTGATGTCTTGTCTCTACAATAATCTTGAAAGTCCTTTTCAAGTTAGTATCCAACCTTCTTAATGACCTTCAAGTTGAGCCTCTACGTGTACCTCAAAAATGAAAATAACAAAGATTAGAAGATGAAAAGAAAGGCTTGAAGATCGAGGGAGTGCTTGAACAAGAAGTAGAAATTTTACCTTTTGCAAGGGGTGTTCGAATTTTCTCAAGTGTAGGAGAGATAATTTTTGTAAATTTTTGGTAAGTATGGATGAAGAAGAAAGAAAGAAAGAAAGAAGAAAAAATGATGAATGTAGAGAGAGTTGGGAGATTTCTAGAGAGAAGTTGGAGAAAGTTGGCAAATTAAGAGTTGAAGAATGAGAAAGTGAAACAAAAATTTGGTGTCCCCTTTGGGTTAATGGCCGAAAAATGATGAGGAGAAAGGAGGAGGATTTTTTTGTTAAGGCTTGCATTATGTATTTGCATGGGGAGCAAGAATCTCGTCAAAGTGATGGGCAAATTTGAAAGGTGGAGGATGGGGTGGGGAGGAAATTGAGGGGAATGTTGGAGTAGTGGGGAAATGTTGGAATTTGTAAGGAAATTTTCGCTTACTCGCCGGGCAGTCTCGCATAAACTCGCTATCTTCTTCATGTTTACTCACCAATAATTCCGCCGTCCTTATACATCTTGGTTTCTCCAGGATGTATTGTATGAATAAAAAATGTGTGTAAGAGTTTTGGGTATAATTATGTATAATTGTTTATGTGTATAAGAATTGAGAGGTATTTCTATACCCAAAATGTGCTATGGCCGTCCACTCCTATTCCATATTTGGTTTCCATATATTGTTTTGTCCCAAAATTGATGATAATAGGTGTATAATATCAATCTCCAAAATTAATAGTGATTCCCACAATCACTTATAAGTCTCATAATCACTTATTCTAAATCAAATTCTTATTTCTATAGGATATAAGTCACTTAATGAAATAGGTCTCTTAGAATTCTAAGGTGTCTAATAAATACACAAGTAGCAATAATGATCAATCAAGTGATCATTAAACATAGAATTGAAAATAATAAATGATCAATAATTAAACAAGTAGTTGATCAAATAATTAAAATGACAATAAAATGCGAAAATATTATTAACAATGATCCGTCAAAATAACGTGATAAAGTAGGTGCAAATAGTACATAGTCGATACACGACATTAGTTACATGCTTGTACATGATTGAAAATCGAGGGCTTCACATCCTCCCCTCTGAAAAAGAATTTGGTCCCCAAATTCCTCTCAGAATAATTCGGGGTATTGATTCCTTAGGTCTTCCTCCATCTCCCACGTGGCGTCTTCATCTCGGTTATGATTCTGCCACACTACTTTAACCAACAAAATCTCTCTCTTCCGTAGGTGTCGTATCTGTCGGTATATAATCCAAATCGGCTTCTGTGTGCATGATAAGTTCTAAATTATAGAGGAGTATCATGAGTGATGATGTGCTCGGGATCCGATCGATACTTCTTCAACCTCGAGACATGACATACGTCGTGCATTCTCGCAAACTGTGATGGTAGTTCGAGTCAGTAGGCCAACTTTCCAATCCTCTGTAGTATCTTGTAAGGTCCAACATATCTCGGACTCAGCTTACCTCCTTTCTTCGGATTGATTAACCCTTTTCGTGGTGAGAGCCTAAGGAATACTTCGACTCCAACTTCAAATTACAAATCTTTTCTTCTCTTATTCGCATAACTCTTCTGGCGACTTTGAGCCGTACGGATCCTCTCTTTTATTATTCTGACTTTCTCCATGGCCTCCTGAACTAAGTCAACCTTTGGAATTGATGGTGACTTTCGTCTCCCTTTTGGAGTCCATTGATCATCGATCTCCCAGTGCAGCTGGGATCTACACTTTCGTCCATAAAGTGCTTCGTGTGGGGTGCCATTCCAATCGTGGCTTGATAGTTGTTGTTGTAGGCAAACTCGGACAATGATAAGTGTGAGTCCCATCATCTTTGAAAATCTAGCATACAAGCTCGCAAAATGTGTTTCGAGTTTGAATTATCCGCTCGGATTGTCCGTCGCCAGGTGGGTGCGCCGCTATCTCGAAACTCAACGAGGATTCCCAATTTCTCGTGTAGGCATTTCCAAATCTTGAGACAAATCTCGGGTATCCGTGTCCGATACTATGTCAACAATCGGTACGCCATGCGGTCAAATGATCTCTCTTATATATGTCTCAAGTGCGAAGTTTACAAACTATCTGCCTTCTTGATAGGCAAGAAGTGTGCGGGATTTTGTGAGTCGGTCTACAACCACCCATATAGCATCATGACCTCCTCTCGGTCCTTGGTAGGTCCGTCCACGAAGTCCATCGTTATGTATTCCCATTTCCATTACTCGAACTTGACTTGCTTCTCGAGTCAATCGTGTGAGTGGTCCGACTATCTTGGAGAAATCCTTGATGAATCTTCGATAATATCCAAATAATCCCAAGAAGATTCTCGATCTCGCCATCGATTCTCGGTTGTTTCCATTCAACCACCGTTCGCACCTTCGATGGATCCACCGTGATCCCATTGCCGATACTATATGTCCCAAGAATACGACTTCATTAAGCCAAAATTCGCACTTGCAAACTTGGCATATTATTTGTGCTCGTAGTGTCTCCAAGAAGATCCTCAAATGGCGCTCGTGATCTTATCTAGACGTGGAGTATACGAGTATGTCATTAATGAATATCACTATGAATCGATCCAAGTAAGTCCGAAAGACTCGATGCATCGATCCATAAATGCCGCAGGGGCGTTAAATCCGACAATGGCATTACTACAAACTCGTAGTGTCCATATTTAGTCCGGTATGTTGTTTTAGAAATGTCTTCTTCCCCGGATCTTCAACTCGATAGTATCCTTGTTGCAAGTCAAACTTTGAGTATACCGTCGCTCTTTTGAAGTTGATCAAACAATTCGTCTATCCTATGGAGGGAATATTTATTCTTGTCGCAACTCCACAAGAGCCATTATGTACGGCATTTTTACAATTGGGGTTGTTCCCGGTAATACTTCAATAGTGAACTCGACTTCCCTATCTAGATGGACAACGGTGAGTTCCCCGTGAAAATACGTCTGTGTATTCCGATACTATGGGCAATTGGTGAATTTGTGTCTCTACCTTGGGCTTGTTGATTACAAATGCCAAGTACCCTTGCGCCCTCCGTAGATTGCCTTTCCGGCTTTAATGACAGAGATGGTTGGGGCAATCCCGACTCGTGCCCTTCCAAAGAGTTTCCACTTCGGGCTTCCCGGGCTCGCATAGTTTGATGGACTTGCGATGTCAGTCCATCTGTGCATGGTGTGCAGATAACCAGTTCATTCCTATAATCACGTCGTATTCAGATATAGGCAATAATATCAAATCGGCAGGAAGTTTATATCACTAATCTTAACTTTGCATGCATTATAAATAATATCTCGTTAATCGGCTTGCGCCCATAGAGTTGACACTTCTAAACATATGGGCATATGTTCCATGCATGCATGCAAATTTGTGTACATAGTGCGGTGAGACAAATGAGTGTGATGATCCAGGGTCGATATAGTACTTTAGCATAGTGGTTTATATCACTAATCTTAACTTTGCATGCATTATAAATAATATCCGTTAATTGGCTTGCGCCCATAGGAGTTGACACTTCTAAACATATGGGCATATGTTCCATGATGCATGCAGCTTGTGTACATAGTGCGGTGAGACAAATGAGTGTGATGATCCAGGGTCAGATAGTGCTTTAGCATAGTGGTTAGATACTAGAAGCGTCCCTTCCACCACGTTAGTTGCCTCCAGAGCCTCGTGTCCAGCCAATGCAAATGCTCGAGCTGGCATTCTTTCTTGATTTCCCTGTCCATTTCTCGACCTCTGTGGTTGAGCCGGTTTGTTTCCATTGTTATTCATTGGGCAATCCTTCACCTGATGTTGATTACTGCCACATCGCAAACACTTTCCCTGTCTGCACCAACAGTCATTGGCAGTGTGACCTGGTTTCTGACAGTGTACACATAACATTCCCTGCGTTCCCTGTATTGGCTCCTTTCCTTTATCCATTCTTCCAACAAGATTCCCTTCGAAATTTGACGGGTTGTTTAGATGGATGCCCGATCGCCCTCATCGAGATCAAGTATGGCGGTGTCCGCCTGTTGCATCAAAGCTATGCGGTTCAACTCTACTACCTCAATACGGAGAGCCACCTTGGTCAGCAATGAATAGGTCTCCAATTCGACGACAAACGATTTATGCAGAATTCCAATTCCAATTTCAGCCCTCTGGTGAACTTGTACAACTTGTCTTCCTCAGTACCGATAGTTCCCAAGGCATACTTGGACAGTCGATGGAATTTTGACTCATCTTGAGCCACCGTCGATTTCCTGCCTTAACCGGTGAAACTCATCCCTGTGGGCCTCCTTAATGACTTGTGGGATGTAATGTTCATTAAATTCTGCCAAAACATTTTCCCAGGTCCTAGCCACTTTGTCCTGAATCCCTCTCCTTTCCACAACTCTCCACCAATCACGGGCTGCCGATGCTAATTGGAATACGACGAGAGTTACTTTCTGTTCATTAGTGTACTGTAAGGCATTGAAGATGTTTTCCGTTTTCAATCCAGTCTTCCGCCTTCGTATCATTTTGCTCTCCCGAAAAAGCCGGTGGGTGAAATCGTAAGAATCGTTCCAAAACCCAATCATTAGCTTCCCAAACGGGTTCTTGCACATTCCTATGTGGTGTTGCCTTTTGTTGCATAAATATTAGTATTTGCTTTGCAACGCTGAGCGGTCAAATTTTCTCCCCGCACTGGGAGGAGATGGTGGCGATTCAGTGATGGAGTTCGGTCCTCAGGACATCGCCTTCCTCCCGGGGCACCATACGGGGTCTACTTCATCCACTACGCTCGGCCATTCTGTATGACGAGACGTTAGTTGCGATACATAACATAAATGAATTCAATTAACGATCAAAAAGTAATACAAGTCATAACAAGTCACTAGTAATGAGAATAACCAAGACATAGAGTCAACAACAAGTAAAAAGGAACATCCATTAATATAAAATACGGAGCACATGAGAGAAAAATAAAATCGTACAACAACTCCATACAACGAAGCTAAAGAAATACAATCATCCAGGTACATACAACAAATACAACAACAACAACAAGAACAACAAGGAATATAATCCTATCTAATCAAGAATAGTGTTGTCCCCATCGCTATCATCTTCAATGTTGATGATCTCAACGGGTTCTCGTTCATGCCACTCTTCCGCTTCGAGCCAATCTTCGTTCGTGCCATTCTTCAGCGCTGGTACGATCTCTATCAGGGCCACATCTTGTGCTTCTTCCGTTCTTCATCCTCCTTGGGATCCTTCTCGGTTCCTCTTCGTGTTTTCCTCCGTGTCTGCCTTCCTACTGTGGTGGTGCTAGGGCATTTGCCGCAAGAGCAGCTTCCAATGCTAGGTCCTTTTGGACTAGGGTTTGAGTGAGGTCTTGAATGGCATTCATCGATTGATAAGGGCATCCTCAAGACGATCGATTTTGTCCTTCAAAGATGTAAGCCTCCGTCTCCCACCGAACCGGCCGTCACAAGCGTGCTTCATCTTTTCTCGCACGCCATCGATGCGTTCTTGTAACACTTGAATCGATCTTCGCGGGCACATATAGTCCCCTCGCGGTCTTTATCCAATAACTCCAAGGCATGCTTGTCTTCCTGTTTCGCGCCAAGAGGTGCTCCAGTTCCGCATGCGATTCCACTCCCCTTGTAATTCAGAATTAACTCTAACAAATTCCCCGTGCCGAGGGTTGCCATCTTCTCATGATAGTCCCATTCTGCACGAGCCTCCCACAACATAGCCCACGTTGGCGTTTCGGATTCCATTCCTGGTCAAAACACAACTAGGGTATGTCAAGCAAGTATAAATGGAAAGATAGAGAAGAACAAGTAAAACTAATCAATAATCAACTAAGTTAAGACAACTATTACTACGGCGTCTCCAAGTATACAAAATTCTTAACTCAGTCTAAACATTAGTGATACGGTTCTCCATGATTCATCATCAAACTTAATATCGGGGTCTATGTCCTTATTAGATCGAATTCAAGCTTAAATTAGTCAAATAGCGGTACTACCCAACACAGGCAGAGAGTCATATCCTGGGTCAGCTTGGTGTAAGTTTCCATTTTACTAGCCGAGCTTTGATACCACTTAAACTGTCACGCCCCAAACGGGACCATGACGTGATCAATAACTTAAACAGAAATTAAGCCAAGCAGTCTAGACAATTTTCAAGAATAATCCCAAAATAAAACAGAGTAATGTAGCAGCGGAGTAAAATTACAGTCCAAAGTGTCAAGTAAACCAAATTACATCCCAAATTCAACTTAACAAATTCAAGGGTCCTATGCGCTTAAGATTATAGACTTAAGAAAAACAGTCCAACAAAGTAGTAAACATAAATCCATAAAAGTCGGATAGCACAGAAATGGATCACTCCGTGGTCCGGTCTTCCCCGTCCCACATTATCTTCATATGAACCTTCATGATCCGGCCGTTTAAACAGAGCCGGTGAGGCGAAAATTCTCGGTGGATGGGTGATCGTGTGAAATAGTAATTTATATATAGATGCAAGAAAACATTTATGTGAAAAATACATGAGTTATGATGCGTGTATCACACATAGTTCGTAGCGACATGATATTCAAAATAAAATACTTATACGCTTTTGATGAAGGAAGTTCATGTACACGCAAGCACTATTTGTGATTTCAATTAGCAGTCAAGTAGTGGTTGGGTACTAAATGTAGCGCCAACCCAAACGAAACAACCGTCCGAATAACTCGCATGAATCATGTGGATCGACAAATGATTTTTTCGCTTACGCCTTATGACTCCCCGGCAATCAAAGACAAGGCCTCTCCCGTCACGCCATAGGCACGCCAATCCAATAGGAAATGGCTAAAAAGGCCCGAATTATCTTAATCGCGATTATACCTCGCCTCTACGACCCACTTCTCCCGTTGGACACTACGTCCGCCAAGCATGGGATTAGGGCGATGGGCCCGGAGAGTGGAATAGCGACGGAGCCGCCTTGGTTCAATCCCAACCGGTCCACTCCGACTGTGAGCTCAACACACCAAGTTGACTCAAGCGCAAATAGATATACATATACATAACATGTTAACAAGGCAGTCGAGTATAACATTTTAGGAAAACGATACAAGTACAATTATACGAAAGGTTTACATGTAGCATTTATCGGCATTGAGTAATTATTGAATGAATTTAATTATTGGGAAGATAACTAATATTCGGTGGATTGAGTATATTAGGTGGAATATTCGCCTGTTGTATGTTCAAAGTCATAAGGCGAGGAAGTCGCCTCGCGAAACGCGTATTATTCGGTTAAGGGGTCTCATTAAGGCACGGATAATTTTAAGAAAACTTTTCAAAAATAATTATATAAGTTAGTAAATACCATGGCTATAATTTTGGAAGTAATAAATTTGAGGTCCTTGACAAAAGAAAATTTTACAATTAGCCCCGTTTTGGAAAAACTAGTCTTTATCGGGTTTGAAATCGAATAAGTTTTTGTCTCGACCTCGTAAAATTATAAGGTCAGTTCCTAAATTCTCCAAATTATCCAGAGAACCAGGTTTTTATAAGTTTGGGGACGCATTTTTGGTAAATTCCCATTTTGGCCATAATTTTATCAAAATTGTCATTTCAGGCTCCAATTTAAAATATTTGGATCTCACAAACCGGCGGGATTTTAATGTGATTCAAATTTTAAAATATCATTTAATTCAGTGGGTTATTGGGACAAAAACAATTTTGAAAAATCTGTTAGTTTAGGTCCCTTAACTTTACAAAATTCCATTGTAATCTAATTTTTGAGTTTTTGCCCTTAAGGCTTATTTGGGGTCCAATTGTTTTTATCCATGTTTTGATTTCCTATTCGAATTGGCCATGGAAATCACTTTTTCTTCCTCCTTGATTTTTCCGTTATTTCTTTTTGATGGTTAGAAGAACACAAATACGATGTTCCCTCTATTATGTACGTATTCTATTTTTGAGAGAGAGAGAGAGAGAGAGAGAGAGTTTTTATCGTTAATAGGCGGAGAGGAATAGGGATGGCAATGGGGCGGGTCAAAACCCGCCCCGCATCAAACCCGCCCGACGGGCGGGTCTAGACCCGGATAAACGGGTCCGGGGCGGGTCTCGGGTCCAAGATTACAAAACCCGCCGTCCGGGTCCCGGTCCAATAGAACCCGCCCGGACCCGCCGTATATTAATTTTTACTATATTTTTAAATATATATTGAAATATTTTTGCATTATGTATTTTTAAATTTGAGTGTTATATGTTTAAAAATATTAGTTGAGTACTAATATAATATTATTTATTTTTAAAGTTTAATTTACTAATATAATATCTTGTAATATTCTACTTTGAATATTTATTTTAAATATTAGTTGAGTATTATTGTAGTATACTAATAGTATTTTTTTAAAAAAAAATCTTAATAGTAGCCAATTCTAAAAAAATAGTTATAATAAGTTGAATAATTATATTTATTTATTTTTTAACCTATTGACATTAGATTACTTTTGAAAATTTGGTCAAAAATAGAAAAATATAAATTATTATAATTTAAAAAAATACTTGGCGGGTCTAGCGGTCTAGACCCACCCGGCGGGTTTTGAGGCGGGGCGGGGCGGGGCGGGTCTTGAGGCGGGGCGCGGGCGGGTCCCGGGTCTAATTTTTCCTTGGCGGGGGGGTCCGGGTTTGGCCAAACCCGCCCCAAACCCGCCTGTGCCATCCCTACAGAGGAAGATGAGTTATTTTATTAACTCCCAACTTTAATTTCTATTAACTCTATTAACCATTAAATTGGGTCTTTAATGTTAAAACTTAAACAATTAAATATGTGTCACATTTAATTCATGTGCGTCATTTAATGGGAAAAAATCCAGCACTCTTTAGCCATTTACCATAAATAGTGGTGGTAAACTATTCTCAAATTTTCAATTGATCGTCTTTCTAATTTTAGTTCCCTAATTTTTAACTTCTCAATTTTAACTCATCTTTAATTTTCTTAATATTTGCCTAATTTGCTATTTTAAACTCTATTCTTTATTTTTTGTATTCTCAATCTTCTGCACTTATTTAACTTCCTAATTTTAGCTTAATTTTTTATTTTAAATACTAATCATCAATATTTTTAATTGTTTATTTACCAATCTTCCATTCTTATATAAGACAAAAACTTGTGTAAGACGATCGCATGGTGCGATGAGTGATACTTTTGGAGTAAAAAGTGATACTTTTAGTGTAAAAGTATCTTTGCTTTTTACACTAAACTACCGCTTTTTACACTAAAAGTATCATTTTTTTCTCTAAAAGTGTCAGTTTTTACCTAAAAGTGCAATCCGTCGCACCATGCGACCGTCTTGCAAGAGACTCTACTCCTTATTTAAATTCCTAAATCTTTGTCTAATCTTTCATTTTAACCTTTAAGATTCAAATCTAGTTATTATGCATTTCACATATGGCATAATTGCAAAATAGAGACACTAACTATACCCTAGTAACAAAGAAGGACACTAAATTTGTGGGCTTTCGATTTAGGATAATAATTTTAAAATTTTGGCGAAGTGAGGACAAATTGAGCCCGATTTGTCAATTCGAGCTAATTGCCATGTGAACCTCAATGTGATTATTATTTTAAGTATTTGCAAATTAACAATTAAAATGTAAATATATGAAAATAAATATGGAAGATACAAAATAAATTAAAATATCAGAAATTATTAAATAAATCTTAAAATAACTAAGTGAAATCTAAAATGTGAAATAAAATTTATAAAGTTATTTCATATATCAGAAAGTACCGAATAAAATTTGAAATTATTTGAATAATTTCAAGAACTATTAATACAAAATCTAAACATTATATAAAAATGTAAACTTTATTTAAAGTAATTACAAATTACAAACTAATATTTTTAAAATACTTAAAGAAATAAAAATTATACTTTTAAATGTAACTAAAATAAATTTTTGGATTCATTATAATTTTTAGGTTTATTTAAGTACTTTCAAATTTCAAATTTCAAATTTTAATTTTAATTATGTTAATTAATTTTAAATATTTTAAATAAATATTATATTTAATAGATACTTTATTTGGATTTTTTCAAATAATTTCACAATTTGTTCAAGAATTTCGCATATATTATTAATATTTTAGATCTTGTTACACATTTTCAAAATTCATTTAGTTATTTTTAGACTTATTAAATATAATTTATAATTTTTTCATATTTTTCATATTTATTTTTGTATATCTACATTTAGTTTTAAATTTTTATTCTTAAATAATTATCAAATTTATTTCATATATTTAGACTCAACTTGTTAATTTGTAAATTTTTAAACTGATTTTTAAGATTTTCAGATTTACATATAAATTTTCAAAATACTCTTTAGACTTATTTTACGTGAATTAAGTAATTAGCCTAGCAATTAGCCCAAATTGGGCAATTGAGGCTCAATTTGTCCTCAATTCGCTAATATTTTAAAGTTATTGCCCTAGATTAAATGTCCGCAAACTTAATGTTATGCTTTGCATCGGGGGTATAATTAATTCCCATTTTGCAATTAAGACGTTTGCATAATATTAAAAATATATATTGTTAACTTATATTTGGGATTATTGGCCCGACAAATCGATCGGTTGAATAGCTAACCTAAGACAAGCCCGCTTTGATCTACGATCCATTTTTTAAACTATTGTCTAATATTACAAAAGTGTCACCGGTCCCTAGAATATTACTATAATGCCCCTGTCTAATGTTTCAAAGATGTCATTGGGTTTTGGATTTAAGATCCGTCTGACGGATTTTGACCCGTTAGACAATGTAACAAGAGTTTTTGTCATGAATATATAATTATTATTATTATTAACGATAACCACAATTATAATAAATAAAAAAAATGATAAAGATGGAAATAGTACAATGACTTGACTGGCTCAAATTCTTGAAAAATATAACGTCTCAGGGCGCGATTAAATGTGAGGGAGATTCTATTTTCGTTACGCTGGAGATTTTTTTCTTTACCAAACATGCGATTGTTTATGAAAATTTTCAGAAAATATATTATTCTCTCACTTTCACTTTTTCTCATTTTTTCTCTTATCAATCACATCTACACATTCTTTTTACATAAACTAATCATTATTACACATTCTCCCATAAATTTCACTATTCTCTCATTCACACATTTCTAACTACCAATCATATCCAATCATTATTTTATTATTTTTAAATCAAATCAGCTTTTTTTTGTCGAACGATAGTATTTTATTATAACAACTCAAAAACTAAAATTACAACTACAATTGTAGCCAACGGGCTAAGAGCCGACAAGACTAACTAAGAGCCAAGCGGGGAATTGGTAAGACCAATTCGGATTCACATGGACTAAAAAACTACCCACCCCAAACTAACCACTCCACGCCGGGAGACTTCGGCACTCCTTAAAGGAGACTGTAACACACCAAAAAAACTGAAACCGGGCACGAGCAACCACTTCATAATGCAAAACAGAAAAAACTGATCCGCCTACGAGTTTCGCAAATCAACTGGGAAAAGAAAATACAAACAAAATAAGAAAACTACAACAATCTATAGCTAAAAAATGAGAAAAAAACAGAAAGAAAAAAGAAAGATGCCTCTCCCTCTCCCAAATCTACTGCCGCAGCCCATCGTCTTCTCAGCTCCGAGACACCTCCGTGAAGCTCCGACCCGTTTTCACCCTGGACCAAAAATTTCGGCCACCTTCGGACACCCAAAAGACCGCCATTGTTGGCCCTCCAATAAAAGACATGAAGGGGGGAGGGGTAAGGAGGGGGAGGAGGGAGGGGGCGATCAGGGAGGGGGAGGGGAGGGGAGGAGAAGGAGGTTAGGGTTTTTTTTTCTTTTGGGGGTAGAGAGAAGGAGGAGAGAAAAGTAGAGAGAGAAGGAGCTATGATCAAAAGTTGGATTTGGGAGTGAGCAAATTTGGGGTGAGGTATTCAATCGAATCAACTTTCATCATTACTTTTTCATCTCACATCCAATCACATCCTTAAAATTCATCTTTTTCTTCCAAAAATTTTTTCCCCACTATTCTTTAGCAAAATGAAAATTTTCAAAATGAAAGTATATTCAATCGCGCCCTCAGCGTCAATTGTTTCGTTTATTAGAAAAAATTAACGTGGCGGATCGTTCACGTCTCCTTGGAAATGGACTATTCTTTAAGGTTTCTGGAAAAATATATTTTTTCATGTTCTTAATTTTCTTCTTTCTGTCCAGTTGGAGGACAAATTTCTATTGAGGTTGATGACATTGAAAATTGTGTGTGTGGAATTAAGAATTGAGATGCCCGCCTGGTGCTGGAGGCCAAAAATATTTGGATTTACTACGAAAATTGAGCCTAATCACATATTTCACAATCAAAATTACAATACGTCTCCCGGTCGAACTCAAAATGACTTAGCTTGGAGCATTTTTCTCTTCCTACTTTCACATTTTCCTTTCGACATACTTTTATTTTATTTCACATCTTTTGTATTAATTTGATATTGTTATTGTTGGGGGATAAAATTGTCCTTTCATAATTATTGTCTTTATTCATTTAATGTACTTATTAATTACCCAATATATTAATTATTGGGCCACATATATGATTTTCTCGCCTATATGGCCCACACCGACCTATGCGGTCCACTTTATCTTACAAGGCACATGCGGCCCATCATCCCATGTATAAAAAGGTTCTTCCATCCCATTTCTAAGTAAAGTCAAGTAATTATTGCGAATTACATTCCTATGCTCGAATTATTCTCTTACAATCGTTGTCTTGAGTCGGAGGGGGCCTCCCTACGATCACCCAATGACCCCTTAACCTTGTTTTATATGTTGCGAGGCTAGTTCCCATCCGAATATTCTATCAACTCAAGAGAAAAGTTGGACCGACTACTCAATCCTTGACTTGGAGTGATATGTCGATATTAAGCGATCATTTTGGCATAATCGAGAGAATGCGACAAGGTCAGCGCACGCAAGATTAACTCCCTGTGCCAACTCCGAGGTAGGAACACCAAGTGAGAAGAAAGACCACTTGGAAGACGGAGGATAGCTCCCCTTCCCCGTAGGGCACCTCCTCCCCACCACCACCAGAGGGACGCGCCGCTCTCTCTCTCCGAGAAGGGCTCCGCCCCGCTAAAGAAATTCACTTGACGTGAGAAGACCTTCAAGCTCTCTTCAAGAAACCGCTCAAGGAACCTGTAGTAGAATGCACCATCAATCTCCGCATGAAGACCCCTCACAGCTCCACCAAATGGCAGACGACCTATTTGACTAGAATTGAAGAAAGGAATGACTTGTTGGAAGATAACTCGAAACCGAGAGACCATCATGTTTGCTAGAGAAGAAGAAGGCATAGAAGTCCAACAAGTATACTCGCAAACGCACCTCCGTGCTCCAACCGAGAAGTCAAGAGTCATACAAACTAGTCAAGTTACCTTGGGAGCAAGCAACACCTTACAGAACTCCCAAGAAGATTTGTTGATGATCCCTCCTCAACTGAGGGAAGCTCCACAAACTCTCTAATCATTGGAGAAGTATCTTCCAATATGAAAGGAGAAAGAAATGCTCAACTCTTTGAAGAAGACGAGGACTCCCAAGACAAACAAAGTTGAACCACAAAGGGTTATGCATCGGCTATGCATCGACGGGGTTATGCATCGGTGGGGTAATTCCCCAAGATATTGTCTGTGTAAGAGGGTATGAACAGGCCATGAGGAGGTTGGAGATTCCAATTAATGTTGATGGGTTTCACTCCATATTCCTTGTTAGAAGTCTACCAGAGATGCCTTCTTTTATTTCTTCCCTCGTCATCGGTCCAAGTTCCTCACGGGGCTAGCTTCTCTTGGCGGGCTCTGGAAGGAGGATTTTTTCTTTGTGAATGATAATGGTTGGGATGCGCCCCACGACTGGGTTTCTAAGGCTAAGAAGTCAGCGCATGGCAAAACTTCTTCTCGCATGAGATGGTAGAAAACTATAGGTCGAAGGGGTTGTTTGATAATCTCTTGAATGTCCATGACTTCTTGGGTATTCCGTAGTATTTACTTTCTTTCCTTGCTCTTGTTCCTTAATTGTGTACTTAGTTGTTTTCTAATATTATGTTTTGTCTCTCTTTTAGGGAAAAAGAGTTACAATATTGCTTTGAGTTAATGGCGTACAAGAAGAAAGAAAATGAGAGACCAATGGATCGTCTTTTGTTAGGAGATCTCAAGCGCTCTACCTCGAGGGAGGGCAAGCATGGCTCGCGCCTTCACCGCCCGTATGATGACCAATGCTCGGGGTCTCGCCCTAGAGATCGTGCAGAGTCAAGCTCCCTTTCATTGGTCCTTCCCGACTCTAGTGAGGCCGCTCTCCCGGGACCAATTGCCCACATGTTCTTTTTTTCTCGCGGTGTGAAAAGCCGCGAGGGGATTCAGTCTTATTGAGGCTTCACGGAGCCAGGCATATGTTATACTAACATGAGGGAAGTGCATTGTTCCGAACATCATTATCATATATGATCCTTGCTCTTCAAGGACATTGAGGCCCATCTCTGGGAGATGTTGCCAGGTAAGTTTCATGGTTACTTTACGTTTTGCGGTCAATTTCTGGTTACTTTTGTTCAATAGAACTTATACGAAATTTTGTGTAGATATTGAACGTTGTGGTTGCTTCAAGCGAGCAAGGTGAGATGGTGGAGGCGGAGAACCACCGTCTGCGGAATAAGGTGAAGAGCATCAAGGAGAGTGTTAATCGGCATGAGGGAAAGATATTTGAGTGGTCTAAGAGATATGACGGATGAAGGCTTAGTTCGACCATGAGGCCAAGACAAAGAGGTGTTTCTTGATGCCTTTTTGGTACTCGGCTATTGACACAGGAAAGATCCGCCGATGTGGAGGCCTATAAGGCTTTATTGGATTACCGCCGATAAGTGCCTTTTTATGCATATTTTACTTCTTTATTATAGTAGGATTTAGGTTGTTTAGTTGTTAGTTTCGTAGGTTTTTGATAGTGCATAGTTCATATTACTACGAGGTGTTCTTTTTGGTATAGGTTGATCGTTTAGAGCGGTTTCAACTACAAGAAAAACGTCGGTTTTTATCGATGTCTAATGAAGAAAAAAACCGATGTTGCAACCTCTCTGTTGTTAAAAGGGGTTTTTCAACATCGGTTTAAAACGGATGTCAATTCATGAAACAACATCGGTGGAAAAACGATGTTTATTAAGAAACATAAACGATGTTAATGCCCATGTTGTTAAAGTGTGTATTATTTAACAACGGTTTTTCACCGATGTTGGTTCAAAATCACAACGGTTTTTCACCGATGTTGGTTCCTCGAAATCACAACGGTTTTTCACCGATGTTGGTTCTTGAAACCATAACAGTTTATAAGCGGCGTCGTTTAGGTTCGATTAGTTACAAAATGACCTCGGTTTCCAAACCGATGTCGATATTAAAATAATTGTTGTCGTTACGTTTTAACATATCCTTTTATAACGGATGTTGTTTGTTTCTTTTAAAATCAATTTAAATTGATATCATTTTGCTCAATAATATTGTATTTTTAACCCCCTCGTAATTAACGGCAATAGTACCAATATTCACCAATCTAAATCAACCAATTATTAATTACAATCAAAATTAACAAATATAACATGCATTAAGCCATCCATTCAAAATGTGCACAACGAGTATACATAAAGGCCAAAATAATATACACACGAGTACTTCAAACTATTTCACCATACACACGACAAACAACTCTTCAAAACCCAACAAACTTTTCACACATTTTTGTAAATGTAAAATTAATTGAAGAGCTCATACAGATTATTGAATCAAAGATTTCATCCTTGGAATATCATAAAGTAGCTAAAACCTTGGGCGCGATTTCTATCCGCATATAGAGGTAAGTTGACTCGAGCTTATTTTCATGTCCAAGTTGGTCTGCAAGAACTTGTCCGTTGTAGTGAAACTATAGGTCATGCTAATTTTGGAACCAAATGCGATGTATTGGCGGGGTTTCCAACAACTCTGCTTAAATGACGTAGCCTCGAAATTTATAAAAGAAATAAAAAACAAACATAGAAAGCGCAAAATCAAACTCGAAATATTAATCAATATATTTAAGCATATGATGACTTTTTTGGACCATTATAATGTATTAAAAAGCATTCAAGCCGCCAAATCCTCTAAGTTAGCAAAATAAAAGGATAAAAATGGATGACCTTTGACGACTAGGCGGCACATGCAACCAACAATGGCGGCAACAAAAAAACTAGCAACTTCAAAGAGAGTGGAAGCAAAAAACAGATGCACCACATCTTCTCGGATAATTCCATAACAAGCAAGTCGGGTCCCATACCTATTTCCTCTTCAGGACAACGATCTTTGAATCGGACAGGGGACATTACAAAACTTCATTTCATTCGGCCACCTTAATTAGCAAATGGAGCTACATACACAGGAGGTTCTATTCATATATTCCAAAATAATAATAATAATTAATAAATAAATAAATAAAACATCAAATGATTAGATTTTGATTTCCTTCATGTTTTAATTAAACTATACAAAATAATAAACTTGCTTCAACCAATTTCCCGAATTATTACGCGCGCGCGCGCGCACATACATATATATCATGTAATTGTTTCCACTCAGAACATACAATTTTATGTTTAATCACATATGTTCCTAACAAAAACACCAAAAAATGCACTTAGCTAAACAAATTCTAATTTTCAAACCATTAAATTTTCTGTTTCAATTTAATAATCCAAACACATATTCAACTTTTACTCAACAATATAAAGTAAAACTCCACTAAAAATGCCAACAAGAAATGATGTTGGATTTAAATGATGCCGAATAAGGTTTAATGAAATAACCCGCATCCTGGAATCATAATATGCAAATACTTTACTAAATATTTGTCGAAAAAATATTTTTAACTGCTTTTGGACACGTAACGATTTATACCCGTGCATGCCATAACTATCGCCATCTCCATGTTTAAGGATTGCTTCACAAAAAGCTCGTAATTTCAAGGCTTGTAAAAAAAACTTGACCAATAGGTTTCATTCCAGATTCATCTGAAGCAGCAATATGAAAGGCTTGTAAGAGACTAATAGCCACAACTAACACATTAAATGAAAATTTCAGCAGTTCTAGAGAGGAAAAAGAACTAAATCCAGAGATTGAATGATAAACTATAAAATGAGAGTGAAAATGGTCAAATTACTAGATCATGCTTGCTAAACATGAACATCTCTAACAGCTACATTCAACGACTTCTTCGTGAGAAGAAAACCTAACGACGCTTAATTACAACTACTAAATCTGATTTCTTTAAACGCGAAAGTAGACAAAAAATAAAAGCGAGGAAAATACCAAAGCATTTGAACGTAAAACGATTTAAGAGAAGCCATTGTGAGGGGAGAACTGTTTGGCAAAGAGAGATCATTACTAGAGGGTGTACTCGCCACGGGTATACCATCGTTAGCTTTGGGTGAGGCCTCGGTTAAAACATCTTTGTCGTTCGGCGTCATTGATTTTTAGAGGTGAAGAAAATAGATTATCGGGAAGGATGTAGTCCAAGCCGCACTCATGTCAAACACAATAAGCACACAATCAGGAGTTAAAAACTTAGTAAAAAAGTAGAACCTTAAAAATAGTACAGGCACATCATAAGCATAAAGGTTACAGGCAGGTAACTTATAGGGATTATTATAAGTGAAAATGGTACAAAATAGTCATTTCCAAATTGTAAAGATTAAAAATAGCCAACTTTTTCAAACACATCTTTTTTAGCCATTTTGGGGTGGAAATGACATTCATACCCTTTAAGCATATTAATGGTCATATACCTCTCTTTTCACTTATCTCTATGTATCCTCTTACTCTTTCTTTCAAGTTTTGTTTTTAAAAATTGAATCTGTATTTTCATTTTTAAATATGCAATATGTGTATTGAATTATAGATATCGAAAAGAGAATTAATTTGATATATTATACATGCAAAACGAATTTAAAACGAAAAAATTATTTGAATTCAAAGTTTTTTGGAGAAAACTATAATAATCAAGCATGATGATCGAATTACACTAACTCGAGCTCAAGAATCGCTATTCTGATGTCGAGTTACACTAACTCGAGCTACGAAACTCGACACTACAATATCAGCTACGATGTCGAGTTACAATAACTCGAGCTATAGTAACTCGACGCCACAAGATTTTCGAGTCACTTTTTTTTTTCTAACACTGATTTTTTAATCTTTAAAGATGATCAAGAATTTCGATTTTGAGTTACATCGAAATTACATGTAACTCGATGTAACTCAAATCGAGTTACCCATCATCTTCTTCGCCCATCAAACACTCGATTTTTAATCTTTAAAGATGTGTCGATTTGAGTTATATGTAACTTCGACTTCATGTAACTCAAATCGAGTTACCCATCATCTTCTTTGCCCAGCCTCTTTACGCCATTAACAACATCTGAAGCTTCACAAAAACTAACTATCTCATCTAAACCCTAGAATTTCTACAAAACCTGCAACAAATCCTAACCTAAAACAAGTATAAATAATCTAAATCAATAAAAATCCATGAAATTACACAAAGGTAGAAAATGGGTTAGAGGTCAATGCGGTCTCTATCTTTTTCATCGCCATCAATGTCGCCGGTTTTGGAAGTTTTGGGGGTCGGTCACTGTGGCTTTTTCGAGTTTTTGGTGTGGTTGGTAATGTTAGACTTGAAAAGGCTTTTGAACTACTAAAGGGCAAGTTTGGAATTTCACACCCCAAAATGGCTAAAAAAGATGTGTTTGAAAAAGATGGCTAAAAAACATTTTTAATTGGCCTAAAAATCTAAAAAAACCCACTCTTATTATAAATACAATCCTAGAGGTTTAGCTAATTACAAATAAATCTAATTATCTTTTAAAATTACAAATACTCACCGACATATGTTTTAATTTTATAAATTGAACCCTATTAAGTATTGAGGGGAAATTTGTAAAATAAATACAGACCTCAAGGGGGTAATTGTAATTTTGGAAGATGGTAGATTTTTTTTATAATAATTATCCCTAACATTATATTTTCACAGAATTGATTGGTAGATACGCTCTCCGCAAAGAATTGCTCCTCCAACTCTTTGGTTCTGTACATCACTTTCAGTCCCTGCAAGATTAGAATAAGTTCCATTATTATATTCCAAGCTAGGTTGGAGAAAAATGTAAAGTCGTGTGCTTCATCAATCGTAAAATTCAAAAAACAAGGGTGAAAGTCTTCCTCTATAAAAATTAAGTCTCCTCAATTCTCTCTCTAGGGTTTTCTCTCTCCTCCTCCTCCCTCACGGCCGTCGTCGGCGTTTAGCACCTTTTTCCGGTGGCTCCATGGTGGAGCCACTCTTCCATGGACTCACGTCCAATTTCGTCCCTCATGTGCGATCTCAATCGAACCTTCCATCGCCATCCAACGTTGCCCACGTGGCGGTACCGGATTCCAATGGTCATTTCAAAGGTGGAGTTATACCAATGGAATTTGGCAATTTTCGTTGGAATCAATAAGTCCATTCCAACGAAAACTCCAAACGAAAATGCACAATTGGTATAATGGACATTGGAATAGCAAAATTATAATGAAAATTCCAATGGAAAAATACCCCAACGTGATTCTAAAGGTATTTATCCATTGGAATATTCAATCATTGGAAAAAAAAAAACTCCAAAGGTTATTCTAATGGAGTTATACTTTGTGCAATTTATTTCAAAAGTAATTTCAATGCTATATATTTGTTGGAATATTCAATAATTTCATCTCATTATCTAATATCTTTAATTTCTCAAGGAGTCACCCATCATATTTGTTTTAAAGTCAAGCATGTTTAACTATGTAGTTTTAATATGATGGGCTCCAAAAAAAAGATGTATTTTGTTGATATAGATATTACTATAAATTCTTTAAACCTCTATTGAAATTTTCTAGCGATATTGGAATTTCTAATTGAATTTTCCAACGGCATGTTGTAGTGAGTGTTAGAATTGTCTTTGGAATTTTATAAACTCCAACGAAAATTCTTACGGTTTTATTTACCGTTGGAATTTCTATTGAAATTAGCGATAGGAATTTATAAAATTCCAATAATATTTCAATGGTGTGTTCCAAATGATTTTAAACTGTTTGAATTTTCCAATGGTTTGTCATTGTGTTGGAATTTCTGTTGGAATTTAAATTCCAACGGTTCATACCAATGATTTTGCTTATGATTGTTGGATTTTCTATTGGATTCTTCCAACGGTATGCTGTGGCATTTGAATTTCGGTTGAAATTTTAAATATTCCAACAATGTTTTATTCTATTGGAATTATGTTATTGGAATGTGATTGTTTTCTTGTAGTGATTGAGAATGAGATAAATGTTTCAGAGACCTAATTATTAAGGTAATTTAACGTTGTTCGTTTATATTTTTTAAGTTTTAGCCTTTTATTTCAACTTTCCATTATGAATATTAAAATATGCTCACAAATTTAATTTATACACTTTTTCAAACGTCTATTCTAAGAGATTATTTGTTATTTTAAAACTTAAAGGAATAATTTTTATAAATAACCTAAATTTTAGGGATGACCCTTAAAAATATTATGTTAACAATTGAGTAGGGTTCATTTTGTATGTTTAAGTATTACAAATACCCACAATTTATGCTTGAAAATAAATATGGTAAGTGTAATACACTTGTCAATCATCCACATGATTGGAATAGGAGATGAAACACGGTTTTGGAATAGAAGATCCCATCCGGAAAACAATTCCCATTTGTAAGTAATTACATACTTGTTTGCGTGTGTATATGCAATGTTATCATGGATTGATGGAAAACCAAAAGTCACCACATAAATTAAACAATGGACAAATATGTGATATTAATTTCTATTAACTTCAAATTGAATGATACACCAACTAAAATACAGCTTAAAAATATACTTTCCGAACAATAAACGAATGAATACAAATTAAATGGGCACATGAAACATATGAATGAATGGTTAAAAAAAAAAGGAATAAACGAATGAATTTTGAATGAAGTATACAAAATTAATAATAATTAAGCCGTGAGATAATTATGCCAAAACATTGAAGGAATCGACGAGCAACGCCGTAATGAGGGGCTTTAGCACTTTCTCCGGATGAGTGTAACCGTCTTGGTTATGCTTATAAACAACATCTATCAATCGGGAAAGGTTGACAACTCTTTTGATAATCTCCATTGAAACACGTTTTTCCTTGACACACTCTCCATTAATATCCTTCCAAGCATTCTCAGCTATATTGCCGAACTCCTCCATTGCCTCTTCCTCTGATACTCCATACTCTTTCATGTAGCATTCAATTCCCGTTGCACTTTGTCCCCTTTTCTTCTCAATCTAACCAATGATTTTTCAAAAATGCATTTCAGAATTGGAATTATATATATGTTTCAAATTAATATATTTATTATTTATATGGATAATTACAAAACTATCCCTCAAGTGTATGCTAATTACAAAATCAAAAATCAATTATCTTTAGAACTACAAACAACACATTAACATTTGTTACACTCTCAAGAGGGAGACATTTGTTAGTTAAATTCAAGTGGGTATTTGTAATACTTAAACACTTGAGGGTGGTTTTTGTAATTATCCATTATTTTTATTCTAGTCATGTAACTTGTAAGACATATATAGCATACCTCATAAGTAGCTATATCATCAATAACTCGACAAATAGTGACATTAGCCACTTGAATTTTCGGTTTTTTCATGAGCCAATCAAATGCTTCCTTTGGTGCAGATGTCATGCCAACAAAAGATGTGGCAGCAAGCAAGTAGTAAGTGCTGGTAATGAAGCCATTGGCCATGTAATCACCAAATGGAGGCATGTATCCTTCAATAAACCACTTGGCCTCAATGTTGTAGCTCCTTATTATCTCTTTCATCTGTTCGTGTGTGGGAAAATATTAGAGTTAATTTTTCTGCAATAATAATATTAATCTACAATGGCGTAGCTAGGAACCTATAACGGTGGGCCAATACACGAAAGTGGGGTGGGTAGTATAGAAAAAATCGTATAAATTTTAACTAAATTTAAAAATTTGCTTACTAAAAAAAAAAAAATTTAAAAGAGGGGGGGCGGGGCAGGGCCAGTGTTAATCTAGAAGATGAGAAAAATAAGGATTGAAGATCCATACTGTTTCTTTTGCATAATGAACAGCAAATGATCTTCTTTGTTGTCTTAGTTCTTCCTCGTACTCATTGTACAGATCTAAAAGAGCTTTGTAGCATATCTTCATGTAATCAGGAAGTCGGTTAACTTCATTAATATCCCATCTGATGCACCACCAAATAAAAATTTAGGCTTAAATGACTATTAATTAATAGTTGAATTTGGCATGATCAATGTGCGAAAATATGATCAGAGGTTGTACATACCTTTCTATTGCATCTGTGAATATTGCAAGTTCATCAACTATACCATATGAATCATACGTATCGTCTATTACAGAGATCATGGCTATAGTTTTAGCCAGCATGATTCGAGCTCGAGAGTATTGAGGCTCAAAATAAACTCCCAATGTCCAAAAATAACATTCAACTACTCTATCTCTTGCATATGAAAGTTTTGAGACAAGGTCCAACTCCTTCCACCACCTGCCACCAATTATGCATATAGCCATTTAACATATGTTGGTCAGAATATAGAGTCATGTAGATGCTACACCTCGTCTACATACAACTAGAATAATAACCATATATCATAAATTCTTAAAGAAAGTACCTAGACAATTCACAAAGTTCTTTCCTATGCAACATTTGCAGCAGATTGAAGTCCAATTTAGCAAGCTTCAACAAGGAATCGTTCTTCGACTCGTATTGTTCATAGATAGAAATGTAACGACGTGCCTCCACTCTTGGGATGCCACGTTGCAAGCATTGTTCCAAGGCGTGTTCCACTTGTTCCTTGATTGGAGAACTCAAATGTGAAGCAATGGACTCAAGATGAGTCGTCGTGAAAACGAGAGCCTCGTCTAAAATGTCTTCTCCGTGTGTTCTTAAATGAGATGCTTCGTATAGACTTAAGAGACCCTTAGCGTCACCCTTTAGGGAATTCTTGAATTTACCATCAGTATCTCTGAATATATGGAAAATGCCTGTTCAAGACATACATAATAGATAACGTTACAAACTGATCCAATTTTATATACAAGAATAATTTTGCAAATTAAATAAATGAAGTTTACCTGAAGAGATGTCATGTCCGTGTTGCCTAATAACCTAAAGTAAAGAGCAACAGTGTGTAAATCATCACTTTCAATGCTGGGATTATTGGCATTGTAAAAATTCCGAATTTGTTGTTCAATCTCAGTTTGAAAATGATATGAAATCCCAAGGCGTTGAATGTTGTCTATTAAGTTCAACATTTCTGCCATGTTTCTGTCACCAGCTTCAATCATGTTCCTCACCTCTTCCTTCAATGCTTCAATTTCTTTGGCATAAAATTCTATAACCTGATGACGGGACATCATGAGAAAAACTCATCAAAAGCTGATTAAAATTTGTGGATTACTATATTAATATCAGCATAATAATGTTCAGCTAGATTAAGGCCATATGGCTTATTTTCAGCTACGTCCTGAGATTTAACGTAATTACAAAAACATAATATTTACCTGATTGTCAATATTGGAAACTGAAGTGAAAAGATCGCCCCATAGACTCGGGAGAAGTTGGCCAACGGGCGAACGATCTCTTGTTGATAGATTACACAACTTTCAACTTTGGCTGAGGCCATATTAATGTAGGATTTATGTTCAAATATTTGTAAAATAAAAATCGACAACTTATTCTAAGGAAGAACTAAAACCTGAGTATTATGATTAATGTCTATGTTTGTGTGAAATATGTAATGCTGAAACCATTGCGATCATTTTATAGTGATAAGTCATTGAAATTTTCCAACCTTATTTTCTTGACAGGAAGTCATTGGCGTCGATCCATTTCTAACCGTCAGAAATTGTGGCCAATATTTTCCTTTCGAAAACGAGTTAATCAAAAGGATGCTTCTATTTCATTTCTGTTTCTAAATATTCTTGTATGGTTATGTTTACCATTTTTCAGGTTTAGTGTTGGAAATAGAATTTTGAGAATTTATTGATTTTCGTGTGAAAAACCTTGGAATTATGTTTGGATGAGAGAATGAAAATGAGTTTTATATAGGTTTGAAAATGAGATTATGTTTGGTTGAGTAGTTTTGAAATATTATTTTATGTATATAATAATTTGAAAAGTTGATAGTGGTTGAATTTTATAATTTTATATATAATATTATATTTGGAAGATTGTAGGTTGGTGGGTCCCATTAAATATATATAATTAAAAATAGTAATATTTTAAGTAGATGGAGTTGGTAATGGAAGGTCTCACATGTATAATTGGATGAAAAGGTAAGAAAGTGATTGATGAGTGATGTAGGGTATAGTATAGGGTTGGAAATTGAAAATATAGATTTGAGATGTTGTTTTATGTTAAAATTGGAAAATGAAAATGATGATTTCTATTGGAAAATTTAGAAACAAACGTGATTGATTTACATGAATAGTTGGAATTGGAAATTGGCGCCTTTAAACATAAACAAACAAGGCCGGTTTTCAATTTTAGATCACTTTCAAAAATGTCCAATTAGATATTTCCAGTTTTGATGATAAATGGTATTATTTCTTATGTACTTCTATGTTGACTTTGAACTTGATAATGTTTGAATGGAATGTACAATAAAGGACTTTTGGAGACTGAATTAGGTGTCAGATATTTCAAAGTTTACTTGGAATTTAACATATTTTTTTTGCGTGCAAAATGGTCCAACTTAAAAGGGTCTATACAAGACTGCAAAAGTCCAATATTTGACGGGATTTGACAAAAAGGATTTGATAACTTGTGCATTCAATTCTTCATCATGTAAATCCATTTTATACGACTGTTTCGTTCTACATAAAATTCTTTCGATTGGAAAATACTTCTTTTTCTTTTTCCCTTTTATCTCTCTCTCATGTTGAAATATGTTCCAGTGTGCAATCTTAACAGAGACCATTTCAAAGACAAGTTTGAGTATTAAAGTATATTATTAATAGTGGTAATGGGTCAAAATGACCACTTTTATAATGGAAAAATAAAAAATAGTCATCTTTTGAAAATAAATGTTTTTTAGCAATTTTGGAATAACAAAAGATATTCACACCCTTCTAGCATAGAGGAAATTGTGGGAAATACCCATTTAGGATAGGACAAAGAGTTTCTGACATTTGAGATAAAAAAACTAAGGTCGATTGGATATGAACGAAATTTCATTTTCGTTCACTGAGAAATTTTTGACCAAACATGCGATTGTTTATGAAAATTATCGAAAATATATTATTCTCTCTCACTTTCACTTTTTCTAATTTTTTTTTCACCAATCACATCTACACATTTTTTCACAAAAACTAATCATTATTACACATTCTCCCACAAATTTCACCATTCACTCTCTCACACATTTCTAACTACCAATCACATCTAATCATTATTTTACTATTTTAACATCAAATCAACTTTTATCATTATTTTTTCATCTCACATCCATTCACACTCTCAAAATTTATCTTTTTTCTCCCTAACATTTTTTCACCACTATTCTCTAGCAAAATAAAAATTTCAAAATGAAAGCATATCCAATCGCCTTTCTACCCATTTTTGTGGTTCTTTACCCAAATACCCTTATATTTTAAATGCAAAAGTAAGTGGGGCCCTATCTCTTTATTTTTTTCACTCTACTCCTTTTTGGATTTTATAAAAAATCTGATTTTTTGGTAAATTTTTTCGAAAGCCTTCAACATTTTCATTTTTTAATCCACTTTTCATATTGTTGAACAATTTTTGAGACTTTTAAATAAATTTTCATATTTTAAATAATGGCAAATGTTTAAAAAAAAAGTGTATTTGTTTTAATTTTAATATATAGATTTTAAAATAATTATGAATTATAGATTTTTTCGATTCTTTTTTATTTTTAAAATAGATTATAAATTTTAATATTTAGATTTTAAAATAATTTTGTGGATTGTTGACATTTTTTAATAAATTGCAAATATTTTTAAATTTTATTGAAACAATTTTCAAAATTAATAGACAATTTTTTAGAAAATGTACATATACATAAAAAAGGCACGATATATATCGTGCCTCGATTAAAATTAGGCACGATATATATTTCGTACCTCGATTAAAATTAGGCACGATATATATTTCGTGCCTCGATTAAAATTAGGCACGATATATATTAAAATGTCTCGATTAAAATTAGGCATGATATATCATGCCTTTTTTATGTATATGTACATGGGGGTTGTACGATATGGGTGCGATATGGGCATAAGATTTTATACATTGGTGTGTATATTTGGGGAAGTGTACACAATTTTCAAGGAATGCATTAATTGCATCAGATTCAAAATTCAAAATCTTCAAATTAAAGGAGGGGCATTTTTGTCAAACCTGGTAGAAAAAGAGTTTTCTTATGTCTATGGGTAGAAAAATACTCACTATCCATAATAGAAACTTAAAAAATTCCCCTCTAGCTCTCTATTTGATCTATTTCTCTTTCTTCCACTTATCTCTATATCCTCTTACTCTCTATTTCAAACTTTTTACAAAATTCAATCTGTATTTTTTGTTTTTGTATATGCAATATAGATATTGAATTATAGATCTCATAGAAATGATTAATTTGACATATTGTACATACAAAACGGTTTGAAGCGAATTTTTTTATGTGAATTCAAAGTTTTTTGGAGAAAAACAAAATAAAATAAGTGAAAGTAGATACTGCGGTAACTCATATCCAGTTATGTAATCGAATATCGACTTATTCTTGGTTTGACAACGATAAAATGAAAAAAAGTCAAAACTTCGATATTCGGTTATGTCACCGAATATCGACTTATTGCTGGTTTGACCAACGCATAAAATGAAAGTTTGAAAACTTCGATATCCATTTATGTAATCGATATTGAGTAATTATAACTCTAGTTATTAATCGATATCGAGTAATTATAACTCGAGTTATGTAATCGGATATCTAGTTATTGGATATCGATTATACTTAAATATATCCAGTTATACTTAACTCGATATATTACTAAGAACAAGATCTTAAGAACAATTCCACAAAACAACTCATGAAAACAACATTATTATCGAAAGTTACGAAGAACTCAATATCGAGTTATGCGATGAAAATTCTTATCATCTTCCTCATTCACCCCAATCACCATTAACGTGCAACAAGGTTTTAAATCAAAACCTAAATGTCTAAACTATAAAAACTATTCAAATCTAACAACAAATCCTAACCTAACATACTATAATTATAAACTAAATAAATCAATAAAAACATGAAATTAACGGATTAAGATTTTTTGTTCATCGATAATCGCCGTATGTTCCATTTTTGCAAGTCGCCGGAATAAGATTTTTTGCCCAAGTTTTGAATGTCGAGTTACTGAAGTTGGTGAATGTGTGTGTGTGTGACTAAAAGGGTTTCTTGGGTGGGTAGTCCGGTTAGGGGCATTTGGTAATTTCACATGTCAAAATGACTAAAAACATATATTCAAAAAACAAAAATAGCTAAAAATATTTTGATTTGATGGAAACGGCCAAAAACCAACCCACTTTTATTAACAAACATTGTTTGAATAAATATTATGATGCGCCAATAGATAGGAACGAGCTAGAATGAATAGGATGGATACTATAGAACTAAAAAATTAAATATTAAATTTATGAAAGAATATTAAATTTACATAAGATATATCAAAAGTTATATCATGACAAGTTTATAAATTTAGTCAAGATTAAAATATTTTTATTTATTTATTTTCTTTTTCAAGGAGCGAGAGATAAAGGCTGCGATTACTTATGAAAAATTCTATTTTCATTCGGCTAGAAAAAACAATTACCCCAAAATGTGAATGCTTATAATTTTTATTAAAGATTATACTCTTCACTCTCTTCAACTTTAATCTCTCATCAATCACTTCTACCCATTTTTCAAAAAATCCATCAAATTACCAATTATTATTAATTTTCCAACAAATTCTACTATGCACCCACTCACATATTTATAATTACCAATAATATTCGATCATTATTTTATTATTCGACATCAAATCAACTTTTATCATTATATTTCATGTCATATCCAATCACATTATTAAAATTTATTCTTTTTTTCAAAACATATTTCATCATTATTCTCTAGCGAAAGAAAATTTCTAAAATGAAAGGATATCCAATCGCATCCTAAGCCATCATCGCTTTACTCATGGGCGTAACCAGGATTATCGGCATGTGAAGTGAGAAATTTTTTGTTTTAGTAGGACGGTTTGTGGTCAAAATTTTAAATAACAAAAACACAAAATGTTGCAATAAGAAAACAAATCAAGGTCGCACTTTACAACAATTCTTTTTCTTTATGTGTTTTCATACTCTTGAACCGTTGAGAGCATTTATATAAAAAATATTCATCTACAAAATTGACCTCTTGATTTCTAAAGTTTCCAATTCAGGCTTCTAAAAATGGATTTTTTTGGGAGTAGTATCTTTTCCAAAAGTTCATTCTAATGGTAACCCCAATGGTGGTATTGGGAGGACATTTCCCATAATACCGTAAATTTTCTCACAACCATGATATCAAAAGGGGCATATGTTAGATAAATATATTGTAATTTTGATGATTTCATATAATTGAGTTTTATACCAAAACAATGTCACCAAAGGTTGTCCAAATACTTCAAAATTTTCAGTGATTTTACTAATTTTTTGAAGTACTTCTTGAACTTTATTTTTGACAAAATTCGAACAACTTCTCTCGTGTTGAGGCTCGACCATTCACCCTCTAGGCAACCCATACCTAAAAATTATATTTTTGAAACAGAACCAAAACAAAGAAGAAAGAGGGGAGGGCGACCGATCGCCCATCCCGTACCTAAAAATTATATTTTGGAAAGCAGAACCGAAATAGAAGAAAGAGGGGAGGGCAAACCGGTCGCCCACATCGACCGTTGACCTCTGGTCGACGCGCACCGGGATGCAAGTTTTTTTGTCCCCATGTTTTAAGGGGGGCGGTCAAACCCCCTGGCGATTGGTCCCCATATGTATTGGACTGGTTCAACCCCAGGGCAACTCATATTAAAATATTTCAACGTCTTTTTGATTTGAATTTGTTAGAGGTCAACCGGTCACCTTAACTAGACAACTCATATTAAAATATTGGGTAGTCCAACCCCAACAACTCATATTAAACTATCCGTTGCGATCTTGACAACTTTTCATAAAATTGTGGCTTTGATTCTAACAACTATTTTCTTCAATTGTTTGGCATTTCTTTTTACATATTTCACTCTTCTAGGAGGAGCCTATGTTGGTATTCAAATTAAAGGAGCTCTCCTATAAATATTTGAAGGCTTTGTTTAGTGTGAGTTTTGCGTGTATTTTAGGCATGGTTTTGGCTAAAATGTGTTGATAAACTTGCATTAACATAGTAATATGGGTCGTGTTCTCAATATGTGAAAAAGATATTACGCTTTGCTTGTTTTGGAAAAATAACGATGTTTAGAGCACTTTCGTGGCAAATTGGAGCATTGCAATATAGGACCGCAAGAATTATGCGATTCACGCCAAGTATGGAGATGAACCGAAATGAAGTCAAGAACCGAAAGAGAAATGGCCACGCGACGGGCAACTTGTGCGCATAGGCACGACCGTGCGTGAGCAACAATACAAAGGTTGATGTTCGCATTGGCGACGCGGGATGGTTGTGCGATATACGTGCGCCCGTCCGCTCTGCTCAAGAAAAATCACAAGAGTTCGACTTGACGCACGGTCAGCCAGTGCACCTTGGCACGACCCGTGCATCTATGTGGTTTTGTAGAGTTTTACTCCATATCAACTTAGGTTTAACCCGATGATGTTATAAATAGAGAGAGATGTGCCCAAAAGAGGAAACACATACATAGAAAATCAAGATCTCTCAAGCAAGCATCTTTGCATTACATGCAAGGTGAAAATGATGAAAATATGGCATATGACCTACGTGTGAAGCAATCACTAGAGGCATTCAAAGGGGGTACTAGTTTATGCACGTTGGAATGACAAGGAGAAATGTATGAAGAAGTAGCATACATCCTTCTGGAGGGATCCTTGATCGAGATATGAAGGCGTCAAACTTAGACGTTAAATTTAGCACTTGTTGAGAGCAACCCAATGATTTGTTTGTTTTTTTTTTTGTTTTTCCCTTTATTTTAGATAGGATTTACTTGTTTTTATTAAAAAAACATCCTTCGCATTGACGCACGGCCCGTACGCCATTGCGAAGGTCTGACATGCTCTTGACTTAACGCACGGGTAGCCCATGCATGGATGCACGACCCTTGTCTCTGTCCACCGAATTAGTATAAGGACGAGTATTGAGGGTTCTAATTCACTTCAAACACATCATTGAGCCCTAATTTCACAAATCCTCTCGTCCCTTCTCCCTTTTTGCCAAAATTTTGAGTTTCTAATGTGATTTTTACTCCAAATTGTCACCTTCACCACACTATACACGAATTTGTCACAAAACTCGAGTTGAGTTGGTGATTGTTTTTGGAGAAAGTCACCTAGGGCTCAAAGTTCAACCCCATTGCTAAGTTCTTGGAGATTTCGGTAAGAATTGCATTCCTTCTTTGATTTTATTGTAGAATATCTATTATAAATTGATATAGGGTACAATATGTGATAGAATTGTCATGGTTTACCTTTATTACTCTTTCGGGCATAATATCAAACATTTGGTAGACATCTTGAATTGGTGAAAATTGTTTGAGTTCTCTATTGTTTTATGATTGGTCATTGATATTTAGAGTACACTTGATTTTGAATTCTCCATAATTGTATTGAATTTGAAAAAATAGGATGAGCCCTTGATTTTAGACTTGTGGAGATGAGAAATTATACTCTTTATGGATAGTGAACAATTGGCATGATTTCACCATATTCTTTTGTTGTTGCTAAGTTTATCCGAAGTTTCACATATTCTTTTACTAGATACAATATTGAAAATGAGGTGCAATGGCCGACAGGAGAAGAATACAAAGGGAGAGGGCACAACAAGACACAAACCCGAATAGCCCAGCAACTTACCAGGTAGAGCTCTTGCGAGATGAGGACTTAAAGAAATGGAATAGGTTGCACTTGCCCTATGACCCCTACTAAATATGCTGATGACGAGTGTACCCAAACACTTGGGATACACGATGATGTATGGAGATTATTCGATAGGGTTGGATGGACGAGGTTCATGCGCGAAAGATGGCCAGCGTACGAGAGCCTCACACTGGAGTTCTTGAGCACTTTCAATGTGTTAAAATAAGGAGGCGCAATGGAACTTTTTGAGGTCCAATTCCAGATGGGGAATGTGTGAAGGCGACTATATATTGCTGAATTGAACAATATTTTTGAGGTGCCGGTTAATGGGGCATCCTTGCCCCCATTGGAATATAATCAGCAGTCCTTTTGTAGAGTACTCGTGGAAACACCTGAAATGGGTATAATGATCTATGAGGCACGGACTGCCAAGTCGTCATGGGTACGGAACCCGGTGTTTTGTTACATCTAGTGAGTCACCTCAGCATCGGTCTTGCGAGGGAGAGCAATGGGGGAATGACCACCCGAGAGCTTTTCTTGATATAGTGTATGCTGACTAGCACACCATTTAACATGGCGGCCTATTTTGCGGAACAACTAGACCAAGTTGCCAATCAGAGGTTGGGCACCATCATGATTGGAGGTATGATTACTCCTATCGCCCAATTCTTCAATATTAATGTTCGGGCCCTAGATCCAATTGATGGCGAAAGGAGGATTAGCCTGGCCGTACTACAGACTATGAAAATCATCACGGAAGAGAAGGGCATGTACCTCATCCAACAAAGTGCCGGACATCCATTATTGAGAAGATGCATGAGAACATACATGACCGCGAACTTTCTACTAAACTCTGATGCGCATGAATGAGTTATACAAAAATGATCGTGCAAAAAAGGCGACGAGTAGGTCGGATTCCCGGGATGAAGAAGATTTGGTGGCAGAGGAGATGGAGTATTTGGTGGCAAGATCCCTTACCAAGGGATGAGGACATACCAGAAAGTTCCCATAGAGGTGAGGATCACGAGAGTTATGACTTCAGTGATAGGCTATTGGCCCTAGTGGAGTGAGTTCACCGCATCATGATGAATTTAGGGCATTCAAAATGGAGCAAAACAATGGAACATGGCAGCCAACAGGAGGCAAGAGGAGCTCCTCGACATGATGCGACATATGACTCGGTGGCATATTTCCCAAGCCACTATCCACCACCACCACCTCCGTGAGTAAGGTTGTCTCCACACTTTTTTGCATTGAAATTCTATCTTTCCATGTGTGCGATATAATTTCATTCAAGTTTGGGGAGAGATAGTTATTTTTGATATGAAGGGTGTGGAGAGAAATTTTTGCCTTTCATATAGTTGCATGTATAAGACTTAGGTTGCATTGCATTAGAAGCACGTTTATAGTTTTAGCACATTTACTTGCTTTAGTAGGTCATATGGAGTGAGTAAACTTGGTTTGATGTTGTTCGATGCGATTATAAGGGTATTTTGAAAATTCTTGTGTTGTTTTGATTTGGGTGTTGAGTGTGAATTGATCGAGATAAGAATGGATAATATGGAACATGTGGATGTTGAAAACATGGAGTCTTCGCTTTGATTTACGGATATGCAAGCTTGTGAGCATTTGAGCTTTTACTGCTTTCATTATATGCAGACTTGTTTGTTTGTTTTGAGTGTATCATTTATGTTGTTACAACTCTAGAACTTGCTCTGGTATCTCTGTCAAGACCACATGTTGTATGCAATTTGTGAAAATGATTTAAGGCCTATTTTGTTTAGCCTTTCAAGCCTTTGGCCTACCCAATGATATTGAATTTCCTAGTTAACCAATTTGAGCCTATTGCCTTATTTTTGATAGCCACATTTTCAGCCTTAACTTGATATGTCTCTTGCCCTAACTTCAGCTTATAGCATTGAGTAAGTGGGTTGAATGAGGATGAACTTGATGACAATATAGATGATTGTGTAATAGTTGGTTATGGGAACAAAAGAAAAGAAAGGGAGAAAAAGAACGATGAATACTCATGAAAGATTCAAAAAAACAAATTGACTATATGATTGGGTTTGCTATGAATAAACTTGTAGGTTGGGTTTGTAATATGATTTGAAGAAGTTTAGTGTTACCAAAGAACAAAAGGATATGAAGAATTGATTAAAAAAGGGGTGGTTTGAGAAGCGTAGACTACTATTAGTTGGTGCTTTTTAGATGGGAATTATTGATTCGAATAAGAATATGCTTACCAGTCTATATGATCGAATATAAGTTACTTTATCCATATTTTCCTACCCTAACCAAAGAGCCTTTATTACAACCGAATGACAAAGTCCTTTTTGATCCATGAATTGCATACACTTTAGTGGTGGAGATTTGAGACGATTTGCAAGCTTATGGTAGTTCTTCGTCATTGAATTGATTTGAGCGTAAACACATCCCTTATATACTTGAGAGGAGAGTATACACTTGATCAGGGAGAGTCGTAAATTCAAAGCATTTGCCATGATTATATTGAAACGTGTTCTATATTGGAGATTTGAGGCTTGATCGATTCATCGCTTGATATCTATGGATAAGCAGCATGATTTCTTGGTGTTGTTCTCGCTTGTATACTTTTCATTCCTCCCACTCGCGTTTTGTTTGGCTTGTATAGCGTTGACCAGGACTGTCAACAGTTTAAGTTTGGGGGTTTGTTTAGTGTGAGTTTTGCATATATTTTGGGCATGGTTTTGGCTAAAATAAGTTGATAAACATGCATTAACATAGTAACATGGGTCATGTTCTCAATATGTGGAAAAGATATTACGCTTTGCTCGTTTTGGAGGAAAATAACGATGTTTAGAGCACTTTTGTGGCAAATTGGAGCATTGAAGCATAGGACCGTCAAGAATTAAGCGATTACGTGAAATATGGAGCTGAACTGAGAAGAAGTCAGAAGAACCGGGCGAGAAATGACCACGCACGGGCAGCCTTTGCGCATAGGCACGGCCCGTGCGTGAGCTGCAATACAAGAGTTGATGTTCGCATTGACGCACGGGCTGGTCGTGCGTATACGCACGGCCCGTGCGTTTGCTCAAGAAAAAATTACAAGTTTCGACTTGACGCACGGGCATCCCGTACGCATTGGCATGGCCCGTGCGTTTGTGCGGTTTTGTGGAGTTTTACTCCGCATCAACTAAGGTTTGGCCCGATGATGTTATAAATAGTGAGGAGGCGGAACCAAAAGAGGACACACATACTTTTACCCTAAAAGCAGAGATAAGAACATCCTTCTACCAGAGGAATCGAGAGAAAGGTCAAGATCGCATCCACGCTTGAGGATTGAAGATTGATTTAGAGATCATCGATATCCCTGAGTTTTCTTACTCCATTATATTCTTATTTTTATTTAGTTTGATATGGATCTGAACAATTTGTCTATGAAATCTTCTTTTCCCATGTCCAGCTAAGCATTATGTGATTTCGGGATTTGGGATTATGTTAATTAACTCTTATTTGATGATTGATTGTAATTGAAGTTATTATTTTGAACCCTATCCGAGTACTTTGCTTTATAACTTGTATTATCATATGACCAATGATTTAGCATGTTTGATGTGTTGATTCATAATTCGAGAGATGAGTTTCATTACTAGATCTTGAGTACTTGACATGAATATTTTGAATGATTGATTATTTGTGAGGATTTGTTGATCTTATATACTTTTGGGAGTTGTTTATCTTATGTTGAGTAGAGATGCTAGCATAGATAATTCAATCAACGTATTTATTGTATCTCGAGAGAGAGGATAAATTACTTTTGATAATAACTTTGGCTTGATTAATTTGATAACAAGAGGGTGATTAGCAGAAATCATTACCCTGGAATCCATCCATTTACTTGATCTTTTCAGTCGTGACTCTTTGCTTTATTATTTTTTATGGTAGAAGATTTCTTAGTTTTAAAACAACAATCACAATTCGATCGTCTAAATAAAAATAGTGCTATTATAATCTCAATAATTAGTACATTAATTTATTAGTCTCTGTGGGATCGACTTTCCTTAACATATATATTAACTATGTTGTTCATTTGCGGTGAAGCTAAGAAATAAGGCAAACAGGCTTGAAGGATCAAAGACACAACACAATTTTACAAAGCAACAAGAAAACCATCAAATTCTCTTATTCTTCATTGTCAACATTCTTGTTGTATTTACCTAAGCTTTACACTTGCACATCTTGAGTATTAGGCTTCATTCTTGATTACACTTGCACTTCAAAGTTGTATACTTCATTTGAGTTGTATTCTTGAATTGGTTCAAGTCATCCAAATCAAGAAATCCTTGTTAGTTTCTTCTTGTGGTAAGAACACACTTGGTTGATTCTAGGTGTTTAAGAGTTTGGTGCTCTTCATTGTTGCAAGAATATTGTGGTAATCTTCATAGGTGTTGTTGTAAGAAAAGTGTGGTACTCTTCAAGGTAAAGGTTGTAATAGTTTGGTATCTATTAATATTCTTTTTCCTTTTCAAATCCATTCGGACATATCGGGTGGTAGAACATTAGGCCCTAAGTGGGTTGAAGCTCTATAAATCATTGTGTGTTATTTATATTTCTGCACTTTTAATTTTTCACCATCTTCATATTTGAAAAGGAGGGCATAAATTGAAAATTCGGGAAAATCTATTCATCCCCCCTCTAGATTTTCGTAGATGTTTGGACTAACAAGTGGTATCAGACCAAACTTTTTGTCAAGCTCGTTTAATCTTTGCGAGTAAAGAGGAGATCCATGGCTACGAATGAAAGCTACCCCACAATCGGCGCCTTCACCAACAAGCCACACTATTATACGCCAACAACTACGCCGTTTGAAAATACCGAATGAAATGCTTTCTACAATGTTGCGGTTTTGATGTTTGGAATGCGGTTATTGAAGGAATTACACAACCAACAAAGAAATTATAAGATGGAACTCTAGCTCCAAAAATCCTCAAAGAGACGAAAATGACTAGAAGGCATTCTCTCTAAACGGTAAGGCTTTGAATATTTTGCATTATTCACTCAACCAAATTAGAGTAATAAGGTCGGCACATGAAGTGTGAGAAAAATTAGAAACAATTTATGAAGGTACTAAGAATGTTAAACAAGCTAGAAAAATAATGCTTGTTAAAGATTTTGAAAACTTCATAATGCTCCAGGGTGAATGTGAAGCCCCGATTTTTCCGAGCTTATAATTGATCCTTATTGTCGTTTATACATTTGATCGACTATTTTACCGCATCATTTTGATGGGTAATTTTTAATATATATATATATATATATATTTTGTATTTTATTTTATTTTATTTAATTACTTGTGATCATGATCTTTATTAATTCTATTTTGCAATTATGATCACTTGGTTGATCATTATTTCTATTTTTGTATTTATTAGTCACCTTAGAATTTTAAGAGACTATTTATTTTAGAGACTTTTACCTTATAGAATTAAGATTTTGATTTAGATTAAGTGATCATGAGACTCATAAGTGATCAAGGAAATCACTAATTATTTTGGAGATTGATATATTTCATCTATTATCATCAAATTTTGGACAAAAAAAAATATATGGAATTACCATAATGCCCTCAAAGTGGACGGCCAACATGGAAATTTTGGAGTAAAAATATCATCTAACTCTTATACACCTACACCTTATATTAGTCATCTTGTGTATAATTATACCATTAATTCAAACATTATACACATCATCTCTTACATTACTTCTTTAATATTATTTTTTCCAACATGTTGGAAGTCTTCCAACATTCCATTCAAACATTCTCTTGCCCATACCTTTGACCTTCAAAATGTTCCCCATGCAAGAGGCAAAATGCAAGACACAATTTGAACAAAATTCCTCCTCCCTCTCTCATCAATGTGGACGGCCATGAGGCCTTTTGTTTCAAAAATTTTGTTAAAAATTTTCACTAACACATTCATCTCCTACACAAAATCCTCCTCCTTCTCTCAAAACTCCCAACTTCTCTCTACTCTTCTTCTCACTTTCATCTTCAACACTTAGAAAATTTTCAAGATTTTTCCTCCTTATTCTTCAAAAATTTCGAACACACCTATACCACAAGGTAAGAAATTTCATATTCAATCCATATTTGATATCACCTAGTTCATCTATTTTATTTCTTAACTTAAGTTTAATTTTGGATTTTGGAGGTACATTTAGAAGACTTTGAAGACTAGAGCTTGACATCACCTTGAAGAAGATTTCAAGACTTGAAGGAAAATTTGAAGATTTAGACTATAAGGTAAGATAATGGACTCTAGTGTGTTTTCCTTCTTCTTTTTATTTTTTTTTTCAAATTTTAACACCCCTTTTCATTTTTGAGAAATAGGGGCTGACCTTAGGTGATTTTGGAGTTGAACCAAAATCTCCAATTTTTAAGCTTCAACTAGTCTCCAAACACCTACTACACAAGGTAAAGTGTAGTCCTTCTCATTTTCTTATCTCCTTCTTTTTCTCCTTAATTTTTCTCTCATTTTTCTAACTTCAAATTTTTGATATTTCTTGACTTAGGGGCTGACCTAAGAAGCCTCATCCAAAAACTGTGAAATTTATCCTTTTATTTCACAATTTCCAATTTTAAGGTGGGTGGAAAAATGTTTTCCAACTATTAGGTGTTTTTATTAAAATGCATGTAGAAAATTTGATCATGAGCCTTGAGATATATATAATCTATGTATTGCATGTCAATTTTATGTATCAAGTCATGAAAATTCTCAAGAGTTGCTCAAAATTACTTTTTATTGAATTTTAGGTGCATGCATGTGCAATTTAATGTTTTATTTGATGAATTCTTGTATGTATTGGACATGCATGTGTATGATCTTTAAAATCTATGTTTTGGATGACTTATAACCTGGACAAGTCGAGCATAATTGATTAAATTTCAATTTTGGACTTAAAAATGTAAAAATGAAAAGTTGGTGGACTAAATTGCAAGAAAATAAAAGTTAAAGGACCCCTCTGCAAATTTCGATTTTTGGGACTGTTCTCAGGTTCAAAAAGACTTTTGGACATTTTAATAAAGTTTTAAGAGTTTTAAGATAAATAAAATCAACCTTTAAAAGCCCAAGGACGAGATTGTAAAATTTTGAAAGTTTAAGGGCTACTTTGCAAATTTAAAAACTGTACCAGACCTTAACTTTAAATTTTGAAATTTTTACTCTTAAGGTACTGGAAATGACACATTTTAAATGTATTCCAAAAATCCAAGTGTTTAGGGCTTGGAAAGTAAATTTTCTAAAATTGAGGGACTAATGTGTAAAATACTAACTTAACTATAACGTAATTATATTTTGGACCCAAGGTTCAAATTTCATAACAATTGGACCCCTAAATGTGACAAAAATGATATTTTCAAAAGGTAAAGGACCTACACTTATTTATTTTAAAAACTGCTTTTGTCCCAATATCCAACTAACGTTAGTGACATTTTCCAACTGGAATCACATTAAAATCCCTTCCGGTTTGTGAGTTCCGATTATTTTAAACTTAAGGTCCGAATTGGCAATTTTTACAAATTTGGGGCCAATGTGAGAATTTTATAAAAATCGACCTCAAAACTTTAAAAAACCTGAATCTCTGGACAATTTGGAGAATTTAGGAACTGACCTCATAATTTTTTAAGGTCGGGATATTTATTTATTTAATTTTTAACCCCAAACGTTTTGGTTTTTACAAAACGGGACTAAATTGTAAATTTTATTTTATAAAGGACCTAACTCAAATTATTTTCCCTTTTACTAAAATAGCCCTGGACCCTCTGACTTGGAGATATAATTAAAGTATTTTATTTTCTCAAAAAACCCTTGACTTATCGGACCGCTTTGACCGATTAATACCCGATTGCGGGGCGACTTCCTCGTCTTGCGGTTTTGAATCTATAATGGGACTTATGTTCCACCTAATCTTTCAAGATATCGAAGATTGCTTATCCTTCCGATAATCATCTTCATCCAAATAACTCCACCAACGCCATATTTCTACTCGTGAATTTTCAAAAATTTTCCTGAAATGTTTCCCTGAATCAATCATACTCGACTGCTTGGTTGACTGCCTATTCTTGTATTTACTTTCCTGCCTGAGTCAACTTGGTGTGTCAAGCTCACGGTCGGAATGGATACGTCGGGGATGGAACCGGCAGCCGACTGGGCCGCTATTCCACTCTTCTAGCCCCATCGCCCTAATCCCGCAAATCGAGGGACGAGTGTCCAAGGAAACGGGTCATCGTACTTGAGGTATAATCATGATTATGACAGATCCAGAGCCTTGCAAGCTCCACTTTGTGGATTTTGTCTTTGCCTATGGAGCGATAAGGTGACCGGTCTTAGACCATCCCGCCCGGGAGTTACAAGGAAGAACGAAGGAATCGGGGCTGTCGATCCACACGATTCGGAGTTATCGGACTCGTTTGGTTGGCGCTACAAATCCGTGCGCAACCGCTTACTTGTTTTGCATTGGTTGGCGCTACAAATCCGTGACGCAACCATTATTTGTCTTGCATGGGATTGGCGTTACATTTCCGCACGCAATCCTACCGTCTTGCCCGAATCACATAGTGCTGTGTGACCATGAATCGTTTTCTTGAATCAGTATAAGTATATTACTTAAATATATTTATCACGACGCTATGGATCGTGTGTGAATTCATGCATCATACTCACACATTTTCATATAACTGTTTTCTCGCATTAACTATATATATCGCCACACTTGAACACGATCACCCCATCCACTGAGATTTATGTATCATCCCCACCTGTTTTCTAACCTTTAGATGATGACTTCGTTGAGGATGCTGAACCGGCCACGGATTGAGCCCTTGTACTCCGCTTGTTGGATTTACTACTTCTTGTTGTTGTTGTTGGACTCTTTTCTTGTGTTTGATGTTGGAATCTTGTATTTCTTTTCATTCCGGATTGTAACTGAAGGGCGTATGACCCTTTGACTTTAAGTTGATATCTTTAGATCATATCGGGGATGTAATTTGGATTATGGATATTGTGGACTGTAAGTTGTAATTTGTACTTGTTCTTTATTCCGCTGCTATTAACTCTGTTTCATTGGGTTCTCGATGATAGTCGTCTAAACTGTTGGGTTATTTGTATTTAAGTTGTGGATCATCGTCGCGTCCCGTTTGGGGCGTGACAGTGAAGGAATTTCAAAAATGGTGGAAAGGCTATATAACATCGTCAATCCCCTATTGGCACTCGAAAAAGTCATCTCGGAGGAAGATAAGATAACCAAAGTATTGAATGATCTTCCTGGCTCACGGTCCGAAAAGGTGACGGCTATAACGGAAGCACGAAACCTTGAGACTCTCAAATTTGATGAACTCATTTGAAATCTTCTCATCTATGAAATCTATCTCAAGGAAAGAAAGAACTCCAAATCATCTACCTCACAATCGGGTATGCAATCTACTCCTAAGAGTCTTGCTTCAAATAATTCCTACTATGTTAGTGATGAGGATGATGAGGAAATCGCCGCCCTTGTTCAAACATTTGAAAACAAATTTCAATAAAAACAAGACAAGAAAAACTAGAGACAACTCTTGCTTTAAATGCGGGAAACCTAGGCACTTTATAGTCGATTGCCCAAAATTGGCGGAAGAGGAACAAAAGAAGAAAAGCCTTTTCCGAAAAAAAGGCTCTCAATGCGGAAGTCAAAACATGGGATGAACTTCTTACAACATCCAATGATGAAGAGAAAACCGAACATGGTCTTATGGCCATAGACAATGATAATAACGAGGTACTAGGGGCAACAACAATCACGAAAGATTCCAAATGGCTCGTGGACAGCGGGTGTTCGCGCCACATAACCAGAAAAGAAGAACTTTTTACCAACATAAATGTTGGGAATGGCAAAGTCAAAATTTTTGGCAATAGAGACATTGGTAATTCTTCTTTCTCTCTTCGTGATGTTTTACTGGTAGAAGGACTTAAGTTCAATTTGATAAGTGTAAGCCAACTTTGTGATTCAAATTATGATGTTGTTTCGATAAAGATAAATGCCTTATTCTTAAAAATGGTAAAATTATTTGTGAATCTAGTAGAAAAGATAATTTTTATAAAATTTGTACAAGTGATTTGGTTAGTCAAAATGTTTCGTGTCTTGTCGCCAATAATGATTTAACTAGTTTATGCCATAGGCGACTTGGCCATGTTGGATACAAGAATTTACAAAAGATTTACAAAAACCAACATGTCAAAGGACTACCCAAATCAAATTTTGAAAATCTTGGCTTATGTGATACTTGTCAAAAGAACAAATTAGTTAAAATTAGTTTTAAGCCCAAAAATGAAATTTTCACAACCAAACCTCTATAACTACTTCATTTTGATTTGTATGGGGATGTTGGCACCGAAAGTCTAAGTAGAAAACATTACACATTTGTTATAGTTGATGACTTCTCTAAATATACTTGGGCTATTTTTCTTGCAAACAAAAGTGATGCCGCTAATGAGTTTACTAAGTTGCGTAGACTTATAGAGAATGAAAAAAAGATACTATTAAATCTATAAGGAGTGATCGAGGAAGTGAATTTGATGGTGATTTTAGAATATTGTGTGAAACCACGGGGTATGTACATAATTTTTCGGCTCCAAGAACTCCTCAATAAAATGGTGTTTCCGAGAGGAAAAATTGGACTCTTCAAGAAATGTGTCGGTCTATGCTCAATGAATTTTCACTTCCAAAATATTTTTGGGCCGAAGCCATCAACACCACTTGTTATGTCATAAACCGGGTATATCTTCATCCCAAGTTGAATAAAATATCTTATGAGCTTTGGAAATGGAGAACTCCAAATATTAGTTATTCAAAATATTTGGCTGTAAGTGTTTTATTTTAAACACCAAGGATCAATTGGACAAACTTGATCCTAAAGTCTATGAAAGAATATTTATGGGGTATTCGACTAAGAGCAAGGCATATCGCGTTTATAATAAGACTAGCATGGTGGTCGAGGAGTGTATTCACGTTAATTTCAATGAAGCCTCCGGAGTTGAAAGAATCCCAAATGATGATAGTAATGAAGAAGATGAAGGTGGACCAATTGTTCCAAATGATGCTCAAAATGATCAACCTTCCACATCAAATGATCAACCTTCAACTTCTAAGGTTGAACAAGAGGATAAGGGTGATACTTCGGATCTTGTCGTGGCATTGAAATTCAAAGGAGATCATCCAAAAGATCTTATAATTGGGGATCCTCTAGACAAAGTAATGACTAGAAAGAAATTTGCCGAAAAAGCTCTTATATCCCAAAAAGAGCCTAAAAATGCTAAGGAAGCCATCGAAAATGAAGATTGGTTTCTTGAGATGCAAGAGTAGTTGAATCAATTTGAAAGAAATGATGTTTGGGAATTGGTACTTTGTCCTCCACCACAAACAATTATCGGCACAAAATGGGTATTTCAAAATAAACTCGATGATCAAGGCAGCATAGTTCAAAATAAAGCTATGTTAATAGCTCAAGGGTATTGTCAAGTAGAAGGTATTGATTATGATGAAACATTAGCACCCGTAGCACTTTTAGAAGCTATTCGCATTTTACTTGCCTACTCTTGCTTTAAAAATTTCAAACTTTACCAAATGGATGTTAAATTTGCTTTTCTAAATGGTTTTATTCAAGAATAAATCTATGTCAAACATCCTCCGGGGTTTGAAACATTTTCTAGGCCAAATGAGGTTTATAAACTTAAAAAGGCCTTATATGGTTTAAAACATGCACCACGAGCTTGGTATGATAGACTTAGTTCTTTTCTTTTGCAAAATAGTTTTTCAAGAGGTAAAGTTGATACTACTCTTTTTATTTTTGAAAAAGGGCAAGATTGCTTATTATTGCAAATTTATGTTGAGGATATAATTTTTGGTGCTACTAATGAATCTCTATGCAAGAAATTTTCTAAGCTTATGCAAGGTGAATTTGAGTTAAGTATGATGGAGAGCTTAAATTTTTCCTTGGGCTTCAAATAAAGTAATGCTAATAAGGTATTTATATATGGGAAAATGACATGAATACCCCATTTTCCATACCCAATCCCTGCACAATACCCATTTTCCGCTGATTTTGGACAAAAATGCCATTTTCCGCTGAATTTTGACAAACATACCCATTTTCCGCTGTTTTTAGACAAAAATACCCATTTTCCGCTGATTTTTGACAAAAATACCCATTTTCCGCTGATTTTTTTGCGTTGGTTTCTTTGTTGTTTCTTTGTTGTTTCAAACATGTTTCTTGTTTCTTTGTTGTTTCATACTTGTTTCATTTATGTTTCTTATATGTTTCACTTAGCCAGCTTTTCATTGAATTCCACAGTTGCATGGAGAAAATCTCAGTTGTGGTATGCCACAATGGACAAAGGGAAGAAAATAGAGAGTATACCAACTTTGAAATAACAAGAATACTGATTCCAATGGACTACACATTCAATACCCTAAACGAAATCTTGGAACAACAAATTCAATTCAGAAAATTTGAGCTTACTTGTCCATCATCGGCTACCAGAAATGGACACGACTCGACTGTCAGACCAAAAAATACTTTGTATTGACTTCCAACATCGTAGAATTATTAAATGCATCAACTGTAGCGGGGAAAGACCTACTAGTAACAACTTTGCTAGAGTACGTGAGATCTTTAGTTCAATATTAGGCATGCAGACATCGAAATGAAGCAAAGATCAACATTTACAAGGATGACAAAAAAAAATTGAAGAGTATATGGGGAAAAACTACACTATTTCTCTAAATTTAAAAGCAATTTACTACAAACTTTTATCACATGATCCCCTGTTTCACAATTGTTTCTTACATGTTTTTTTTTATGTTTCTTACATGTTTCAACTAATTACACCATCATTAAGATTTACATAACAACAATTCTCTAATATCATTAGGAAGTGGAGGTAGAAACTCAATGTCGTTGTCATCGTCATCACCATTTTACAGCTTCAACTTAGCATGATTGTGAACCAGATGACTGAGCCTTGCTTGTTCATTCTCTATCTCAAACGCTTCGACGTCCATAACCTTCCCACCAATAAAGTGCTCGGCATAACAAGTAACAAAAAATCCCACATTCACTACAAAAGAAATAAAAAAAGATACACAGTCGAGTGAGCACGCACCGCCCTGTGACTTGGCCGAAGTGAGCGTCGAAGTGTACGTGAGGAGTAATTTGTTGTTGTCTGTTCTTGTTTCCATCGAGTGAGCACGCACCGCCCTGTGACTTGGTTTTTTCATTGCCGAGAAAACAGGGGCTCCACCGGAGCCGGTAGTAGCGGCGGTAGTGGAAGAATACGGGGATAAAGAGCGCCTACCGATGTTGTTGGAGGCGGAAGCGGAGGTGGTGGGTTCAGACATAGAACAGTGAAAATAAAACCAAAGATATGGTATTTTTGTCATGGGATGGAGCGGGTGGGGTATATTTGTGATGGGTGGGTATTTTTGTCTTTGTTTTCCAAAAATCAGGGTTTTTTGTGTAATTTCCTCTTTATATATCTCAATCCAAATACACCAAATAGCTTCTAAAGAAGTTCAGAATTGAAGAAGGAAGAATCGTTGCTACTCCTATGGCAACAAATATCAAGCATGACAAAGATGAGAAAGGCAAGTCGGTTGATGAATCAAAATATCGAGGTATGATTGGTAGTTTACTTTATTTAACCGCAAGTAGACCTGATATTTCATGATGTATGTTTATATGCTCGATTTCAAATCAATCCCAAGAAATCTCATTTAAGTGCCATTAAAAGAATTTTTCGATATTTGAAAGACACTATTTCTTATGGCTTATTTTATCCAAAGAATGCAAATTTTTCTTTAAAATGATATAGTGATTCTTATTTGCGGGAAACATTGATGATCATAAAAGTACTTTCAGACCATGTCAATTTTTAGGCGATTGCTTAGTATCTTGGTTTTCAAAGAAACAAAATTGTGTATCTTTATCAACGGTCGAAGCTGAATACATTTCCGCGGCCTTTTGTTGTGCTCAGCTTCTTTGGATGAAATAAACTCTAGCGGATTACAAATGGTCTTTCCAAAATGTTCCTATATTTTGCGACAATACGTCCTCTATAAACATTGCTCAAAATCCAGTTCATCATAATCGAACTAAACATATTGAGGTTCGACACCATTTTCTAAGGGATTGTGTTTCTAAACGAAAAATTGAGATGTGCTTTGTTCTGTCTCAAGATCACCTCATGGATATTTTTACAAAACCTTCGGTCGCCGAGTCTTTTACTTCAATTCGAACTCGTTTAGGCATAATACATATCGAATAAGGTCTATGATTGCATTTTGTACATTTTTAAAACTTAAGGGTGAAAATCGCATTTTTAACTTAAATTCGGATAGAAATTGGACTTCAGAATAGGAACCAGTCGACCAAGAGGTCAACCGGTCGACTAGCCCAGGGACCGATCGCACCCCTGGTCGGCCGGTCGCCCTAAGAAAACTCAGGACATATATTGGTTCTGTCCAATACTTAGTCTATTTTTCATATTTTCATACCCCTTCGCCCAATTCATATATTTATCACTCGAAATGATTTTCTCTTGCAATTTCTACTATATTGGGTTTCCATAATGTATATCTCTTCCATATTATTCATCTCTCACAATCATTGGTAAGTTTAATTCCCTTTTTAATCTCAATTGGGTTGAAGACTTGAGAACTTTGTTGGAACTTGATGAATTTTTGAAATTCTTGTATTTATATGTTGAGGATTATGTATTATGATGATATATGCTTGTAAAATTAGTTGGTGTTGATTTTTTTGGGCATGATTGAATCTACCAATGTCATATACAATATGCATGCCAAGTGTTTGATAAAATGCCTCAATGAAAATTTCATCTTTTGCATGACTCTCTTGAATATCATTGATTTATATCTTTATGGTGATCATGTCTTATCCATAAAATGATCTTCTATATACTTTCTTCTATTGATTGCCCTTACATTTTGGAATTCCAAGCTTTCCATTTAATAGCATGATATTGATTTGATTCAATGCGCACTTTGATGTCTATTTATGATGTTTTTATCGTGCTAATAGTCTTTTTGATCATTCCAAAGGGGGAGAAAAATGGAATAAGCTCATAAGCATATGGTAAGAACAAGTGAGCTAGAAAAAGCTCGTAGAAAAAGCTATAAGTTGTCACAAAAAAAACTATAAGCTATGGAAGGATTATGGACTGCAGCTCGCATAAAGGAATATTACTTATGACTAATGACTTATCCTTGACAAGAGGCGCTTTAAAGCTCTTGAACTTCAAGTCATATTTGCAAAAGTTGAGCTTTTAGCTTTTAAGTTGATTGATCCTATGCTTATTTTTATTTAGCATGTTGATAGGGGAAGCTTATATAAATTTCTTTGAAAGATTCTTTGCTCATATTGTGAGGCACCGACTTTTATCACATAAGATACGATGTTGTATAGTGATGAATTATTTGGCTAAGTATCACAAACCTATTATTAATGAAACGTGACGCGACTTTTATTTATTCCTTCCAACGTCAATTACACTTTCCTTATTTTCGAGCGTTCCAATTTCAATTCCTTCTCTAGTATTAATAATTTATCGATTAACTACGACTTTAGAAACATTGGACACTCGATAATTTAGGAGTAAAATTCAATCCTTATCCAAATATTTTACCTTATTCTATAATTTATTCCCAACCAACTTCTAATTTATTTTGAGAAAATACACACTTTATTATTTCACATCCTTATTTTAATCTTATATATATATATATATATTTATATATATATATATATATATATACCTCTACATTTATCATTCCAATTTAACAAGAGAAAAGAAAACATTTTTTTTTATCATCCTACCCATCATTTTTGGTCGTCACCTTATTTTAGGGGAAATCGCTTTTTTTTTTCTAATCCTACTACTTTAAAAAAACTATACCCTACAAAATTTCCACTACACTAATTAATTACCCTAAAACAAAAATTAATTTCCCCCTATTCTACCCAAATCGGCCATAGCAAGTATGGAGGGAGTCCACTCAATTTTTTTTATCTCCCAACACCCTTTATCACCATTATTGCACACCAAAAACAAAAATATAATCCCTCTCCCCTTCAACTTTCGGCCATTAGCTACTAGGGGAATCCAATTTTTTTTTCTTTCATCTATTCAAACCTTACAACCTTCCTTCATTTCATCCTTGAGCAAGAAAACACAAAACACACTTCCAAAAACTCTAAGGGGGTCGAAAACTACTAAGTAAGGTGGGGAAATTTTTCTTCCATTTTCATTTTTACCTCCTTGAAACTTCAAAATATACCTCCAATTCCCAACATGATGATTCCTTCTTGTTGAGGTACTCCTAGAAGATAATTTCTTGAAGAATTAAGAAGATCTAGAATTTTTTTTTTTGGAGAAGAAGATCTAGACTTGACTCCAAGCTTGAAGAAGAAATTCAAGACTACACACTTTTAAGGTGAGAAATTGTGGTTTTGGTATTTTTCCTCTTGACAACTTGAGGAATTAAATTTTGACTCAAGGATTGAAATTTTTGGAGCTTAGGGGCTGACCTATGCAAGTTCAAGTTGAGGTTAGAATCTTGAAGAGAAAAATTCATTTTTGGAGACAACTTGAGGACATTGAGGTAAATAGTAGCCATTTGGTCCTAGTATATTTCTTTGAACTTGAGACTTAAATTTTAACACCAAAATATGATTTGGATGCCATATAGGGGCTGACATTCAATAGTTTGAGTCAAGAAGTTGATACAGGGAAGAAGACTTTATTTTAAACCACAACCCGAAAACTACTATAAGGTGGGTGAAAAATATTTCTACAAAAATAAAATGCATAATTCTTTCTACTAGTGCACAAAAATGCATGCTCATGTGATAATATGATATTTTTTGAATTTTAGCAAGTATTTATGAGATTTATGTTTTAATGAAATTTAGAAAAAAAATAAAAATATGAGTATGATATTTTTCTTGCATAAAATATTGATAAAATTGCTCATCATTATGCTCTTATGATTTATGATGCTATGAATGTTCAAATATATTTTAGAAATATTTAATATGAGTTTTTATATATTATTGGAATTCTGGACTTGTAACTTGCGCAAGAAAAATCGAAGATTGGGTTATTTTACAATTATTGTGAAATATGGAGCCAAAGTGTAAATATGAAAAACTTTGAAGACCACCTATGAAAATTTGCTATATTAGACCCAATACTCTGTAAATTTCATATATGAAGTGACTTGAAAGGTTGGTACCCCTCCCGGGCAAGAAAATACAATAAGGAATAAGTTTGAACATCAAAATGTAAAATTGTAAAACTTAAAGGACCAAAACTGTAATTTTTGAAGTTTGGGCAGTCAAGGCGCCTCAAACTTTTCTAAATTATTTATTATAGTATTTTGAACCTTTAGTTCAAATTTCATAACCATCCGACTTGAAACGAGCCTTTAACGACAAAAATTCACTTTTGGGCCAAAATTATAATTTTCGAAATGAGGTACCTAACTTTTGAATTTTTCAAACCTATTTCAACCACAACTTATTACTTTCCAAAGAAGTATTTAAAAATTATAATCACCTCAAAATCCTTCCCTGTTTAAGTGTTACCTAATTTTAAAATATAAAGTCAAAAATCACAATTTTTGGAAACTAGAGGGCGAATCTGCAAATTTTATAAAATCTATCCCGAGACTCTAGAAAGTTTAAACCTCTGGGAATTTAGAAATATTTGAAACTGACCTTACTCTTTCCCGAGTCTGTAATTGAAACTTATCGAATTTTAGAACCGGTAAGGGAATATTCTCCTTAGTAAAAATAATTTTTATTTTTAAAATTGCGAAGGTCCTTGAAGTTGAGATTTTCTAACTCGGTTACCTTATAAATATTTTAAGAGAAATTTCATACTTATCTAATAAAAATATCTAGCTTGAACATAATGTGTCGAACCTAATATTAAAACCGGCTAGATTATCCGCCCGATAACTAGACCGCGAGTTTTATTTTTGAAATTAATACCGGATATTGTGTGACCAAGATCACTCCGAACTTGCTAACTGATTTTATCAAATTTTCGAATGAGCAAGATAGTACTTGCAAGAGAAATCTTGAAGTGAAGATTTAAGTGAAACATAAAGTGGAATTAAATGTGAAGTAAAGTGAAATTTGAAGTGAAATGTGAAGTGAAGTGAAATTTGAAGTAAAATGTGAAGTGAAATATGAAGTGAAGTGAAATGTGAAGTGAAATGTGAAGTGAAATGATAAGTGAAAGTGAAATCGAGAATGAATGTGAAAAGTAAAGTGAAAATTTAAAGTGGGATAACGGCTACGGCCTATCCAAACGAAGTGGGTGTTCGCTTATTTTTAGTTTCACCGCAAGTGTACGGTGCGGTTTATAGAATAGGGTTAGCAAGGTCGAATCCACGAGGGGACTAATAAATTATTGTACTAAGTACTGGGATTGTAATAGCCTTATTCTTATCCAGACGATCGAAATTTGATGGATTGGTTTAATTAATGCAAGACCAAGAATTTATCCTAAAAAGACAAAGTAAAGAGTTGATTGAAAGATCAAGGAGATGAATGGATTCCTGGGTTATGGTTTCAGTTAATATCCCCTTTTATCATCAGATTAATCACAACCAAAGTTATTATTGTTCTTCCCTGTAAGACAACCACAAAAGTATTTTACCCTCTCTCTCGAAATGTATGTAAAAATGTTGATTGGAATATCTATGCTATCATATCTACTTAACATGAGATATCCAACTCCCACAAACACAAAAGATTTAAATATTCTCACAAATATTCACAGACTTTTCAATCTTGCAAATATTCATGTCAAGTACTCACAGATCTAGTATTGAAACTCATCTTTCGAATTATGAATCAATACATCAAAGCAAGTTAAACCAAACGCGTTTTGATGAAACAAGAATTAAAACAAAGTACTCGAATAGGGTTGGAAAACAATAACTTCAATTGCAATTAATCATCCAATAAAAGTATCCATTAACCTAATCTCAAACCCGGGAATGACAAGATGTTTAGCCAGACATAGAAAATAAATACTTCATAGACAAATTATTCAAGTTCATATCTAACTAATCAAAAGTAAATTATATGATGGAATGAGTAAACTCAGGGATGTTGATGATATCTCGATCTATCTTCAATCCTCAAGCGTGTGGTTGCGACCTCGATCAATCTCTCCAATCCCTCGATAGAAGGTTGCTCTTTTCTCTGAGTTCTAGGACAAAAGTCAGTGTTTTCTTATTTGGGGCCGCCTCGTCTCTATTTATACTTCCATTGGGTCAAAACCTAAGTTAAAGTCATCAAAATCTGACTTTCCTGCACATACGCACGGGCCGTGCGCTTCATGCACGACCAGGTCGTGCGTCACATAAACTTTCGAATCTTCTTATGAGGTCTGCATGAGAGTTGTAGCCCTATCTCTTAGCTTTCCGTAGCCACTTGAATCACCTCAATAGCAATTGTGTAGAGAGAGTTATGGCCAAAATTCTAAACCCTGTCAGTGCTGGAAATTGTTAGCGTGTTTTGACGTTTTTGAAGGGAATTCTCTTTTCTTTGACCGTCCATGCTTCTTTCCTTCATATTTTTGCTCGTACCTTGTCTTATTAAATATAATTCCAAACATGCTATCATCTTTTATCCAATTTAACTCCATTTTCTGCAAAATTCACAAGAGTATGCAGTATCACGCCCAACAAGGGAAACTAAGTAAAACACACTGAATATGCGTGCAAATGCATCAAATATATATCATTTTAAGCCCTCAAATGCACGTATATTTTACAGTTATCAAATACCGCCAAACTTAAACTGTTTACAGTCCCGGTTAATGCTTTATAAACAAGATAAAACACAAATGGGAGAATTGAAAAGCAAATCAAGAACAACACATCACAATTCATGTCATTTATCCATAGACGTCAATCAACAAATCAACCAAGGTTCGAATATCTAATAAAGAGCACAAGTCAATTAAAGCCATGGCAAATACTTCAGATCGTGCTTCTCACGGATTAAGTGTATACTCTCCTCTCTAGAATAATAAGTGACATGTATTCGCTCAAATCATATCAATGTTGAAGAATTACCATAGGCTTGCAAATCATCTCACATCTCCGCCACTCGATTATATGCAATTCATAAATCAGAAAGGACTTTTCTTTTGGTTGTAATGAAGGCTCTTTGGTTAAGGTAGGGAAATATGGAGAAAGTGACTCAAACTCAAGCGTATAGACTGGTAAGCACATTTTTTTCTCAATCAAATATTCTCATTCAAATCAAACATGCTACCCCAATCACCTCTTATCTTATCACGTCTCTCTTCTCCCTTTTTTTTTTCATACAATCCACTTTCTTTCACCTTACATCATAATTCTCATCCTATAATACGGCCAACTCACTTATACAGTCGATTTTTTTTCCGACTCTTTTGTGAGTATAAATCCTCCTTTTTCCTCATTTTCTTCTTTTATTCCCAGCATCCAACATGCACACAATTATCTAAATTCTCGATATCCTCCTATTCAACCTTATTCAATCCCCTTACTCAATGATATACGCTCAAGTTTAAGGTAACATATATATCAAGTTAAGGCTTGAAATGTGGCTATCAAAAATCAACAAATGTGCTCAAATTGGCTAACTAGGGAAATTAAATGTCATTAAGTAGGCAAAAGCTTAACCAAAAATGGCCTAAAATTATTTTCATAAATTGCATACAACATGTGACTCCGGACAGAGATACCAGAGCAAGTTCTAGAATTCAAATCAACATGAATGACACACTCAATCAACAAACAAGATTGCATATAATGAAAGCAGTAAAGGCTCAAAGCTCACAGGCTTGCAATTGCGTCATTCAAAGCATAACAACCATGATTTCAATATTCACATGCTCCATATCATCTATTCTCAACCCGATCAACTCACGCTCAACACCCAATTCAAAACAACACAAACTGTTCAACGAATTCTCCCAAGATCACAACAAGCAACACAATAGCGGTCAACTCACTCCCTAAAAACCTAAGAAAGCAATAAACGTGCTAAAGCAATAAACGTGCTAAAATCAAAAACAAGCATCTAATGCAATGCAAACTATATGCTCTAAATACAACTATATGAATGCAAATATATTTTTTTTTCACCACTCCCTTCAATCAAAATAACTACCTCTCCCCCCAAACTTGAATGGAATTATATCGCACGTAAGAGAAGATAGAATTTCAATGCAAAAAGAAGTGTGGAGATAACTTGACTTAAAGAGAAGGCGGTGGTGGGTAGTGACTATTGGGAAATTTATTGTTTAGATTTTGATGAATGCCATGTAAAACTTAGACTAGAAAGTTGGCACCCCATTTTCCTTGTAATTTGTATTGTAATAGATATGGCTGTATGAGCTGAGTCAAGTCAGCTATGCCTGGATATACAAGAAGTCAACTGAAGACTGAAATGAAGACTCCGTTGTGGAACAGCTGAGTATGGCAAGGAGGAGAAGTCAAGAACTCTATTGAAGGAGTATCAGCTGGGATACAGTTGTGTGAAGTGTCAGTCAAGTCAACTCAAGAAGCCAAGTCTCAAGTTGAAGTGACAGAGAAGTCATCCATTGATTGGAAGCAAACTCAAGTCACCTGGGGAAGTTAGAGAACTGCAGTCAAGTCAAGACAACTGAAAAGAATCCGTTGCACAGAAGTCAAGAATATTACCTAAACAAGTAATACTTCCATGCTACCATGTCTTAAAGTGCTCAGTCCCAGAAGCGTGCAAAAGAAATAAACCAATGGAAAGCAATGGACCTCGTATCAGAACCTGGAAAGCTGCAAGATATTTAATATGAGGAAATGTCAACATCAAGGACTGCAACAAGACAAGCCAACGAACACAAGTGACTTTTGAAAATCAGCTTATCTCTTCATCGGGCAGATTTTTGAAAGTTCACTATAAAAGGCTGAGGAATGACTTTGAGAAACGGTTACCTTGCATACGTGAACCACGAACATTCAAGCAACTATTCGAACTGTAACCTGCAATATATTCTCAAGTTATTCAAGCAAAATCCTCATGCATAAACTTCGAAGGAAATCGATCCAACACCAAGCTGTGAAGGAAAGACAACTTCAAAATGTAGAAGAGGAAACTTTTGAAGAATCAAAAGGGGTCTACATTCCAAGGAGGATTGTAGAAAGGTTCAAGGTCGAACCAGTCTCAAGTCATTGGAGGGCTTCGTGATCAAATCCAAGAAGCTTGAGCAAGTGAGTCAAGTAGCAAGGCGCTTGCCCCGTGAAGAAGGCTGATCGGGACGAGAAGCCACCGTGTGACCAATGTATCTCCAGATCGAGTACCAAATCAAGTCACCGTGTGTGATCAAGACTTGTATCTGGACTGATAACCACTTTGTACTCTGATCAATACTTAGTGGATTCCTCCAGGAGTTGGAGAAGAGAGGAGTAGAAGAATTACCCCATTTTCAAACCTCTATAAAAATTATTGTGTCATTTACATTTTAGCATTTTTATTTCTGCATATTATTTTACATCTGCTGATAATTTGCTATCCAACCGATAATTAACAAAGTGCTAAAACCAAGTGTTAAAACAAACTTAAACCAAATTCAAGGGTGTTAAGTCTTCTCCGCTGAAAATCTCATCACAAACCAAGTTAAGGTTTAGACTAAACAGGTTAAGTTATTCTATCAACAAACTCAATCGAGTCATTGAGTGGCTAACTCTGTGGTTAACTAACTTAGTTGTCCCTCAGGACTTAACGTGTATTTAACTTTGTATTATTTTAAAAGGACTAAAATCGAAAAGTTGGTAAGGTTTATTCAACCCCTTCTAAACCTTACTCACACCCCCTTGGGACCTACAAGTGGTATCGGAGCGGTTGGTTCATTGAGCCTTCCGCATCACCGTTCTTGAACTAGATCTCCAATCTTTCAAAGAAGTTTTTAACACTTGTTCTTTCAAAAGCCATTTTTAAACAAAGCAAAGTTATTATCATGGAAGCAAATTTGACACGCATTCCTATGTTCACCATTGAAGAATTTGATGACCGGAAAATACGTATGCGAGCTCATCTATCGACTTTACATGATGAGATGTGGATAGTGATAGAGGATGGGCTACTCACGCAAATAATGAAGGTGACACAATTTGCAAGGAGAGTCAGCTGCAATGGAAGGAGAAGAGGTTGCTGCTCCTAGACTAGCTATGGTTGAAAAACCAAGAGCTGAATGGACAAATGATGACAGAGAAAGATACAACCTAGACAATGTGGCCAATGATATACTTTACAAGACTTTGGACAAAGCCATATTCAACAAAGTCAAATCTTGCAAGACAGCTAAAGAAATGTGGGATAAACTAACTTTAATTTGTGAAGGATCAGAGCAAATTAAGGAAAACAAATTATTTGTTGTTGTTCAAAAATTTGAAAACTTTAAAATGCTTGCAGGTGAGACAATGGATCAGCTGGATGCCAGATTCACTGAAATTACAAATGAGCTCTCAGCACTTGGAAAGGAATACACACAAACGAAAGTGTGCATGAAGATACTAAGGAGCCTCCCAGCTGAGTGGGAAATGAAAACCATGGCTCTAAGGTACTCGATGGACCTATCAAAAACATCCAATCATGAACTATTCTCAGACCTCAAAGTTTATGAATTTGAGCTGAGACGAAAAGATCAAGAGGAGACAGGTGTACCCAAAACAGCTGCACTTATAGTCAAGGATGGAAAGAGAGCTGAGACCAAAGAAATCATTGACCAGGAGGAGATTGCGCTGATGGTTAAAAGATTCAACAAGTTCTTCAACAAGATCTACAAAAGAAATAAAGGTGAATCCTCCAGAAGACATTCAGCTCCCTCCAAGTCAAGGGAAGATAGGCCACCAAAGAGAGCTGAGTATCAGAAGGTCGAATATCAAAGACCTGACAATCCAAGAAATTAGACAAATGACGAACGTTGAAAACCTCGTGTTGGAATTGCGGACAACCAGGACACTTTGCTATTATTTCGTCCATATCCTCGTAGTCAATAAATACAGAATGAAGAAGAAAGAAGAGTCTTGAGAGAAAGAAGACAAGAAAAGAAAAAGGCAATGTTGGTCGAGATCACAAACAACTAAGTCGAAGATACAAAGAGACTCGAGAGTAGTGAAGTGACTACTCAAGTGATTAAGGGAAGAAGCAATGATCCATTTAATGGCTAAAGAACAAGATCAACCTCGACCAAGAAGATGAGGTACACTCTAACTCATCTCACTCGATTCTAGTGATTGTGACACACACACTTCATCACCCACCGATCTTTATGATTCATTAGGCAAAATGATGAAAGACTTTGAGCACATTAAGTCCTCACACACACTATTAAATGAGGAAAACAACCCCCCACTCAAAAGCCAAAACTCACAACCGACTAAGGAGATGAGTACTCTAAGTCACATAGCCGATGAGAACAATGAGTGAAGGATGAGAATGTTAAACTAATAAAGCGAGAGATAGTCGCTTATAGAAAAGAGAGAAAATGATCTCAAAAATGTGATTGCTTCATTCACTAAGGCATCTAAATCATTGGATGACCTTATTATGAGCCAAAAAGAGTGTGGAGACAAGACAGCATAGATTCAATTCCTTGTGCACAACAAACTCCCAGAGTGATCTTGGAAAAAGGATCTTCAAGTAATGAAGCATCTCTCAAGACACCAAATATTGCACCCACATTCACTCCAAAGCACAATCACAAACAAACTGGCCTTGGATATAAAGGAAAAGGAAAACGACCCGATTGAGTATCTTTGAGAGGACAATCGAGAAGAAATCCAGCAGAGTTCCTCAGCAAACTCCAAACAGGAAGTACTCGGTGAAGAAGAAACAGAGCTACCAGAATCCCCAGAAGTTCTATCAAAGGAACACAAATGATGGGAATGGTAGAAACTATCCAAGCCAAGCTGATTGGAATAATGTGAAATATCAGCAAAGACCTGTGGAATATATGCCAAAATGGCAAAGGCCTAGAACTCAGCAAAGGCCATTCCAAAGGCAAAAGAGCTATCATCAGCACACAGGCAACTGCTAAAACATACACACAGGCATACAGACAAAAGAGACAGTTGTATGAACCTAAAGCCCCCAAGCAATTTGCCAAAGTGAATTATGATCATGGCACAGATAGATGGCAACCACTTAGAGTCAAATCATTTGGGTATAGGTTGGTTGGATCATCTTACAACACTAACCCCTCAGGACCCAGGCAAGTATGGGTACCTAAAAACTGATTTCCTGGATTGCAGGTTCAAGGAACAGCTGAGTGCCAAGGAACCTGGTACATGGATAGTGGTTGTTCCAGACACATGATAGGAAACAAGAAAAATCTGTCAAAATTCAAGGAGATTAGAGGTGGAAAAGTCATATTTGGAGGAAATGAAGCTCCAGGGGAAATAAGAGGAACTGGATCCATCAAGAAAAATGGATTAGAAATCACAGATGTTGCATATGTTGAAGGCCTCAACTTCAACCTGCTAAGCATCAGCCAACTCTGTGACAAGGGCTATAATGTTGGATTCAATATGGGAGTGTGCCAAATCAAAGACATTGAATTAAATAAAGTTGTGTTGCAAGTATCCAGACAAAAGAACATATATGTGGTAGATTGGTCAACTGCCACACCAAGCACTTGTCTGCTAGCAAAGAGTACAACCGAATCAAGTTGGTTGTGGTACAAGAAGCTGAGTCACCTGAATTTCAAGACAATCAACAAGTTTGCAAGGAGTAATCTTGTAGAAGGACTACCAGACTCAGTGTACAAGAAGGAAAGTGTTTGTGATGCATGTCAGATGGGAAAGCAGATCAAATCATCATTCAAAGAGAAGTCAAATCCATCTTCAACAAGGATATTGCATCTATTGCATATGGATTTATTTGGTCCAGTTGAGCCAGCTAGCATAAGTGGAAAGAAATACACCCTAGTAGTGGTGGATGATTATTCAAGATATACATGGACAATCTTCATGTGTGAAAAGAAAGAAACTTTGCAGAAGTTACCTCAGCTGAGGAAAAGAGTTCAAAATGAGAAAAGTCAAACCATTACAAAGATAATATCTGATAGAGGAACTGAGTTTGTCAATGGAAAAATAACTCAGTATTGTGTTGAAAATGGTATTGCTCAAGAATTATCTACAACAAGGACTCCACAGCAGAATGGAGTAGCAGAGAGAAGGAACAGAACTCTCCAAGGAAGGCTCGCAAGGACCATGTTAGGCCGAGGTACGCGCCAAAAGATATTGAAATGAAGCCATCAACACTGCATGATATACTCAAAATAGATGCATGATAAATAGACAGCTAACAAAGACTCCCTATGAGATTTGGATAGGGAGAAAGCCAAATGTTTCATATTTTAGAATATTTGGATGTAAATGCTTCATCCACAACAATGGCAAGGATAATCTAAAGGCTTTTGATGCTAAAGCTGATGAAGGTATCTTCTTGGGATACTCAGTTGAAAGCAAAGCCTATAGAGTGTTGAACAAGAGGACTATGGTCACAGAAGAGTTTATCCATGTGGTTTTTGATGAACCTAATGTAAATGGAGAAGACATTGAGGAGTTAGCTGATAAGCTGAATCAGTCAACTATGCAGAAGAGTCCCTATGTTGAAGCTGAAGCTGGAGCAATCAATCAAGATGAAGGTGACATAGCTGAATCTCAAAGACAGCTGGAAAATCTGCAGTTGAGCGATGATGAGAGAGCTGCTCAAGGCAATACAGCTGCAAGACGACTGAACCCAGCTAACTTACTCCAACCTGATGTGAGATGGCTGAGAGACCATCCACCAGAAGCTAGCAATTGAAAATGTAAAAGATGGTGTAAGAACCAGATCCAGAGCTCAACAAGAAGCTATGTTCACTTGTTTTATTTCCCAAATAGAACCAAAAGATGTGTCCCAAGCATTGGATGACACACATTGGATTCAGGCCGTGCAAGAAGAGTTGAATCAGTTTAAAAGAAACAAAGTATGGGAATTGGTACAAAGACCAACCCATCAAAATGTTATTGGCACAAAATGGGTTTTCAGAAACAAGATGAATGAGGAAGGTTCTGTGGTTAGGAACAAAGCAAGATTGGTAGCCAAAGGGTATTGACAAGAAGAATGAATATATTTTGATGAAACATTTGCTCCTGTTGCAAGATTAGAAGCAATAAGGATGTTATTTGCCTATGCTGCACACAAAAACTTTATTGTATATCAAATGGATGTGAAAAGCTCATTTTTGAATGGATTGTTAGAAGAAGAAGTCTATGTTGAGCAACCTTCAGGTTTTGAGCAGAAGACCATTGGAGATAAGGTGTACAAGCTCAAGAAAGCTCTATATGGATTGAAACAAGCACCTAGAGCATGGTATGATACATTATCTCAATTTCTGACAGATAATGGATTCACCAAAGGCAAAGTGGACAAACACTCTTGAGTTCAAGATGGAGAGAGTGTCTTTGCTTGTGCAAATATATGTGGATGACATTATTTTTGGATCCACAAACAAAGAGCTGTGTGATAAATTCTCAAACCTCATGCAAGGCATATTTGAAATGAGCATGATGGGAGAACTGACATTCTTTCTAGGACTTCAAGTAAAACAGCTGAAGGATGGAACCTTCATAAGTCAGACAAAGTATAAGATATTTAATGAAGAAATTTGGTATGGGAGAGAAGTCTTCTGTGAAAATACCAATGAATACATCAGTCAAGATGGATATGGATGCAGATGGTAAGCCTGTGGATCAAACTAGATACAGAGCACTAATTGGATCATTGCTCTATCTAACGACAAAGAAAACGGACATCACCTTTACAAGTAGGTGTATGTGCAAGATTTCAATCTGCACCAAAAGAAAGCCATATGATCGGTAAGAGAATCCTAAGATATTTGAAGGGATGCCAGGAAGTTGGCTTATGGTATCCAAAGGAAGGTGGATCCAAGATTATTGGTTACTCGGACTCGACTATCTTTGGATGTAGAGTTGACGGGAAGAGTACTTGTACATGTCAAATGCTTGAAACAGATTGGTTTCCTGGTTTAGCAAGAAGCAAAACTCAATAGCCACATCCACAAATTGGTTTAGTACATAGTTGTGTTAGATAAATGTTTTTATCATGATTTTGATGATTATGTTCGATTTTGTTCAAATATGTTTTTAAACCAAAACTATGTCCCTAAATGTTGTCTAAATACTTCCGATCAACTTAAAATGTTTTTACTATTTTTCGAGTATTTCTTAAAGTTTATTTTCAATAAAACATTGGACAACACATTTGTTTCAGCTCGACCGGCCGCCTATAGGGCAACCCGCACTGAGTTGAGTGAGAAACAGAAAATGGGACGTAAGAAAAAAAGCGAGCGGGCGACGATCGACCAGGTGGGCGACCGTGCGGTCGACCGGTCGACCGTGGCGGGCGACTAGACTGCAAGTTGGATTTTGTTCCAGACTTCTCTTTCGTAAAATCGCAAGGCGGCAACCGTCCGCACTAAAGAAGCGACCGGTCGAACCCCCTTCGACCGGTCCCCGTGTAAAAATTCGCAGAATTCAATTTCAATCTTATCTCTCGTGCGACCGGTCGAACCCGTGTTTATCAAAAACTATCCGTTGCATTTTTCGCATGACTTTTCCCTATTTTGTGGGATTGATTTCTAACAGCTATATTGATGTTTTTAAATGGTTTCTTTTGCAGCAAATCACTCCCCAAGGAGGAGCCAATGTCCTGGAAATCAAAGCCAAGACCTCTCCTATAAATAGAGGCTTCATTCAAGCAACAAGATACAACACTCTATACAAGCAAAGAGCAAACAAAGCAAACACTTTCATATATCTTGTATTTGTATTAGCACTTAGCACTTTCACTTGCACAAATTTGAGGTCTAGGCTTTCAATTCTTGATTACACTTGTACTCATATTGTATCAATCATTATTGAGTTGTAATCTTGATTTTGGTCATCATTCAACACAAGACATCCTTGTGAGTATTCTTGTGGTAAGAATACACTTGGGTGATCTAGGTGATAGGTGTTTGAAGGTTGTGGTAATCTTCAAAGGTGTTGTAAGAGGATTGTGGTAATCCTCAAGGTGGTGTAAGAGGGTTGTGGTAATCCTCAAGGTGTTGTATTAATTTTTGGTAAATTAATAATATCCTTTTTTTCTTTTGAAATCCATCCCTGGATATCTTTGGGGTGGTAGAGGATTAGGCCCTAGGTGGGTTGAACCTCTTTAAATCGGCGAGTGTTGTTTAATTTCCGCATTTACATTCTCGTCTTTGTTTGATTATTCAAAAAAGGGCAAAATCTGAAAAACCGAGATAATCTATTCACCCCCTCTAGATTATCGTAGCCACTTGGACTAACAAGTGGTATCGAGCCAAACTCTTTGGCTAGCTCGTTCGAGTAAAGAGGAAAGATCCATGGCTACGAATGACGCTTATCTCACCACCGCGCCTCCACCAACAAGCCACCATTGTTCGACGCCAACAACTACGCATTTTGGAAAGACCGTATGGAGTGCTTTCTACAAGTGCGGATTTGACATATGGAATGTGGTTATTGAAGGAGTTGATCAACCAACGAAAAAAATTGGAGGATGGCACCTCGGCTCCTAAACCTTTCAAGGAGTTCGATGAAAATGATAAGAAGGCTTTCTCTCTAAACGGTAAGGCCTTAAATATTTTGCATTGCTCACTTACCGCCACCGAGTACAATCGCATACGAGGCATAAGGTCGGCACATGAGGTTTGGGAAAAAATGGAGACTATATATGAAGGGACAAAAAGGTCAAACAAGCTAGAAAGACCATGCTTGTTAAAGAATTTGAAAACTTTAACATGTATGATGGTGAAAGCATCTCCAAGATGGTGGAAAGGCTTGACAACATTGTCAATCCTCTTGTGGCCCTCGGTAAAGTCATCTCCGAAGAAGACAAAGTGACTAAGGTATTGAATGCTCTTCCCGGCTCATGGTCCGAAAAGGTGACGGCAATCACGGAAGCACAAAATCTTGAGACACTCAAGTTTGACGAGCTCATCGGAACCTCCTCATCTATGAAGTCTATCTCAAGGAGAGGAAAAATACCAAACCAACCATCAATCAATCGGGTATGCAAAATATTCCTAAAGGTCTTGCTTCCTCTTCTAATAATGCATACTATGATAATGGTGATGATGATGAGAGACGGCCACACTTGTTCGAAAATTTGCAAAATTTGTGAATAAAAATAAAGCAAGAAAACCAAGAGATAATGCTTGCTTTAAGTGCGGAAAACCCGGGCACTTCATAGCCGATTGCCCAAAACTCAATGAGGAGGAACAAAAGAAAAAGAAGCCTTTTCCGAAAAAGAAGGCTCTAAATGCGGATGTCAAAACTTGGGATGAGCTACTCGAGACATCCGACGAGGAAGGTGAAACCGAACATGGTCTTATGGCTATAGACGATGAAAATAATGAGGTGCGCTCTAACTCCTCTACCTCCTCCTTAGTTGATGAATTGCAATGTGATTTTGATGAGTTGCAAAATGAATTTCAAAAATTGATTGTTAAATACAAGAGTTTAAAGAAGGAGCATAAAGAGCTTAAAATAGAAAAGGATAAATTATTTACATCTTATGAGACTCTTGATCATGTTCATCCTATTACCCTTACTCAAATTCAAACTCTTGAAACCGAAAACAAATGCTCACTAATGATATTAATAATTTGAAAAAGGATGTGCATCGTTTTAATTTAAGCACGGATAAGGTTACTAAAATTTTAGATGCACAAAGAGGTGAGCATTCAAAACAAGGACTTGGTTACAAACCATTTCAAAAGTCTTTAAGAAAAATGACCAAGGTCCTAATTTTGTACGTGCTAAAAGTGCCCATAATATTATTTGCTTTTATTGTGGTAAAGTTGGTCACTATGTTAGCAATTGTAAATTGAAGAACAATTTTAGCTTTGTTTGGAGACCCAAAGGTCTCAAGGCTAACCCCCATGGACCCCAAGACTATAGGGTACCTAAAAATGGTTCGTTTGTAGGTAATAGGCGCTACAACAACCATGGAGGATTCGAAATGGCTCGTGGACAGCGGATGTTCACGCCATATGACCGAAAGAGAGAACTTTTTACCAACATCAAGTTCCAAGAAGAGGGTATGGTCATGTTCGGCAATGGCAAAGGAAGAATTCTTGGAAATGGAGAAATTGGTAACTCTTCTTTCTCTCTTAATAATGTTCTTTTAGTAGAAGGGCTTAAATTTAATTTGATAAGTGTTAGCCAACTTTGTGATTCAAATTATAATGTTGTTTTCAATAAAGAAAAATGCCTTATTCGTAAAAATGATGAAATTATTTGTGAAGCAAATAGAAAAGGCAATCTTTACAAAATTTCTACTAGTGATTTGGTTAGTCAAAATGTTTCTTGTCTTGTCGCCAACAATGATTTAACGAGTTTATGGCATAGGCGACTTGGACATGTTGGATATAAAAGTTTGAAAAATATTTACAAAAACCAACATGTAAAAGGACTACCCAAATTGAATTTTGAAAATCTTGGCTTATGTGACACTTGTCAAAAGAACAAATTAGTTAAGAGTAGTTTTAAGCCCAAAAATGAAATTTCCACAACCAAGCCTCTACAACTTCTTCATCTAGATTTGTATGGGGATATTGGTACGGCTAGTCTAAGTGGAAAACATTACACTTTTGTAATTGTTGATGATTTTTCTAGATACACTTGGGCTCTTTTTCTTGCAAATAAAAGCGATGCCGTTAATGAGTTTGTTAAGTTGTGTAGACGCATTGAGAATGAAAAGGAAGATACTATTAAAACTATTCGAAGTGATCGAGGCGGAGAATTTGACGGTGAGTTTAGAGTCTTTTGTGAAACCAAGGGATATACACACAATTTTTCGGCTCCAAGGACTCCTCAACAAAATGGTGTAGCCGAAAGGAAGAATCGGACATTACAAGAAATGAGTCGGTCCATGCTAAATGAATTTTCACTTCCAAAATATTTTTGGGCCGAAGCCGTAAGTACCGCTTGCTATGTCATTAATCGAGTTTATATTCGTCCTAAAATGAATAAAACTCCATATGAGCTTTGGAAAGGAAGAACTCCAAATATTAGTTATTTCAAAATATTTGGATGTAAGTGCTTTATTTTGAATACTAAGGATCAATTGGACAAACTTGATCCTAAGGCCGATGAAGGAATATTTATGGGGTATTCAACCAAGAGCAAAGCATATCGGGTTTACAATAAGACTAGCATGGTTGTTGAAGAATATATTCATGTCAAATTTAATGAAGCCTCGGGTGTTGAAAGAATACCCAATGACGATAGTGATGAAGAGGATATTGTTGAACCTATTGTTCAAAGTGATGCTCATAATGATAAACCTTCTAATGATCAACCTTGAAGTTCAAATGTTCCTCAAGAAGATAGGGGTGATACTTCGAATCTTCCCGTAGCATTGAAATTTAAGGGAGATCACCCAAAAGATCTTATTATTGGTGATCCCCTTGATAAAGTAATGACTCGAAGAAATTTTGCCGAGAAAGCTCTCATATCTCAAAAAGAGCCTAAAAATGCTAAGGAAGCTATTGAGGATGAAGATTGGTTTTTAGAAATGCAAGAGGAGTTGAATCAATTTGAAAGAAATGATGTATGGGAATTAGTACCTTGTCCTCCATCTCAAACAATTATTGGTACAAAATGGGCATTCCGGAACAAACTTGATGATCAAGGCAACATTGTTCGTAATAAGGCAAGGTTAGTAGCTCAAGGGGTATTGTCAAGAAGAAGGTATTGATTATGATGAAACATTTGCACCAGTAGCGTTTAGAAGCTATTCGCATTTTACTTGCCTATTCTTGTTTTAAAAATTTCAAGCTTTACCAAATGGATGTTAAATCCGCTTTCTTAAATGGTTTTATTCAAGAGAAGTCTATGTAAAACAACCTCCGGGATTTGAAAACTTTTCTAGGCCTAATGATGTTTTTAAACTTAAAAAGGCTTTGTATGGTTTAAAACAAGCACCCCGTGCATGGTATGATAGACTTAGCTCTTTTCTTTTGCAAAATGGTTTTACAAGAGGTAAAGTTGATACTACACTCTTTGTTTTTGAAAAAGGGAAGATTGTTTACTTGTGCAAATTTATGTTGATGATATTATCTTTGGTGCTACTAATGAATCTTTGTGCAAGAAATTCTACAAGTTAATGCAAGGTGAATTCGAGATGAGTATGATGGGGGAGCTAAATTTCTTCCTTGGACTTCAAATTAAGCAATGCCAAGAAGGTATTTATATTTCGCAATCAAAGTATACAAAAGAACTTTTGAAGAAGTTCGGCATTGAAGAAGGAAGAACCGCCTCGACTCTATGGCAACCAATGTCAAAATTGACAAAGATGAAAAAGGCAAGTCGGTTGATGAATCCAAGTATCGAGGTATGATTGGTAGTTTATTTTATTTAACCGCTAGTAGACTGGACATTCTTCATGCCGTATGCCTATGTGCTCGTTTTCAAAGCAATCCAAAAGAATCTCATATGAGTGCCGTTAAACGGATTTTTCGATATTTGAAAGGCACTATTCAATATGGTTTATTTTATCCAAAGAATGAAAATTTTTCTCTTAAAGGTTATAGTGATTCTGACTATGCGGGTAATATTGATGATCGGAAAAGTACTTCCTGATCATGTCAATTTTTAGCGATTGCCTAGTTTCATGGTTTTCAAAGAAGCAAAAGCGTGTTTCTCTTTCAACGGCCGGCGAATATATTTCCGCCGCATTTTGTTGTACTCAACTTCTTTGGATGAAACAAACCTTAGCGGATTACAAATGCTCTTTTGAAAATGTACCTATCTTTTGTGATAATATATCCGCTATAAATATTGCTCAAAACCCGTTCATCATAACCGTACTAAACATATTGAGATTCGACATCATTTTCTAAGGGATTGTGTTTCAAAACAAAAAATTGAGATATCGTTTGTGCCATCTCAAGATCAATTAGCGGACATTTTTACAAAACCGCTAACTTCCGAGACTTTTGCGTCAATACGAGCTCGGTTAGGCATAATGCATATTGAATGAGGTCTACGTTTGCATTTTGCATGTTTTTAAAACTTAGGGGCGAAAAATCGGATTTTTGGTTGAAAATTTGGATTTTGAAAAATTTGACAGAACAATGGGCTGAAGAGGTTAAGGGCAACCGGTCGCCCTCAACGTCGACCGTGCCGCCCTCAACCACGACCTGGCCGCCTAGGCCATATTTTGGTTTAAGTTCGTTCTGTCTTCAGCATTTGTTATTTTCACTTCTTTTTGCCATTTTTCGTCCCCTTTGCCAAATGCACACAATTTTCACTCCAAATTGATTTTCATGCATTCTATTCATATCTTAGACCTTATATAGCATGTTTATCATCATCATTGCTCATCTTTTCCGATCAAATGGTAAGAATTTTCCTCACTTTGCTCAATTGGGTTGAACCCTTGAGTTTATGGCTTTCTTGTATATTTCTTGATATTTTTTGCTTATGATCTTGATGAGCTTAGTTATTATGTTGTATTGTATGATGTTTGATGCGAATTGGTGATGAAATTTTTTTGGCTTGGATCATTTACAAAGGTTATATACAACCTCTTTTATTTTTAACGCACGCAAGGTGTTCGATGATATGTCGCAATGAATATTTCAACTTATACATGATTCTCTTGCTTTCAAACGTTTCCTTACTTATTGAGATCATGTTTTGACAAACAAAAAAAAGCGTATGAACTCTTCATATTACATTTCTCCCATTTTCCTTGAATTATTACGCTTAAATTGCTCAACGGTTGATAAACCGTCCCTTTGGCGCACTTTGATATTATTGTATGGTGTTTTCACCATTCTAACATTCTTTTTGATGATTCCAAAGGGGGAGAAACAGGAAGTTGGCTCGTTAGCTCAAGAAAAGCTAATAAAAGCTCGCAATAAGTATTGTGGACTCTAATACCTAGTCCATAGCTTGAATTTTGGACTCGGATGAAATTGATTATAAGCTTTGTGACAGGGGGAGCTTCTTAGCTCATGATGCAATCTATATAAGCTTGTTATAGCTTGTGCTTCTTACTAATAAAAATCATTTGTTGATATGCTCATAAATAGGGGGAGCTTTGTATGAAATACTTCTAACGGATAGTTTACTCGTAAAACCAAAAATTTTATTTGGTTTTAAAATCGTCCTCAAGAAAATTGTTTTGGATTGTAATCATCAAAAAGGGGGAGTTTGTTAGATAAATGTTTTTATCATGATTTTGATGATTATGTTCGATTTTGTTCAAATATGTTTTTAAACCAAAACTATGTCCCTAAATGTTGTCTAAATACTTCCGATTTTTCGGAGTATTTCTTAAAGTTTATTTTCAATAAAACATTGGACAACACATTTGTTTTAGGCTCGACCGGTCGCCCTATATAGGCAACCCGCACTGAGTTGAGCCGAGAAACGAAAATGGGACGTAAGAAAAACAGGCGGCAACCTGGCGACCAGGTGGGCGGCCGGCGGCGACACGACCGACGGCCGTGGCGACACTGCACCGCAAGTTGGATTTTTGTTCCGACTTCTCTGTTTCGTAAAATCGTCAAGGGCGGCAACCGTCACGACTAAGGGCGGCACGGCCGAACCCCTTCGACCGGTCCCCCCGTGTAAAAATTCGCGAAATTCAATTTCAATCTTATCTCTCGTACGACCGGTCGAACCCCATGTTTATCAAAAACTATCCGTTGCATTTTCGCATGACTTTTCCCTATTTTGTGGGATTGATTTCTAACAAATATATTGATGTTTTTAAACGGTTTCTTTTGCAGAAATCACTCCCAAGGAGGAGCCAATGTCCGAAATCAAAGCCAAGACCTCTCCTATAAATAGAGGCTTCATTCAAGCAACAAGATACAACACTCTATACAAGCAAAGAGCAAACAAAGCAAACACTTTCATATATCTTGTTGTATTAGCCTTAGCACTTTCACTTGCACAAATTTGAGGTCTAGGCTTTCAATTCTTGATTACACTTGTACTCATATTGTATCAATCATTATTGAGTTGTAATCTTGATTTTGGTCATCATTCAACACAAGACATCCTTGTGAGTATTCTTGTGGTAAGAATACACTTGGGTGATCTAGGTGATAGGTGTTTGAAGGTTGTGGTAATCTTCAAAGGTGTTGTAAGAGGATTGTGGTAATCCTCAAGGTGGTGTAAGAGGGTTGTGGTAATCCTCAAGGTGTTGTATTAATTTTTGGTAAATTAATAATATCCTTTTTTTTCTTTTGAAATCCATCCCGGATATACTGGGGTGGTAGAGGATTAGGCCCTAGGTGGGTTGAACCTCTTCAAATCGACGAGTGTTGTTTAATTTCCGCATTTACATTCTCGTCTTTGTTTGATTATTCGAAAAAGAGGGCAAAATCTGAAAAACCGAGATAATCTATTCACCCCCCCTCTAGATTATCGTAGCCACTTGGACTAACAAGTTGCGGGCAGCTGTTGTGCCCAAGTCTTATGGATGAGACTACAGCTGAGAGATTATGAAATTGAAGAAAAAGAGATTCCAATTATGTGTGACAACATAAGTGCTATTGCAATCACTCAGAATCCTGTGTTGCATTCAAGAACAAAGCACATTGATGTCAGATATCACTTTATAAGAGATCATGTTGAAAAGAAAGACATCACCTTGGAATACATCTCAACTGATAAACAATTAGCTGACATATTCACAAAGCCATTATGTGAATCAAGATTTGAAGAGCTTAAGCATGAGCTAGGGTTAATTGAGCTGAGTTGACACTCAGAAGACTCAAGGAGAAGAGATGGAACGAGAAAAGATGAAAACAGAGCAGAGCTCGTGAATCAGCCAAGTGAATCAGCCATATCGGAAAGTCAGTTGTATCGAGTTAGCTGACAGCTGAGTCACTATGTGAATAGAGAGAAGAAGAGCTGAGTCAGTTAAGGAGTAAGCATTTATGAGCTAAGTGACAAAAACGCAGTCATTTTTAATGAGCGGGAATGTTTTTAAGGATGACATCAGCGTAATAATGACGGGTACAGTCAAAAGTTGCACAGTAAAGCATATGATTGGATAAAAATGTTGCCGCATTAAATGCGAGAAATTAAATACAAATGAGACGTGCTAAATCTGAGCCGTTGATCTTGATCAATGTTTCAAAAACCAAAAACACGTCCTTTCATAACCCTTATATACCCATTTGTTCAGTTTTCTCTCTCACTTCAAAAACTGTTCATCTCTCCAAAGCAAGAAAGCAAGTATCTTTTCTCTCAAAACCCTACCAGCCTCCAAAGCAAGTTCGTCAAGTTTTGTTCGATAAAAATCACCGAAATGGCACCAGCACATGATTTTGCTAAGCTAGCAAAGCAAATCCACACTGGATCGACCGTGGATTTTGACGGGATGCTAAAGCAGGGTTCCGATGAAACCTTTGTGAAGAAGATAGCTGATAAGATCGAGAAGTCCGGGCTGAAACCCTTTCTGATGATGGAATATTCTATGACAAACGTAGAAGAGGTCGCCCGATTTTCTATGTGAATGCCGAGTGCGGGGGCGAAGGGATTAAATCCTCTGTCCACCGCAAGGACATAGTAATCACTGCAAAGGACCTTGCCGAGCACGTTTATTGCCGTCGGAGGGCATGCCGGGAGATATATGAAGCGACGTTGATTTGGTCGCTTGCATGGAAGGAAGTGGCCAAACCCGAGTGTGCTGCAAAAGTTGTCTACACAAAGATAAAGACATAAGAAGTCTGCCAAGGAAGATTATCATAAGCTGTTGGATATTGTTGCCAAATGTGTAGACATCAAGTTTGGAAGCTTCAATCAGCTGTCCAAAACCAAGCTGATCGTCATGGCTGCGATCATGGAGGAAAAGAAAGTCAACTGGGCAGAATTCATCAACAACCGACTCTGCCAGAATGTTGTAAATAAGTCCTTCAAGGATGATGGATCATTTGGAGGATCTCTGGGTTATGGCCTTGTAATCGGCCATTTGATGGAGGTGAAGGGTGTTCCCCTTCGACATGGAAAGTCATTCCATGTCAATAAGAAGATGTTCCGGGCAAATCTTTCAGGAGGTCAAAAGAGAGCCTATGCCAAGAGGGCGGATACCAGTGAGGGGGAATCAGCTGACCCTGATGACACAGTTGTTTCCTCCCCTCCCAATAAGAAAGTTGCCCATGCAGCTGGAAAGAAGATAGCCACCCCTGCATCTAAGAAGAAAGATGCACCTGCCCCTGCAGCCAAGTCACCTGCCCCTGCAGCCGTGTCTCCTGCCCCTACAGACGAGTCACCTTCCCCTACAGCCGTGTCTCCTGCCCCTGCAGTCGAGGCGGAGAAGGAACCTCAAATACCTTCTCCAACCATCAAGAAAAAGAGGACTGCCAAGCCAAGAAAGGCAGCTCCTCAGACAAAGAAAGAAGTACCGGCCCCCGCCGCCAAAGATGTTGAGACAGAAGTATCCGAACCAGAAATTCCTCTGGTGAGGACAAAAAGAAGAAGACTTACCAAACGTTCAACGCTTGACAAGACAGCTGAGTCTGCCACTCAGCCGGAAAAAGTCTCTGAGATTGCTGAAGAAGTGTAGTCTCCAAAAATTATTGATGAAACAGCCAAGTCTGCTGAGGCCGATCAGCAGAGGCAAATCGAAGACCCTGTTGTGGATAGAACAGCTGAGGAACAAGAAGCAGCGAAGTCAGATGTTGCTGAGGGTGAAGAGCAAATAGACTTTGCTACCCTTCATTCCCCGGTGCCGGAAAGGGCAAGGGGAGAGGATGAAGATGATGATGTGATCATATGCTCTCCATTGTACCCAGACATTCAAAATCGTCTAAGAGAATGGAGGAAATGGAAGCTGAGTCACTCTAGGGTGCAGTTTGAACACCCATAGTTTATTGATGAGGAGGATGAACTCTTCAGGTTTCTCGAAGTTGATATTGTGCTACAAGCCCTGGATGAGAATAACTGCATTAACATGCTGCAAATTCGGAAGGAAAACGCGAACAAAGCAGGCAAAATGGAGTTGAGAGGCGCATGAGAAAGCCAAGATGTCTGCCTCTTTCGAAACCAGCGATCACACTCATCCGCACATAGACGTTCTTTCAGAAAGTGATGAGGACATGGATCAGGTTGCTGCAAAGGAGAAATTGGATATGCAGCAAGCCATGATGGAGTCCAAGATGATGCACGAACAACAATGAGGAAGGACCAGAGAGTCTTCCAAATCTCACCGAGATTGATCCGTTGGGAGTGGTGCGCGTGATTGCCACCGTTATTGCTGCAACCACTTCCCCAGTTCACTCAGAAGACGGTTCTAAGGAAATCAGCGATGACACTGGGAATTTGGGCACCCAAGTTGAGCCAACCCATGCTTAAGGTGTCTTACCACCTGCCCCTACGGCTGACCACTCATTTGACAAAGCCAGGAGTCTGGAGCAGAGTGACCCCAACAAAAGTCACTCAACTGGTGAGCCAGTTGAGGGGGAAACTCACTCCACTGCAGCTAGGTCGGAGAATGTTGCAGCTGACTCCACCCTGAATCTAGGAGGCGAAGTGGAGAAGGAACAAGAAAATGAAACACAGCAAGTTGTCACTGATGAAGCTCGGACAGTTGAATTTGTCTCACCAAGTGCCAACCGCTCATGGGCCGAGGACGCCGCTGCGTGCAATGAGGCATAGGATGGTTCTACCCCAGGAGTTAACACTCTGGGCAATGAAAGTGCAATCCATGGAGTTGAGACTCCTGTGGATGCCACTGCAGAAGACCCTAAGACGATTCGCCCGTCGAAGGGATTGTCAGAGCCCCACCGCAGCTTGAGACTCGCAGGAGGTAATGAAGGCCTACGGAGGTTGAGACTTCCCTAGGTAAAAATCAAGGAGATAAGAGCATTCCTCGGACCATAATTGGCCGACTCGAGGAGGAAGTCGTTGCTCTTCATGACTCCCGATGATCCCGATACAACTTTCCCGGATCCGCAGATGAAGCCGAGTCTACTCCAACCGATCATCAAAAAGACTCACCGAGGACGCCTACCAAGTACGAGTAAGCGAACTCAAGGCCGCTCGTCAAAAGTTCAATTTTGATGATGAGCCAAGCCTTTCAAAACTCATCATCTTCCGATGATGTTGATGGTGCAAATGAGAACAAATTCATTTAGCGGCTAAAACACCGAGGCCGAAGAAGCTATTAAGACAAATGAGGCTCGGTCACCGCCAACCCTCACACCAAGGCCCAAATGAAATCGAGTCGTCTCAAGCGCAGGCTCCCAAAGCCGCAGGAAGAGTCGACCCAACCAGGCACATCACAAGGCCGAACGACTAAATAGCTCGTGAGCGGAAACGATACCACCAACCCGATTGATGATTCCCATCGACTCTATTGTCCCAAAGAGACGATTTTGATGTTTGCCACCACACCGAGACCAAGTAACAATGAGGTGCGTGAAGTCTTTAAGACTATCCTTGGAGAGATTGAGAAAATTGAAAGGCACCCTCACCGGATATCTTGGCCGGATAATAGGGATGCCACTCTCACAAAAATACTTGAGAGGGATTGTTGTAACGCCCGCCTCTTCCGGATCGATGATCGTCCCCACAAACCAATACGAGTCTTTCCAGTAGGCTTTGTCCTCACTCACGCCGCACTCGAGAGCAAACCTTCCCAGGGGTCACCCATCATGACATTGCTCCGGGCCAAGCACGCTTAACTTCGAGTTTTTACATGATGAGCACCGAAAAAAGAAGATGCATCTTGTTGATATGAGTAGTACCTATCAAATCTTTTAAGCTCTTCTCAATCGTATAGTCCCATACCTACACAAGTCTCGAATCTCCTCTTTTTCGTGTGGGATCGCTTCATTCATGTCCCCTCCGCCTGTAAGCCTGCCGCCAGAGCCGCTCCTTGTCTCGTGCAGCCTTCTTGCACCGGCGATCACTCCCCGCCTCTTCTTCGCCCCGGGCGTCACAAGCCCACTCAGCCTTCCGCTTGGTTCGTCCCCGAACCACACCTTACTAGGAGAGGTCACGCTCGATACCAATCGTAACGCCCGCCTTACGGATCAATGATCGTCCCCACAAACCAACACGAGTCTTTCCAGCCGCTTTGTCCTCACTCACGCGCACCACGAGCAGCAAGGACTTCCCGGGGGTCACCCATCATGACATTGCTCCGCCAAGACGCTTAACTTTAGAGTTTTTACATGATGAGCACCGAGGAAAAGAAGATGCATCTTGTTGATATGAGTAGTACCTATCAAATCTTTTAAGCTCTCTCAATCAGTATAGTCCCATACCTACACAAATCCTCTCGAGAATCTCCTCTTTTTCGGTGTGGGATCGGTTCATTCATGTCCCACTCCGCCTGAAGCCTTGCCAGAGCCTCCTTGTCCGTTCCTTCTTGCACCGGCGATCACTCCCGCCCTCTTCGGCCCCGGCGTCACAATTGTGTCTTTGCGGATCGAGAATGGTGTCAACAAAGCAGAGTACAATGTGATTCGAACAAGTCGAGATACTTCAAGGCATTGTACAACAAAATGTTGATCTGGAGCGCTGATAATGCTGATATGAAGAAGAGGATGCAAGAGAATATTGACAGATGCATGCCTCCCACAACACTGAAATGGAACTAACTGCGAGAATTTCACAGAAAGAACTTATGCGCGTAGAGGAAAACATGAATAACAAATTCGATCTTCTTATGGCTGAAATGAAATCGTGGCATCGAGTCCAAAGCCACCCGCTCGGGAATTCGAACAAAGATACTCCGCAGCGGACTCCAAACAAAATTCACCATCGCCAGACTAGACTTCATGCTTGCTTTGGTATGTTCCCAGGGGTTCCTCTCTCCTTTGATGATGCCAAAAAGGGGGAAGAGGAATACCTAAAGATGTTGAAGGGGTCAGAGAATGACACGGAAAAGGAAAAACAAATTGTCCGCGAGAGAAGAAAGATACAGCTGTTGAGAAGAATAAGGTGAAGGGAAAAGCAGTTGAGGGGGAAGGATCAAAAGACATGACCCTAATGTTTGCTGAAACCCCTCAGCAAGGTCTCGTCACAGCTGACATAATCAGCAAACTTCCAAGAACACTTTCTTGCCCAACACTGATGTACCTATGTCTGAGAAGAGAAAAATCGTAGAAGCAGGGATGAAGGAGGTCAAAGGAAAAATGGATGCCCGTGTGATAGACATATTGAAATAATATGGAGGCATTCCAACAGGAAGAGACAATGATGCCATTTCAGACGTCGGAAACGAGCCCAGATCATGATGAATTCAAAACGCTCGAATCCAAAGGATACTTTGAAGGCATGTCCATGGCCCAAGCCAGGACTTGTATTGGGAAAAAGGCCTCAAGTCATGCGAAGAAGGACAGCAGCAAAGAGACTACTAGCGATCACTCTCTGCCGGCCACTCTCTTTGGAAAGAAGAAGGCTCCAGTACAATACACGCCCAGAGGAAGAGGAAGAAGTAGTGGAGGAAGAGGTTTCGACCTAGACCTCTACCCAAAAACATTGAATACATAGATCCAGGGAAGAAATGAGGGATCTATTGGGCTGGATTTGATGCCATAGCAAATCTGGAAGTGGCTAGGAAGAATGCTGAGTATGTGAAAAGAATTGAAAAAGAAAGAAGGAGAAAAGACGAAGCTGCCAGAAGAGCCTACGAGAAAAAGAAAGCAGCTGAAGAAGAAAGGAAGAGAAAAAGGGCGGAGGGGCAGTCAAGAGGAAGAGGAAAGAAGGAGAGGCAATGAAGGCGATGAAGTGTTGATGTCCACCCTTCATGTATTTTATCAGAAATACATATGTATGTAAGTCTTCTGTACGATGAATAAAAATCTGTAATTTCTCTATTTTTGCGTAGATATAAAACGCTTTGTTCGCTCTGATACACATTGTAAACAGCTGTGTAAAGGACAAGAATGTTATGATCAATAAAAAGATTGATTCTAAGCATTCATTCTCTGTTACTGCATTGCCTATATGTATCTTTGATGCTCACATTTTGATTGTATGTTTTAAGTTTTGGCATCATCAAAAAGGGGGAAATTATTGGGAAATTTATTGTTTAGATTTTGATGAATGCCATGTAAAACTTAGACTAGAAAGTTGGCACCCCATTTTTCTTGTAATTTGTATTGGAATAGATAGGGTTGTATGAGCTAAGTCAAGTCGGCTATGCTGGATATACAAAAAGTCAATCAAGATCGAATGAAGACTCCGGGAACAAACCGAGTATGGCAAGGAGAGAAGTCAAGAACTCGACCGAAGGAGTATCACCGGGATACAGTTGTGTGAAGTGTCGGTCAAGTCAACTCAAGAAGCCAAGTCTCAAGTTGAAGTGATGATGAGTCATCCATTGATTGAAGCAAACTCAAGTCACCTGGGGAAGTTAGAGAATCTGCGCCGTCAAGTCAAGACAATCAAAAGAATTCGTTGCACGTAAGTCAAGAATATTACATAAACAAGTAATACTTCCATGTTGCCATGTCTTAAAGTGCTCAGCCCCAGAAGCGTGCAAAAGAAATAAACCAATGGGAAGCACTGCACCTCGTGTCAGAACCTGGAAAGCTGCAAGACATTTAATACGAGGAATTGTCAACATCAAGGACTGCAACAAGACAAGCCAACGAACACAAGTGACTTTTGAAAATCAGCCTATCTCTTCAACGGGCAGATTTCTGAAATTTCACTATAAAAGGCTAAGGAATCACTTTGAGAAAAGGTTACCTTGCATACCTGAACCACGAACATTCAAGCAACTATTCAAACTGTAACCTGCAATATATTCTCAAGTTATTCAAGCAAAATCGATAAGCCTAAACTTCGAAGGAAATCGATCCAACACCAAGCTGTGAAGGAAAGACAACTTCAAACTGTTGAAGAGGAAACTTTTGAAGAATCAAAAGGGGTATACAATCCAAGGAGGATTGTAGAAAGGTTTAAGGTCGAAACAGTCTCAAGTCATTGGAGGGCTTCGTGATCAAATCCAAGAAGCTTGAGCAAGTGAGTCAAGTAGCAAGGCAAAATTGCCTATGAAGAAGCCGAGTCGGACGAGAAGCCACCGTGTGACCAAGGCATCTCCACACCGAGTCCCAAAGGATCAAGTCACCAGTGTGATCAAGACTTGATCTGGACTGATAACCACTTTGTACTTTGATCAATACTTAGTGAATTCCTCCAGGAGTTGGAGAAGAGATGAGTAGAAGAATTACCCCATCTTCGAACCTCTATAAAAATTATTGTGTCATTTACATTTCAGCATTTTTATTTCTGCATATTATTTTACATCTGCTGATAATTTGCTATCCAACTGATAATTAACAAAGTGCTAAAACCAAGTGTTAAAACAAACTTAAACCAAATTCAAGGGTGTTAAGTCTTCCGCAAAATCTCATCACAAAGTTAAGGTTTAGACTAAACAAATGAGTTATTCTATCAACAAATTTCAATCGAACCGTTGAGTGGCTAACTCTGTTTGGTTAACTAACTTAGCTGTCCCTCAAGACTTAGCTGTGTATTTAACTCTTTTTATTTTAAAAGGACTAAAATCGAAAAGTTGGTAAGGTTTATTCAACCCCCCCCATCTAAACCTTACTCACACCCCTTAGGACCTACAGTGACCCCAACGTCTACCGACATTGTGGTCGCCTGATGAGTGATCTCTGTAGCATCCTCCTGCACTTCTCCCCGACATATCAATTCGCATAAACTCGTACCCCCTTTAAATGCATTTATTAACTGCTTTGGGTCTTGGTCAAGAACCGTATTTGCATTGTTTGCATCTAGTAATGCATACTTGGGGTTTCCAAGCAAGGATTTGAGTCCTGGTGTCGGGATATACTGATCCTAGTCACGCACGGGCTGACCGTGTGCGTACTCACGACCCGTGCTCGTCTCATTCTGGAATAGCTTTCTCACGGCATCACGCACGAGCTGCCCGTGCGTACACGTACGGCTCGTGTGTGTATCGTCCTGTTTTTGCTCTTCTACGGCACCACGCACGGGCTGATCGTGCATAGACACACGGTCCGTACGTGGTTCTGAACTTGCTTGCTTTTCCAGAATCTTTGGCCCCTCGTACTCTGTACGACTCCTCAGATGAATGGCGTTACATTGTTTCTTCGGGTTGACTTCAGTGTTGCTCGAAAAATATCCCTTTTGATGTTGTCCACCAACGATCGTGGCTAATTGGCTAATATGGGTTCCAAGATATTTCATTTGTGTGCCCTGAGTGTTAGACAATTGTGCGACATGTGCCTCAATTTTGTCCAGCTTAGCCTCATGTTTGTTGAACTGGTTCCTTGTTTCATTCATAAATGCGGTGAGGACGTCCTCCATAGATGGCTTTGCCTCCGGATAATAGTACGTAGGAGTAGGATTATTTCAGTAATTGTAGAAATTCCAGTTATTGAAATAATTGGCTTCCTCCATCAGAGCGGGTGTTCGTGCACTACTTGGACCAACTCAAACAAACAAATCAAATAATGTAGGAGTGGAATTAAATAAAATGAAAAGAAAGAAAAAAATGTCTAAATTAAAAATAATTTTATTTATCGCAATATTAGTACTAAAAATTTGATTAGTCCCCGACAATGGCGCCAAAAACTTGTTCGCCTTATTTTTAGCTTCACCGCAAGTGTACGGTGCAGTTTATAGAATAGGGTTAGCAAGGTCGAATCCAGAGGGACTAATAAATTATTGTACTAAGTACTGGGATTGTAATAGCCTTATTCTTATCCAGACGATCGAAATTTGATGGATTGGTTTTATTAATGCAAGACAAGAATTTATCTTAAAAAGACAAAGTAAAGAGTTGATTGAAAGATCAAGGAGATGAATGGATTCCTGGGTTATGGTTTCAGTTAATATCCCCTTTTATCATCAGATTAATCACAACCAAAGTTATTATTGTTCTTCCCTATAAGACAACCACAAAAGTGTTTTACCCTCTCTCTCCAGATGTATGTAAAAACGTTGATTGGAATATCTATGCTAGCATCTCTACTTAACATGAGATATCCAACTCCCACAAGAAAAAAAGATTTAAATATCCTCACAAATATTCACAGACTTCTCAATCTTTCAAATATTCATGTCAAGTACTCACATATCTAGTATTGAAACTCATCTTTCGAATTATGAATCAAAACATCAAAGCAAGTTAAACCAAACGCGTTTTGATGAAACAAGAATTAAAACAAAGTACTCGAATAGGGTTGGAAAATAATAACTTCAATTGCAATTAATCATCCAATAAAAGTATCCATTAACCTAATTCCAAACCCAGGAATCACAAGATGTTTAGCCAGACATAGAAAATAAATAATCCATAGACAAATTATTCAAGTTCATATCTAACTAATCAAAAGTAAATGATATGATGGAATGAGTAAACTCAGGGTGTTGATGATCTCTCGATCTATCTTCAATCCTCAAGCGTGTGGTTGCGACCTCGATCAATCTTTCCAATCCCTCGATAGAAGGTTGCTCTTTTCTCTGTGTTCTAGGGCAAAAGTCAGTGTTTTCTTGTTTGGGGCCGCCTCGTCTCTATTTATACTTCCATTGGGTCAAAACCTAAGTTACAAATCGTCAAAATCTGACTTTCCCGCACATATGCACGGGCTGTACGCTTCACGCACTACCAGGTCGTGCGTCAGGCCATAGGATTACTTGACTCTCGAAATGACGCACGACGGGCCGTGTGTCACCCAAAATTCCGAATTTGCTAATGGGGTCTTCATAGGAGTTGTAGCCCTATTTTTTAGCTTTCCGTTGCCACTTGAATCACCTCAATAGCAAATTTTTAGGGAGAGTTATGGCCAAAATACTAAACCCTATCAGTGCTGGAAACTTCTAGCGCGTTTTGACGTTTTTGAAGAAAATTCCCTTTTCTTTGACCGTCCATGCTTCTTTCCTTCATATTTTTGCTCGTACATTGTCTTATTACATATCATTCCAAACGTGCTAACATCTTTTGTCCAATTTAGCTCCATTTTCTGCAAAATTCACAAGAGTACGCAGTATCACGCCCAACAAGGGAAACCAAGTAAAACACACTGAATATGTGTGCAAATACATCAAATATATATTATTTTAAGCCCTCAAATGCACGTATATTTTATAGTCATCGGTGGTATATTGTTACGGCCTTATCCAAATTAAGTGGGATACCGGGGCCTACTTAATTTATCCAACAAAAGTAGGAAATTGACTACGGCCTTATCCAAATTAAGTGGTATAGCCGCTATGGCCTATCCAAGTGAAGTGGGATATTAGCTACGGACTTATCCAAATTAAGTGGGATACCAGTTACGGCCCTATCCAAGTGAAGTGGGATATTGGCTATGGCCTTATCCAAGTGGGATATCGGCTATGAACCTATCCAAGTGAGGTAGGATATTGGCTACGGCCATATCCAATTGAAAGTGGGAAGTAAATTTAATAAGACAATAATAATGCTTGACTGATTTTGACCAATCTCACATAATGGTTAATGGAAATCTTTATATAAACAATGAGACAAAGTCATATGCACTCTCATGCATTGATTACCATTAAACCATTTTCTGTGCATAAAAACGAGCGACACTCGCACACCAGCACCCACCCACTGAGAATTTTTGTTCTCACCCCACTTATTTTATCAACCAGAAGATGAAGGACTATATGAGGACGCCGATGATGACGGATCCCAAGACATGGCCTCGCATCTGCCGTATTGTATCATGAATTTTATTAAGACGATGGATTTTAATTGTAATGATTTAGACCTTGGACTTATTTGTTGTAATAGCATGGCGTAGGACCCTGAAGAACAATTATTATGTTGTATTTTATTTTTTTTGGATACCACTGCAACCATACTCTGACTTAGTTATTCCCTTATCTATGTTTATTGGGATTTTGTCGATCTAATTGATGTATGTTGGAGGATAATTAAGCCGGATTGGTAAACCGGTATAAGTTTGGTAAATTATGTCACGACTTCTGCTTTGGGGCGTGACACATATCCTTATGATTTTCATCATGAAAAGTGTTGCTTAAAAAGGATAGTTGATTTTGACCGGGAAAACGTATTTCGTTTTAAAATTCGCTCTCTTAATATTGTTTTGGTTTGTAATCATCAAAAAGGGGGAGTTTGTTAGATAAATATTTTTATCGTAATTTTGATGATTTCATATAATTGAGTTTTATACCAAAACAATGACTCCAAATGTTGTTCAAATACTTTAAAATAATTTCAATGATTTTTAATAATTTTTTGAAGTACTTCTTGAACTTTATTTTTGACAAAAATTCGGACAACTTCTCCTTGTTGAGGTCGACTGTTCGCCCAATTGGGCAGTCCGTACCTGAAAGTTGTATTTTTAAAATGTAATGAAATAGAGAAGAAAAAGAGGGAAGGTGACCTGTGTAGTCGACCAGTGCCTGAGGTTGCAAGTTTTTTTTTATTTTGGTCCCTGTTTCAAGAGGGACCGGTCCAACCATAGGAGGACCGGTCGAACCCTTTAGGCGACTTGTCTCCCTATGTATTGGACCGGTCCAACTCCCAGGGCAACCCGTATTAAAGTATTTCCAACGTCTTTTTTTATTTCGAATTTGTTAGAGGGCGACCGGTCGCCCTAAGGTTTTATCAGCAGAAACTATTTGTTGCAACAGATAACTTTTCATGAAATTGTGGCTTTGATTCTAACAGTTATTTTCTTCAATTGTTTGGCATTTCTTTTACAGATTTCACTCTTCTAGGAGGGCCTAGGTTGATATTTAAATCAAAGGATCTCTCCTATAAATATTTGAAGGCTTGAAGGATCAAAGACACAAAACAATTATACAAAGCAATAAGAAAACCAGCAAATTCTCATATTCTTCATTGTCAACATTTTTGTTGTATTTAGCATAAGCTTTACACTTTCACCTCTTGAGTAATAAGCTTCATTCTTGATTATACTTGTACTTCAAAGTTATATACTTCATTTGAGTTGTAATCTTGAATTGGTTCAAATCATCCAAAACAAGAAATCCTTGTTAGTGTTCTTGTGGTAAGAACACACTTGGTTGATTCTGAAGAGTTTGGTGCTCTTCATTATTGTAAAACGATTGTGATAATCTTCATATGTGGTGTTTTAAAAAGAATGTGGTACTCTTTAAGTTAAAGGTTGTAATAGTTTGGTATCTATTAGTATACTTTTTCCTTTTCTAAATCCATTCGGACATACTGGGTGGTAGAGCATTAGGCCCTAGGTGGGTTGAATCTCTATAAATCATTGTGTGTTGTTTATATTTCTGCACTTTTAATTCTTCACTATCTTCATATTTGAAAAAGAGGGCGTAAATCGAAAAATTGGGAAAATCTATTCACCCCCCTCTAGATTTTCGTAGCTACTTGAACTAACAACATATGGACATTTAGGAGAGAAACAATGGCTACGAAGTTGTAGCTATGGATGTGTACGAGACTTGGAGATTATTGAAATTGAATGAATATCCGGACCGAAAAGTCTTCGAACCAAAAATATCCATTGATTTTTTGAATTTTCCCGAACTGGACCATCCCGAAAATATTTCTGGTATGGTTCTGGAGATTTATCAAATACCCGTATCGAAAACATAACCAAACCACTCCGAACTGAAGACCCGAAACTAGAACCGATTTTAAAGATTTAATATAAATGCATATACACCGAGTTTCCGCCGGTCTAGAAATTGCCGTTCACGTTCATTTGGGCAAGGTCAGATTATTTCTATTTTATTTATATTTTGATATTGAATTAACTAAAAATTATTTGAAATTAAATTGAATATGAAATATATTTCTAAAAGAACCATAATACTGCAACTATTATGAATTTTAAAAAACTTTAATATTAATAATAGAGTAAATCATTTGAATTTAAAATTAGTTAAATAATTAGTAAATTGCACTTAAAAGATAAACATGCTCTAAACAAGTAATAGTACCATATTATAATAAATTAAAAATTCATATTTTAATTTTTTTTATCACATCACATAAATTATAAATGTAATTTTATTGATTATGTTAAGTTGTTAAGTAGGAGATATTGAGATTATAAATTTATACAAATTTTTTATTCATATTAATTTGTCAAAATTGACAACTAGCTTGTAGCTCAAGTGGTATCACTCACGCTTTATAAGGGTATTAACCAGGGTTCGAACTCTATATCTTTCAGTTTCTTTGAAATTTATCTCCTGTCCTCCAATTAGTACTCCCAACTTATTAAAAAAAATTAATTTGTCAAAATTATTAGTTAATTATAATTGTTCTAAATCAATAGAAGGACAATTGCCCAAATAATAGAATATTAGTATATTATAGAGTTCTTAAGTTTAGAATTTAGTATTGTGTTACTATTATGGTTTTAGTTTTTATTTTGAGATCGCACTAAAAAGAGACTGGAAGTATGTCCGTTTGGTGATTTGTATATTAATTTTTTTTTTCAAATTTGTATGTTTTATTTATGACTAATCTCCATCTCGAACTGAACCAAACCGCACAGTTAGACTAGAACTGAATCCCCATCCGCGAACTGTCTCGAACTTTTGATACAGTTCGGGACGGAGATTTTTTCTATGGTTCGGTTCTAGAGAATTATTTTTAGAATCTCCGAACTTTGAGGCGGTTCTAGAGAATTATTTTTTCTAAATTTTTGTATCGTCCCGTCCCATTCCGTGCACACCCCTAGTTGTAGCTGGTTATTTCTCAACCACAAGGGCCCATCTTTTTTTGCTTTGTATTTTTTATTTTTTTCTCTCTACTTATTAGACAATGAGACCTACAAAAAATGGTTAAAGTGATATTTGATTGCGAAGAGGAATATTTGATGAAGTTATAATTGTGGGTTTGATGTGACATGTGGACCAAGACACAAATCTACATTCTCTATTATGGGGGCATGTGCCCCCATAGTTTTTTTTTAATATGTATATTATAACTATTTATTATTTGTGTTAAATAATTTTTATATTTGTAACACCACTTATTCTTGCACATAGTGTTATATAAACATTATTATATTTTTTTTAAAAAGTATTATATAACATTAGGTTAATCATGTGGTCAAAATTATAACACTAATAACATTATACCATTATGAAATAAAAAAACATATTATAACATTATTTAAACTAATGTTAATAGTGGTATATAAACTTTTAATATCTACGTATTAAATTAGTAAAGAAAAAAAGTGTGTCTCATTAGTTATTTATGATATAGTTTATAGATATATTTATTTTGTGCCCCCATTGTAAAACATTTTTGGATCCGTCCCTGTGTGGACCTCACAAATATCACCCATAATAACTCCATCTGTTGGAGTTATCTAAATAATCATCAAATAATTATTATGATTATGGAAAATGGATTTTTAGATCCAAAAGTCTATTTGAAAGTGCTCCAGAAAAAGTTGTTGATCATCAAGCTTGGAATATATATTTCTCTATACAAAAAAATAAGTCAAGCATGCGTCTACTCATATACTTATATGTGATAGATTTTAGGCTGGATTTTTAGAGCGGTCCAACCCAAATTTAATATAGTAATTAACTCCAAATTCTAGTACGGCCCGTCAACTGCACTAGTCCTAAGGTGACTACGCCACTAGTTGACTCATGGTTTGTATTATTAGGCATCCACAATGAGGATATTGGAGCAGATATTGGAGAGCATATTTTCTTCAACATCCCTCAAGTAGTAACTCACACCAATGTGAGACATATATTGGAGAAGAGAAAGAGAGAGTCAGACACTAAGGGAGCGATTGATTGCTTGACCTTTCGTTTTGTTCTTTTCTACTTTTGGAGAGAATAATGTGAAAAAAATATTTTGAAAAATAAAAATGATATTTGAGAGTGATTGGATATAAGAAGAAAATTTGATAATGATAATTGATATGAATTTTTTTTTAGTATAATAGTGATTAGATGTGATTGATGATTTGAAAAATCAGAGAGAGTAATAGTGTAGTTATGATATATTTATATAATGATAATATTTGATGTGATGTTTTGTGTTAAAATAATAAATAGATGTGATTGATGATTGAAATAATAAGAATGGGTGAATAGTAAATTATTTGAATATTTTCACAGACAATCGTATATTCAATTGGAGTTTCGTCTGGAAAATAAAAGGGAGAAAAAATATCTCACAACTAAGCACTGCCTAATGTGTGCATGTCCGGATATTAATGCAATTTCGATTTTTTTTTAAAAGCTGGAAACAAAAATGCCCTTAAAAAGTGTTATTTAAAGTTATAACAAGTACCACAAAATAATAGTTAAAGAGATATTTGAATGAGAAAGATGGATATTAGAAAATGGGGATTTATCTCATGTTAACCCACACCAATGTAGATGCACTTAGGTTGCATTTGGATGAAAGGATTTTAATTTGAGTAGAGAATTCGGAGGAAATATTTCAAGTGACTCCAAACAAGAAGGATTCGAAATACTTCAAAAATAACTTACAAAATTTAAAATTCATTACTAATGGTTTATTCAAACAACCTCAATAGATTTGTCATTGGGGATTTGAATTCTCAACTTAATCTATCATTCCAAATGGAGCTTTACGTTGGTATCCTCAACCATGGAATTTAGAATTTCATAATATTCTAGGTGTCCTCAACATGGATTTTTATGGTTCTAATAGATTCCACGAAAATCCATCATCCTCAAATATTCAATGAATTATATGAATTTCTTTTATAAATGGATTTTGGTAGAATTAGAAGATATATTTATGAAGGATGAACAATAATAATAACAATAACAATAATAATAATAATAATAATAATAATAATAATAATAAATATATTATCTATGGTAAAAAAGATACAATAACATTTTTTCTCTCTTGTACATCTCCTCATGTATCGTGTTCTAATCTCAATATTTCAACAAAAGTAATTCTACTTCAGTTCTATGAATAATCACTGTAGAGTTGATTTGTCGTCTTGTTTCGATTGCTATCAATTTTAATTTTATAGATAAATTAGTAGAAAAAATTACTGTTAGAATAATACTTTGCTAGGAATCGTTAGTTGGTAACTTTTCATTAATTCATCTTAGAATAGTATTAGTTGCGTTAAGAAATGTGAATTAAAATTATCTTGTAAAATTTGGATCATCAATATTGTTGTTGTTGGTTAAATAATTATTTTAATAATAGTTTTTTATGGAATAACTCATATTTTGACAATTTTAAATTATATTTTTGTAAAGTTTATTAAAAACAATTTCTTCTTCTTATTCCTTTTTTTTGTGTGTTGATGACTTCTTTGAATATTTATATATATATTTTTTTAATGAGCATGAATTGTTTTTTAACCATATGATATAAAGTTATGCTACTAGCTTCAGAAAAATTCATTAAATATCTTTTTTTTGGCAACCAATAAATTCCATTAAAATTTATTAAAAATCTACATAATTCCATAGTATAAATAGGGATGACAATTTTGGTCCGACCGGCCATGCCGCCCCCATTACCCGGGGCAGGGCGGGATATCACTTCCGCCATGCGGGTACCTGCCCAGCCCTACCCCGCCTAGTATATTTATTTTTTAAACTATATTTAATATATATTATAATATAATTTTTATGTATTCTTATATTGTTTATCATTTATAAATTGATAATGACAATTTTTGTAAAAAATATATTAGAAATATATAATATATATATATATATATATTGTATTTAATTTTATTTATATGGGGACAGGACAGGTCGATCCACCCCGTCCCATTCCTAGGTATAAAATTCAATTAGAATACGATGGGTTCGATACTAGGATCCACGTAATTCTCTAAAAATCTATAAATTTCATTAATTAAAAAAATCCTTCAAATTCTATGTTGGGGACGCCCTCCTTAGTTAATTTTGAAGTGGTTTTGCACTTTTTTTGATATGATGATTTTTTTATAATTTATATAGTGAAATTCTAATTTTCTCTTCCTTTTTGGATATAGCTCAATTAATTTAGTTCAACCACACAAGTCTCTGAGTGAATTTCATTTTTTTTTCTTTTTTAAGTTCGCATTTAAATACTTATAAGTTATCTTTATATTTTTATTAGTTATTGGTGGATTATATTAGGCGCAATTGGCGAAATAAATAGGAATTATCAAATTGTGGATCAGAGTAAGAATAAAGATACAATAAGTTATATAATTATATTGCAGTGAGGAAATAGAGAAAATCTTCATTGATGAAATGTAAATTGTACATTGAATTTATACAAGAGAAGACTAGCTATTTTTTTTTTTGGCAAAAACTTGCGTGAGACGGTGTCACGGATTTAGATCCGTGAGACGGAGTCCTTACACAAAGTTTTAAAGGTTTGTTTTTTCAGATTTTATTTTTCTTAGGGTTTATATTTGTTTTTTTAGGGTTTATTTTGTTTCTTGGGTTTATTTTTAATTGATTTGGGTTTTTAGGATTTTTAGTTTTTTTTAGGGTTTATTTTTTATTTTTTGGGTTTATTTTTGTTTTTCGGGTTTATTCTTCATGGTTCATGTTTTTAGGGTTTATTTTTGTTTCTTCATGATTCATTATTATTTTTAAATTTATTTTCATGGTTCATGTTCTCAAGACAGAGCTCTTAGGAGATCCGTCTCACGGATTTAGATCCGTAAAACCGTCTCACAAGAGACTTGCTTTTTTTTTCTTTTTTCAGACAGAGAAGACTAACTATTTAATATGTGACTAACAGTCTAACATATCACATCAGCATAACAGAAATAACTAACTAAATCAGTATGGCTATTAACAACTAGGGTTGATTCGATGACACCCTCTTGGGTGGCACCCAAGTGGGGATTTTTGCTATTACAGCAAAAATGTTGCTATTACCAGAGTTCATAATGATGCTAGTGTAATTTGATTTGGATTTAATCAATAATTAAAAATACGAACAGATAGATAATTCTGGATAAATTTTCCCAAGATTAGAACATCTTGTACCTTGATTATATTTCTACTATTTTCAGCGCTCCTTTTGTCTCTGTTTTTTCTTCTGCGTTTTCATCAATCCGAGAAGGTACTATTCGCGGCGGCCTCCTGCCTGTGCTACTTTCCCTAAAATTTGGACTATTCAGATGTATTTGCAGAAGTAAAATGGACATTTGGTAGATGAAAAACAACTTTTATTCAAAGAAATATATTACAAGGATACAAGAGTTCTTTTCCATAAGGAAAAGTTCCCTGAATTTCTATCTGCCCGAAGGCTTTTCTTAGCTAAGCATCTTGAAAGGAAAGATACAAGGTGAGATTGGCTGTGTGTGAATTTGAGATGCCTCTCTACCTAAACTATGAAGTCCTTTTATAGATGAAGGATACTTCAATTCCTCCTACAAATCGTCATGCATGGCGATCTTTATCCGAGCCCACCCATGTGAATTATTAGTTCACATGTCTTTGTCCTCTTTTTATCCGAGCCCACCCATGTGAGCTGCTCAAGTGATGGTTCACATGTCTTTTTTTTTGAGTCAATGGTGACAGTGAGTCTTCACTTGTATTCCCCCAATCTCGGCTTTTTCTTTTTCATGTATGCAAAAATTGCACTCATGTCTCTGTAGTTTTCTGCGGAGTAATTGACATGCAGAAGTAAGGGTCCCGTTGCCCATGTGAAGTTGTCCTTTGTTGAATTTTTCTTCAAACCAAAGAATAGTCTCAATATCTTTTTCAGAAATAATTTTTGGTGACCATGAGCACATGATGACCTTTTCTTTACAGTAATTAACTTTAATATTGCTTTCATCATTTAATTTTAGCAATTTGTTAATCACTTTTTCTAATCCTCTAACACGAAGAGGAATGAGATCATGTCTTTGTACAAAGACTGTTGTTTCCATCTGTTCAGAGGGATGATAACTTGCTTGCTCCCTAGCTATACCAATTTCGATATAATGATAAGGACTCATAAATTGTTCTTCTTCATCCCAGTCGCATATTGTGCTAGAGACACTTATGAAGATATTTCGATCCGCTTGTTTAAGGACCTTAGTTAAAAGTCTTGATGGCTTTCTTGAATTCTTCAGGAATTCTTTGACCTCCAATAGATTTTTTGAAGGATAAATATTTTTAACTAGTCCACAATTAAAAGCCTTGTAAACTTGATTCTCGATCTCGCTCCTTCAATAAAATTGAAATAGCTGATATCTTTTTTATCAGTGGTGAAAAATCTTTCCTCAAGTAGAGATTTTGTACCAGCCTTTCGTGCTTTGGCAAAGATTTCAATGAAATCTCGATTTGAGAGATTAAATTTTTCTTTGTTTTCAAAGTTTGGTTCTTTGGGAATTGAATAAATTCTTCCCAATGTTTTCATTTTTTCTGGAGATTTCTTAAGCGCATCAGAAAATGTTTTCGGCTTAAGAGTCTCTTGTTCAGAAATGAATTCTAATGGTGTAGTACCAGCAGCAGTGGTAAAACAATTAGCTTCATTTCTTGCTTCTGCAAGGGTTTTAAATTTTTTATGAACAACATTAAAACCTTTTATTGCAAATGAGGCTTTAGCCCAAGATGTATATATTCCAGGATTTGATCCATTGAATACTACATAATAATTTTGCGGAGTTGGAATCTCCTTTTTCTCTTTCGAGAAAACTAAATCGTGAGATTTAGATTTTTGACTTGGGTGTTGAATCCCAATTCCAATGGAAGATGTTCCAGGGCGTAACCCAGTAACAAAATCTTCTGGAGTAATAAGTTTTGTTGGAATAGCCAACTTTGGTGAGGTTTGTACCTCAGCTTTACTTTTTCCCAAAGTAACAGGGATAACAGGATTTGGTAAGTCTTTACCGGAGACCTGTAGTTCCGGACTAGATTCATGATTTGCGGTATTGCTACAACAAGGTTCAGAATTAACCTTTTGTTCTGGCTCAAGTGAAGACTCGAGTAATTCCAGTTTTGCGCAGATAAACTGCAATTCGGTTTCAAGAACCTTCTTTTTGAGACGAAGCTGTCTGATTTCATCCATCTGCTATTTTTGAATAGTCAGTAGATTCTTGATAAGAACAATTAGTTCCTGGGTTTTTAGGCCCTAATTTATTTCCTCTAGGCGGAATTGTTCCTGCAATCATGTAACAAATTCTCGGGTTAAACAATCAGCAAGAACATTTTTATTGCCTGCAATGTGTTCTACATCAAATTCATAATGTGAAAACCACATTTGCCATCTAACAAGTCTTCCCTGTTTGTAATCTCCTGTAATTTTTAGTTTCAGGAAATATGTGAAGTTTTTATTGTCAAGAGACGAACAATAAACTTAATTGGAGTTAAATATCTTGAGAATTTTTTAATGACTCTCAAAACGATAAATACTCCTTTTCATTGCTATGATAATTTAATTCTCCGCTTTGAAGCTACCGTAAGTATACCGCAAATTTTTTTTCTTCTAAAGTATTTTGTACTTTAGCCTTTAATACACCTCCCCGAAAGAATGCGAGGCGTGCGTTTCGATGATCAATTGATCATCGGGATTAGATGATAAAGTTTAGGAAATTGTATTAATTTCTTTTTTATCTTCCCAATATAATCGATTTCGAATTGGTCCAATTCCAAATATGATCATTTTTGAGCTTTGCAGTAAAGGCTTTCTTATTTCAAATTAATCTAGGAATATAACTTTCAAAGATAAGTTAAGACTCCTAAAAATCTCTCAAGTTGTTTTTTATCCTGCGCAGTTGATCGAAATTTATGCAAATGCTCCAAAATATGATTTTGAGGACAATGTGTTCCTTCCTCGATTTCTAAGCCTAAGAAATTAATCTTTGTTTTAAACAGTTGGGCTTTTTTTCTTAGAAAGAATAATGCCTAATTGTTCTATTCTTTTTAATACAAAGAGCAACATGTTTAAAGTGCTCATTCTCATTTATACTAAAAACAAGAATGTCATCAACATAAACACAAATGAGAATTTTTCAAAACCTCGTAATGCATTTTGCATATGTCTCTCGAAAAATAGCCGGTGCTTGTTTTAATCCGAATGGAACAACGTTCCATTGAAAGAGTCCATCGGACAAGTAAAAGTCGTTAGCGGTTTTGATTCTTCATCTAACAATACTTGCCAAAAACTGGACTTACAATCAAATGAACTAAAAATCTTTTTTCCCCGAATGAGAGTTAGTAGTTCATCTTTGTTAGGAAGGTTATGGCTATCTCCTATAGTAGCAGCATTTATTGCTTTATAGTTGACTACCATTCTCTTTTTTCCTCTTCTTTTTTCTGCCTCGTTCTCAACTAGGAAAGCTGGAGACATATGAGGATATTTACTAGGTGTGATAAGTTTTAACTCTAAGAGCTCACTTATTTGTTTAGTAAATTCTTCTCTATCTTTTGGACTATAAATCATGGGTTTAACCCTGACTATTTTTGTGGGATCTAAGAGCTTTATGGATGATCTCATCCATTGTTTAGACTTAATGGGATCTATAGGATTTTCAGAACAAACTTTGTCAAGTAGTTGTTCTATAATATTAAATTTTTTCGAATTTAAATTGAAAATTTTTTCTTCTTTAATATTAATATCATCTCCCCCCTGTTGAAAATTGTGGACTTCTTCTATTTTGTCGGGAGTAATATTAATAGCTTCAGGTTTTTGGGTTTTTGAATTCTTCTTCATAAACTCAAGAAAACCAGGTTTTCCAATTGAGAAAGCTTTCTTTATTTTTGAAATAATAATAGGCTCGTTCTCAAGAGTAAAACTTATTCTATCTGTAAATTGTATGAAGGGTTCATATAATTGACAGAAATTATTTCCAAGAATAAGGTCAATACCTGATTCTTGTTGATAAATGGCTGGAATATGAAATATTTCCCCTGCAATTCTAATTTTTATGTCTTTACAGACTTTATTAATTAGAATTGTATCGCCATTCGCAACTTTTACCTTTATAGGGTAAGGTGCTTGTTCCCAATGTTCTTCAGGAATAACATATTTACTAGCTATGCAAAGGCTAGCACCTGTATCTACATAACAATGTAAATTGATTAGCTTATATCCAGAGAATTTAAGCTGACCTTTAATATAGATGCTATTTGGATTTGTACGGTTTCCCATACAATTTTGTTCCAAATCAGAATCTAGATTTTCCCAAGAAACTTCTTCAATCTGAAGATTGTGATGAATCCTCTGAATTATTTCCATCAGATTCAATGATAGTTTCAAAAGTGAATACTTATGTTTCATTATCAAAAAATTCTTCGACTGGTTCGAACTCTGGAAATGATTCAAGAACCTCACTTAGAAGTTTTACCTTATTAGGGTAATCTCTTCTATTAGGACATTCATTAGCATAATGTCCTTGCTCATTGCAGATCCAGCATCTGCAATTCTTTTTTCCTTTAGGACAAAATTTACTCTTATCTTTAGAATCGTTTTTAGGAATGACTTTCTTTCTAAAGTATTTTCCAGATTTAAATGTTTTTCTTTTCTTTTTCCATTTGTATTTTCTTTTGTATTTTTTCTTAAAATAACTTTTCTTTGGAGTAATACAACCATAAGCTGTAGATTTTTCTTCTATTACGTTATCACAACATTTTTTGTTAAAACGTTTTAAACTTTTTTGCTTACTAGAAAGCTCACAAATTGATGCAATTTCTTTTTTGGCAATACGTACTGCAAAACCTAATGAAAACATTTTTACATCATTTGCTTGTTTTTCAAATTCTTGTAAAACTCTCTCTCCTATAATAGGGAGTTTTTTAATATATTGTCTAACTAAAGACGGATATTCATCCTGAGGAAGTTTATAAAGATTTTTCTCATAATCACAAGTAAAATCATCTAGTAAACAAATATCGCAAAGTATCATGTTTGCTAATCTGATTCGGGCAATATCTTGCTCGATTAACTTTTCCTGAACAAGTTCAGTTGTTAAGTTAATACCAAGGAACATAGTGTAAAAACTATTAATGACTTCTTCAAAAATCATATTAGAAGTTTTTCCTATTGTTATCCAAGTAGTATTTTTTACCATGGACTGAGCAATACCTGTTGTTTTATGCTCCATGAGTAAAAGAAGAGTATTTGGTTCTTCATAAGCATCTGGGTTGGTTTGAATAAGAAGACTAATATCTCTTGCCCAGGCGTCAATCAAATTTCTTCTTTCAGATTCTTTGGTTACACAATCTATATTGAGTGTAGGAATCATGTCCTCCTTTTTGATCGAGTTTTGCTTTGCTCTTTTGGCCAATTTACACCTTCTCCGGTGTTTTTCTTTTTATCTCTTGAAGTAGATGCATCCGCATCTTCCGCTTTTAGGTTGTCTATTCATTCTCAAATTTCCTAGAGGTTGATCTAGAATTCATCATCACCGGTTTCTTGATCATTGTCGGTTCCCAGTTTCTTTCTTTCTTGATTTGAACAAAACATTTTTCTCGTATCACTTTCAAGATTAAAAAGTGTTTTAAGAAAAGGTTTTTCTTCAAGTTGTTGTATAATACCTGACTCATCAAAGGTCATTAATTTAACAAGTTCTTGAATTGGTTCAAAACCATTGATTTCTTCTTGATTGTCAAGAATATGTTCCCAAAAATAGGTTTCAAGTTTTTCAAAAACTCATTTTTTAGGTTGAAAAGGCCAAGTCAAAGCATTTGGGTTTCCTGATGAACCTAATTCCGCATTACCAACAAAATGATTTGGTGGTGAATATTTAAAACTGACAGTTTTTTCAATAGTTTTTTCAATATCTCCTTCTTTTATAATAACTAAAGGATCTCTTTTACTGATATCCTCAATTTTATCAGAGATTTTTTGAATAATCTTACCGGCAACAATCTCAAGATGCTCAGGTTTTAAAAGTTCTTCTTTCTTTTCAAAAGATTCAAATCTTTTTTCAAGATCTCTAATCTTGATAAGTAATTTCAATCAAGGATTTAATCTCAGGAAGTGTCATAGAGTTACTCGTCTCCAAGAACTCTTTTTATTTTCTCAAAATTCTCAGAATATAAATCTATGCGTTTAGACATAGATTTTAGGAGTTCTCTATTAGAGGGTTCTCCTGAATATTTATGATGACTTAACGTTGGTTTGGAACCAATAAGTCGTTTTCCTTTAGCTATGTCAATAGCCCAGGAGTTTTCTAAGGGAGTGATTTCAGAAAACTTTGTTTCTTCAATCTTTCCAATATCAGAAAATACATCATCAATTTCAATGTATTCTTTTTTCTTATAGTCAATACTGTGATGACTATTGGTTAAAGCATATCCTACAAGATAAGTTATGCTAAAAACTTTATCGCCTTTGTCCATTAAATCTGATCTCTCAAATTTATGTATGAAACTTAAGACTTGATCTAAGTTCTTGGTTGTTAAACTCAATCCGAACTTAGGATAAACTGTGAACATAAATTTGTTGTAAATTAAATTACCTTGTGCGGCACCTAAAATACAATCTTTTCTATCCTTAATTCGATTATCAATTAGGGCCATTTTTATGGGAGAATCTATTCCTTCTCTAAATTCTGCCTTGATTAGTATTTTAATCGCTCCAAGATGTAAAACACTAATTTTTGTACGAATATCTATAGGAATACTGGCTAATTTACTATTAATTTCTTCGCGAGTAATTAATGGTAAATAAACACTGCCAGTTGTATCTGAAATGTCGATATGCATTTCTTTACTAGAAATACAATAAAAAATTTCATTTTTCCTTTTCAAAATATTATTCATTATTTTAGGAATAAATTTTGGCAAGTTAAAAACTTGTTCTTTTTTGAGATCTAGGTGGTCACGATCTTTGAAAGTTTTTCTTGTTTAAAGATAATACTAGAGTAAAAACCCTCGGTATTTTCTTCAAAATAATTTGTTGATCATCGAAAAATTCCGACTTATCTTCTATTTCCATTAAGATTTCTTAATTGCTCAAGATAATCAAGAATGTTATTTATTCTAGTTATGTAGATCCAAGATCTTCAAATATAGCATCATGATCTCTCAACCGAGATCTTAAAATACTTTGTAAAATTCTTGCTTGTTCAAGCAAATCTAATTTTTCTTCTTTAAGAAGTTCAATTTCTTTCTCAAGAGTTAAACCAGGCATGTTTTAAAAATTTATATAAAACAAATAATTTATTTTAGAACCGTATACACGGCTCTGATACCAAGTTTTGGCGGTGTGGTGGAATCATAAATTTTTGAAAATTCAAAAATTATTTTATATTTTGCTAGTTTAAATACTTCGCAATTAATTTTTTCAGAATTATGATTTTTGAAAAATTCAGAAATCATTTTATATTTTGTTTTTGCAAACAAAATGGTTTTAATAAATTGGTTTGCCCATTTCAAAATAGACTTGTCAAAATAGAGTAAAAGTGACATGTGTCACTTTGTGTGTGGAGTTGGGTAGTGCCCAGTTTGGTGGCATGAATTCAACCTAACAACTAGTTACAAACTAAATAACTAATATAATTAGCTTCCCTTACAAATATATATATATATATATATATATATATATATATATATAATTAGCTTACTACCCCATTCCCTGCCGCAAGGTACATCGTGAATGTCTTTCAAGACCATCTTGGACAGCAAAAAGAAAAAAACTCATACAAGACGATCTAGTGGGCCAATTCCATTAGACGAATCCCAAAATCTACCCGATGACATTTTCGCAATATTAACTATGGCGTTTTTTGTAAATCCAGGGATCGGTATTAGCAGTCTCTCTAAAAAGTATTATCGGTCCCTATGAAAAGTATTAGTAAATAGTTCACTTGAAAATATTAGTTTAATAATATTGGACAATGATATAGTATAACGAAAGTGCTCAAGTGGTATTTTTCACCCTATGTATGTGGGGTGTTAACCAGGGTTCGAACCACGTATCTTTCAATTTCTTTGAAATTTATCTCATCCTCTTCAACTACTACTCCCAACTTATTAAAAAAAATAGTATCACGAGAGTGGTAAAAAGTATTAGATTTTCATATGAAAAGTATTAATACGTAGTTCACTTAAAAATATTTAATAGTCCCCCCAAAAAGTAGTAGTTTTTTTCGTTAAAAGTATTAGTCGTCCCGGTAAAATGTATTAGTAATTCTCTGAAAAATATTAGTTTTTCCCCTGAAAATATTTTTTAGTAATTCTCTCTCCCGAAAGTTTTAGCTTTTTCGCAAAAACTTATGTGAGACGGTGAAAATCCGTGAGACCGTGACACGGTGATACTTTTAGTATAAAAAGTGATACTTTTAGTGTAAAAAGTGATACTTGTCTAAATACACTAATTTCAGTATAATTTGAGAAGTATCACTTTTAATACTAAAAGTATCATTTTTTAACTAAAAGTATCACCGTCTCACGCCATCTAACAAGAGACCTGTTGTACTTTTTTTACTAAAAAGTATTAGTAATTCTATTGTAAAGTATTAGTAGGTCCCCTAAAAAGTATTAGACATTACATTGGGTCTATGGAGCTGGGCTGGGGCTGGGTCGCTGGTTTCACGGGTCGGGTGGATCTGCTAGGTTGGATTCGTCTAACTGTTACACAGTTTAACAGGAGACTACCTCCAGCAAAAAATGCAAAGATGGACCAAGTAAAGGTTTGGTAAAGAGATCAACAAGTAACCGTATCATTTTAGTTGGCCACACTTCCGAATATTATGAAGCCTAGTGATTTGGACATGAATGACGCTAGGGGTATAAAAGAAGTGGATCTTTTTTATTCAATTCGGTACTCAAATTCGTATATTAATATTCAAATTCGAAAAATTAGAAAACAAATCCAAATAAAAATATAACTGGCCTGCCTGAGAGTGGAAGTTTCATTTACATTTAGACTGAGTCTCACTAGTTGTAGTTGTCCACCTTGTAACAGGATAAGTCCCATTATTTAGAATAGTGGTTTAGTCTATTTACGATAATATAGTGGGAGTAGCATTAGCAGAAGAAGGAAGTGAGTTTTAAATCCTTGACCCCTTCCCTCCATCCGTGGAAGGCATTGACGGTAAACGTTGCTAAGAGCCCCCTACCAGCTAGTGCCCCTTATATTATCTTGAATAAATCGGGTGGTGAAAGATGGTACCGGCAACGCTATGATAGAACGATGCTGGCTCTCCTGTTCAATAGGGCTACCAATCCACCCTAAGCTGTTCCAGAAAGAGTTGCAGATCTGATCCTAGAAGCTCAACCAATTCGCAATTGAACTAAAACTGAGAGAATTTACATCGGAGAACAGGCCAATGGCCCAAAACAAACGAGAAGAAAAGAAAAGATAGGGGGTCGGCCACCAACTGGCACGCTAGCCTCCCATCGACTAGGGCCAATATTCAGATTGGCATACTATGCAAATACGAATATGAAACCATTATATTCGTGGTCGATCCCAAAATTGCTCTGCCTCCCTGAAACTATCTTCTGACCGCTCTCTGCCATCGACCTGCACAAAAGGTGGGCCAGAATGTTGCTCCGGCATGCCCTCTATGATGCTTAAGTCAGAAGAGTATTCAGCAAGAAAGAAGCAAAAATATAAAAGTGAATAAGAAGTGTGCTTAGGGTAAGAATGAACCTGGACATGGGTTTTTATAACTTTGCCCTAATTAGAGTTTCTGAAAAATTCGGAGTTTGTTACGATTTGGTAAAAGAATCATAATTAAGATAAGATCGAATCTTCAAGAACCCTAATTTACTGACCAGGTCGGTAGGTCGGCCCAACTACAAGAGCTTCAGGTCGGCCTATAAGGTCATCCAATGTTGGCCCTCATCACAGAGCTCTCACAGCTTAGCCCAAAGCTCTCACAGCTCAGCCCATTAGCAGAGTTCTCACAGCTTAGCCCATCAGCAGAGCTCCTCAAAGCACTTGACTCGGCCCATCGTGAGCTCTTGGCTCGGCCCATTAGCAGAGCTCTCACACCTCAGCCCATTAGCAGCGCTCATCAGATCTTCCGTTAGCATAGCTCATCAGCTCTTCAGTTCGGCCCATCAGCAGAGATCCTCAGCTTTTCAGTTCAGCCCATTAGCAGAGCTCATCAGCTCTTCAGGTCGGCCCATTAGCAGGGCTTCTTCAGTTCGGCCCATTAGCAGGGCTTCTTCAGCTCTTCCCATTAGCAGAGCTCATCAGCTCTTCAGTTCGGCCCATTAGCAGGGCTTCTTCAGTTCGGTCCATTAGCAGGGCTTCTTTAGTTCGACCCATGAGGTCAGCCTAAATGGACCCTCGTCAATTGTTTCCCCCAACTATGGATGGAAGGATTAAGCATTTCAGTCATAGTTTCTTCATGCCGAACTAAGTCACCTCTAGGGTTTTGTCTCTTCAAATTCCTTCATCTACGCCATGTCCTTTTAAATCATGTTACTATGACATGACTGACAACTCCGACCTTAAGGCTGAGCTCAACGACCTTACGATACAATGTACCACTAATATGGATAAGGCTCGAACTGAGGCATAGAGATCATACATCAGGATTTTCTACTATCCGCGGAGGGCTCTTCCGTCATTCAGTTAGTTCGGGAGCGTGTCAAGCAAATCTTCCACAGCTCTACCCATTTTTTTTCTTTGTAGGGAAGCTGGCTCTTGCTGAGCTCCTTGCCTTGGCCTTGTGGCCCCAAGTATTTAGATTCTAGTTCGAGTTGAGCTCCAAATACTTGTCAGTTTTTTTTTGGGAAGCTGGCTCGAGCTGAGCTCCAAATACTTGTCACATTCTTCAAAGAAAGCTGGTTCGAGCTGAGCTCCTTGCATTGGCCTCGTGGCCCCAAGTATTTGGAGTCTAGCTCGAGGTGAGCTCCAAATACTTGTCACATTCTTCAAAGGAAGATGGCTCGAGCCGAGCTCATTGCATTGGCCTTGTGGCCCCAAGTATTTGGAGTCTAGCTCGAGTTAAGCTCCAAATACTTGTCACATTCTTCAAAGAAAGCTGGCTCGAGCCGAGCTCCTTGCCTTGGCCTCGTGGCCCCAAGTATTTGGAGTCTAGCTCGAGTTGAGCTCCAAATACTTGTCATATTCTTCAAAGAAAGCTGGCTCGAGCCGAGCTCCTTGCATTGGCCTCGTGGCCTCAAGTATTTGAAGTCTAGCTCGAGCTGAGCTCCAAATACTTGTCATATTCTTCAAAGGAAGTTGGCTCGAGCCGAGCTCCTTATATTGGCCTCGTGGTCCCAAGTATTTGGAGTCTAGCTCAAGCTGAGCTCCAAATAATTGTCAATTTCCTCAAAGGAAGCGGGCTCGAGTTGAGCTCCTTGCATTGGCCTCGTGGTCCCAAGTATTTGGAGTCTAGCTCGAGCTGAGCTCCAAATACTTGTCAATTTCTTCAAAGGAAGCTGACTCGAGCCGAGCTCCTTTCATTGGCATCGTGGCCCTAAGTATTTAGAGTCTAGCTCGAGTTGATTTCCAAATACTTGTCAATTTTCTTCTGAACTTATTTCTGAACACATAATTTAGGGAAGTAGATCAATTTCATTCAAATCGCCAAAAAAGCTTTTCATTACATTAGATTTCTTTAATCCTATGAGTAATATTTCTTTAAGTTGTTGTTATTCCATGCCCGCGGGAGTTATCCCCCATTTAGTTCTTCCAGCTCGTCTGATAAACCTTTCCCGACCTTAGTGACCTTATCAGGGTCTCCCGGTACTAGCTCTACAAACATGAGTTCATCCTTTAGTTGCACATGCTCAACTGGCTTATCTTCCAGCTTAATAATTTTATCTTTATTCTTATCATCATCAAAAATACTCCCCCTCTCAACTTTCTAAATGCTCTCTACATAAAACTTTCTTGACATATATTGATCCCCATCGACCTCACCGACCTCTGCTCCTACTGGGAATTTCATTTTCAAATGATACACAGAAACAACAGCCTGGAAAGCATTTAGCGATGGCCTACCCAACATTGTATTATACGAAGAGGGTGCATCAACTACTAAAAACCTTATCATTCTTGTTTTACGGCTAGGTTCCTCACCTAGAGAGACAGGTAAAATGATCATACCTATGGGTTGGATGGTTCCTCCCGCAAATCCGACCAATGTTGTATCCACCGACTCCAAGTGACCTGGAGGTCCATCTTCCTGTAGCACTCATAAAATAAGATATTCGAAGAACTCCCCGTATCGGCAAATACTCGTTGAACATCATAGTTAGAAACTGTGGTTGTGATATGGGGAGTTATGACACCCTCACTATCACTCAGTCCGAACTGGATATTTGGCCCTGGTCCGACCTGCTCCACCTTCATCTGCTCATGCACCCAATCTGGAGCTACTGCTCGGCTTTTCCGAGCTTTTCTTGAATCCCCCTCTACTGGTCCTCCGACTATCATTTGGATCACCGCCCGCTGAGGTGGAGGTGGGGGAAGATCCTCCCTCACCTCTGCCCACTTCTCCTTCCACATATCTACGTAAATAAATTTCTTTAAGTGCCCGCTTGGATTAACCTCTCGATCTCATCCCTAAGGTGCATACACCGCTCCGTTGTATACTCGTACTCATTGTGGAACCTACAATATTCCTTGCACTTTGCTTTCATTGGTGCTTCTGCATGTGCCTTTGGCCACCTCAAGTCGTGATGCCTTTCAATAGCTATGAGCACCTCGGCTTGAGGTAGGGCCAACAGTGTGTATTTGTCGTACCTCGGTCGTCCACCCATCGCCTTGGGCTTAGGCTTCTTCTGTGGTGTCTTATCCTCCCGATCCTCCTTCATTTCTCTCCTCTTCTCCCCTTCTTCCTGCTTCATTTTCCTTGCCTCCTCCAAGTTAATGTACCTATCCGCCCAAGCTAACAGCTCATCAAATGTTTTTGCTGGTTCTATTACCAGAAATTAAAAAAACTCACCATCCTTCAGCCCTTGAGCTAGGGCATTGGCCAATATTTACCAGACTAGCCGAGGGCACCTCCAATTTCACAGCCGTGAAGCGCTGTATATAACTCCGAAGATCCTCCTCTTCCCTCTGTTTAGTGCTAAACAAAGTTAAGGGTGCTTTTTGGTATTTGCGACAACTCATACACTGATTGAGGAACGCCGAATCAAGTCATCAAAGTTTTGATAGAGCCCAAAGAAAGGAGCATTTGAACCATTTCTTTGAGTTGATTTCGTCAATGTAATAGGGAAAACTCTACACATCACGTCGTCTGTGAACATGTGTAGAATGGCAGCATTTTTAATACAGCACAAGTATCCCACGGGTCCGTGGTACCATCGTATTCGAAATTTAGATCTCGGTAGGTGGATAGGAGCTCATCCGCCATTACTTCATCCAAAAAGGGGGTTCCTCGACGCACCCGAACCGAAGCCCCTCTCGGCGCCCCCGTGACTCTCCGTGAATATCCCACACCTCACGATGGAGGTCATCCATTCGCTCCGACCAACTGGATCTTCATTTGGCGTATGCTCCATCATCCGAGTCGAATGCACCTCCTCTGCGACATTCCGCCGACCTCCTCGTCCCGGCCACATTCTCTCCCACCGGAGGGGCCACATGTGGTGGCGGAACTAGATCCCTTAGCCTTCTCTCCACCGCCTGCTCCACGGCTTTAGTGATGAAACCACCCAATTGCTCAAAGAATATAGGGCCCAAACCAACACCTCCTTCAGACATAGGTGTTTGCTCCTCCGCCCATGTCCTCGGAATCCTTTGCCCTTCACCTGCCTACCACAAAGGTGGTCAAGGCGGATGCACTCTAGGGCTCCACTGGCCGGAGCCCAAAGTCTGCAAGTTTGTTATAACTCTTTATCAATACTTCATTTTCTAGCTTATTTTATGTGTTTTCTTTTTATTAGCCCACCCAAATATTTTACCTCTTATCTTTATGGGAAAACAAAAAAAAAAAAAAAACCCAAACTAACCACAATAAAATATAGTTTGATTCCACTTTCGCCATCTCTATTGCCTTTTTCAAATCCCAATACTTTATTCCTTTAAAAAATCAAACAAGAATTCCATGGCAATTAGATAGAATTTAATCAATTGATTTTGTATTGTGTTTTAATTTTTGCCCCTACTAATAATTTCTAGCTCCAATTTCTTTAAGGCTTCAACAACATTTACCCTACCATAGAATAAAACTGGAATTTTATTTTTCTATCGTACTAATATAGCTAGTTGTTGATTTGTTGAGAAGGTGGTGGTGCCAACGAAATATTACATTGAAACATGGTAGTTTACTGTCATGGTTTACGTCATATTAACTAAATTGATTCATCTTATTTTAATTTTACCTGTATTTACCCCAACAACTAAACGAACATTTTTAGCAATGAAATATGTGATCAAGTCGGGTACTTCATACCAAAATGGGGATAATTTTCTTGCAGATTGTTTGATGCTCTATATTGAAGTAGATTTTATTAATAATATATATAGATGTAGATTATGTTATTTATGAATTTTATGCTTTGGAATCTCATCAAAAACAACTTCCTTCAATAAGTATTGAATTTTTTTATTATGCATAAATTTATTGTACTAAAATTTCCTTACTTTCTAGCCCACCCCATCATCGATTCCCTGGATCCGATCCATCACGATCGTGGTGGAGGCCTAGTATTTTCATGCGTAACTCCACCCGGGGTATCACCCAGCGGTGTGCGATTCAGATCTTCCACCAAGTTCCTCCTCAAGTCCTCCATAACCACCACTCTCCGAAGCTCACATCTTTGCTCAGATGTTCCCACAGACGGCGCCAATTGGCCGATCCCAAAATTGCTCCGCCTCCCGAAACTATCTTCCGACCAATCTCCGTCGTCGACCTGCACTAAAGGAGGGTCGGAGGGTTGCTCCAGCGTGCCCTCTCAGATGCTTAAGTCAGAAGAGTATTCAACAAGAAAGAAGCAAAAATATAAAAGTGAATAAAAAGTGTGCTTAGGGTAAGAATGAACCTGGACATAGGTTTTTATAACTTTGCCCTAATTAGGGTTTCCAGAAAATCCAGAGTTTGTTACGATTTGGTAACAGAATCATAATTACGATAAGATCGAATCTTCTGGAACCCTAATTTACTGACCAGGTCGGCAGGTCGGCCCAACTACAAGAGTTCTTCAGGTCGGCTCATAAGGTCATCCAATGTTGACCCTCATCACAGAGCTCTCACAGATCAGTCCATTAACAGAGCTCTCACAGCTCAGCTCATCAGCAGAGCTCCTCAGCTCTTCAGCTCGGCCCATCGTCAGAGCTCCTCACCTCTTCAACTCAGCCCATTAGCAGAGCCCTCACAGCTCAGCCCATTAGCAGTACTCATCATCTCTTCCGTTAGCAAAGCTCATCAACTCTTCAGTTCGGCCCATCAACAGAGCTCCTCAGCTCTTCTTCACTCAAACCCATTAGCGAGCTCATCACTCTTAAGGTCGGCCATTAGCGAGGGCTTCTTGATTCAAATTTCATTAGCAGGGCTTCTTCAGCTCTTCCCATTAGCAGAGTTCATCAGCTCTTCAAGTCGGCCCATTAGCAGGGCTTCTTCAGTTCGGCCCATTAGCAGGGCTTCTTCTATTCGGCCCATGAGGTCAGCCTAAATGGACCCTCGTCAATTCGATTTGAGTGTTCGAAAGAATATTTGAATAGTATTATATTCTTATATTTATATTTATATAAATCACTTGTATGCAATCTTTACACATATAATTACATACTTTTTTATGTAAATTAGTAATATATATTATAGGGTTTTTGACACAATCGCCCCACTTTTTGGAGACAATTACATTTTTTACGCTTCTCGGTATTTTTTTGGATAAATTTACGCTCCTGCCCCTTTTTATTAACACAAATTTACCCTCTGCCAAAATTTTCGGACTTTTTTACGTTGTTGTTTCAAGATTGTTTCGAACATGTTTCTTACAATTAAATTTCAGTGGAAAATAAATTTGCCCCCGTTAGATAATCCATTTTATACAAAATCAAGAAATATACACATAAAACAACACATATTAAAATCAAGCAAATTAAAAATATTATAGAAACAACATGATCATAAAAAACACAATTCAGTTTTTGATCCAATGCATGAAAAAATGAAAAAACATAGAAACAACCAAGAAACAATATAGAAAACACCATATGAGCAAAAAAGGCTAAAAAATACGTAAAAATTGTATTTAAATATCGGAAATACGTGGAAACAACGAATAAACATTAGAACATTAAAAAGGGTATGGAAACAACCCATACACAACATAAAAAATATTAAAAATACTACATGAATAAAAAAAGCTTAAAAATAGGTAAAAACTTTAATTTACAAATTGAGCATTACATGGAAACAACAAAAACAATTATTAGAACAACATTAAAAATATTATAAAACAACACATAAACAATAGAAACAATGTACAAAACAATATATAAACAAAAAAAAAGCATAAAAAAATAGGTAAAAGTTGTTTTAAAACATCGAAACAACATAGAAACAACAAAGAAACAAATTTAAACAACATATATAACATATAAAGCAATACAACAAAAAAAAACGAAAAAAACGTAATATATATAATATGCAGGACCGTAAAAAAGGAAAAAAAATAGATACAAAAGTGATAGGAACGTATTTTGTGGTATGTTTACCGGAAAAAGGGTATTTTATGTAATAAGTCCATATATAAGTAAAACTCATCATGCATTTGATCAATATTTGAATATCGTTGGAAAATGATGTTCATGTGAAGTTAAAGTTGGACATTTAATTGGAGGGAGGGTTTTTTTAGGTGCAAGGACAGGGAAGTACGTAGCCTCCGAGTTTGACGCCTTAGGTGGAAATCTCATGAGTTAAAGTTTAATGTTTTGTCTAAGTTGACTTTTGATATTTTAGCTATTCCTATAAACACCGTGTCATCAAATGCCACATTTAGTGCAGTGATTGAGTTTTAGATCCTTATTGCACTAAGTTGTCATCTGATATGGTTCAAATTCTGATTTGTGGAGAAGACTCACTTCATCAACTTCTATGTAAGTTCTCTTTTCTTAAATTCCATTAGTTTATTTGTATATTTTGTAGGATTAAAAAAATACATTGTAGTATATTCTTGATGGACTCGATAATAGACTTTTTTTTGTTAGTGTATTTGGCGATTAACATGTTGGTATTGTATTTAACGATTCCATGACCCAAGTTAATTATTAGATTCTAATTAATATTGTAATGTTGAAAAAAAAAAGAAGATGAATATATATTAGGATTTCAAATACGAATATATTTTTAAATAAAAATAAGAAATGGTTTTTGTATTCGAATATTAAAATAATATGATTCAAAATATTCTCTAAATGAGCCGAACACGAATAGAATATCTTGATATTTGACTCGATTTGATTCGTTTACACCCGTAAGTATCGCTGGAGGAAAATCTCATCGTGGTCCCCACACTGTCTAATCCTCTCAATTAACTGAAGATAAAACGGTGCTGTGAAATCTTGAGTACTAACTGATCGTTGGAACTCTGAGAAATATTATTCACTTGAAGCCATCGTAAGTATGATCATTTTGTGCTTGTTTATGGTCGATAGAAATTTACCAGGCTCGTATCGAAATAGATCGATTAGTACACGAACTCTTTCAAATCCGATCCATGTTAGGTACATCAAAATAACAAAAGAAAGGGTAAAAAAACATTTATTTAAATAATTCAATATTGACTGAGTAATTTTAGAAAACAATAATATATTTATTTTATAACTTTCTATATGAAAAGGTATAAAATGTTAATAGACCTAAAAGGTGTTCCTAGAGTTTATTTTCATTTTTCAAGTTTGACCACAAAAAAATAAAGAAGGCAAGTAAAAAAAATAAATTCTGATATGAATGGCAAATAAATTCATTTTCCGAGTTTTAAATAACCAAAATTAAAAAATATATATATATTAAGGATAAAAACATAACTTCTTCAAATATTTCTGCAGGAGCAAGTGCCGTTTTTCTAGAATTCCAAATTCCATTTCCAAATAAATTTATTCATTGAAAAAAAAAGGGGAAATGAAAAAGAATAAATGATATAGTTTACTGAAATTAAAAGTCATACCATACTACTCAACCCCAACCCCATCAGCTTGAAAATGCATGGCCTTCTTCCAATGGCTCAACAGGCACAGCATAAGGTGAATTCAATCAGCATCAAAGATTTCTTGAAGTTGAGACACAATGGCAAGGTTATATGTCCCAAAGCTAACTCCTGCGGTCGAATAGAAGTAGTCCCATATCAGATTACTCGTCCCGATATGGGCTCGTACATCACTCACAGCATATTTGCCATGGTTGACCCTCGTGTAGCCCGGATAAATATTTCCGGTGGTTGTGCCGTTGAGGATAGCAGGACCGGTTAAATTGAATCCTTGCACCATGTAATACTTGATCTCGACTTTTCCACGACAGTTGTTGTACTTTGAAGAAGAGCAAAGGTTGTTGGCGTAGAGCAGAGATTTTAGGTACTTGTCTGTGCTGTTGATAAAATGTGCCCAGTATGCAACCAGTAACTTTACTTTGGCATTCTTGCTATAAACAACCTATGAACCAGAAAACTAACCAGATATTACATGACATATAAACGCAATGACATAAACATAGGGATCATTACAAAATACTACCCTTGAGGTTTAGCCTAATTACCAAAAAAGAAGAATTATCTTTCAAAGTATTACAGGTGCAAAAGAAACAAGCTTTTTAAAACAAAGTACTAAGACATATACCTCGGATACAGCTGAAGACAGGGAAGACCAATACACTGTTTGTGACATGTATTGCGATTGACCAAGCCAATCCATTGTATTTATTCTGACTGTTGCTCCATTTCCAACCGATTTAATTGTATCCACCCAGGCCTGTTCATCTGTCTGATACTTGCCAAACAATAGCTGTCAAATAGAAAAGCGCGTCAGCATAATGCACGACATGTGCAAGAAACAAATATTTCGCTATAACCAGAGATCCACAAATTAATCTAGCGGAAAGGCACTTTGTCGGAACGTATTCCAGATGGTTTCCAATCAACATCCAAATCCATCAGACTGACTATAGTGTTCTGGTACAACGTACACCCTGATCACAAACAATTCCTTTAAAGCATAAATCATACTCACTCAAACAATGTCATCTAACTAAAAAGAATAAAAAAGCAACAAAATTTTGTCATAAATTTTGAACAATTGCATTTAAACCAGTTGCTAATTTATTCAGTGAAGTATTTTTACTTTGTCAATCCAGAGGGAAGAGTTCTCATTCTTTTTAAAGCTAAATTGATAAATAAAAAAAAAAAAAAAAACTTTGGTAAATGTGGCCATATCATGAACTTATATTTCATCATAATATGTTTGGTATAACAATCTCACTTAATCCTACAGCATATCCAAATCCTTGAGACATTAGCTAGAAAATTCTATGACAGATGCTAAACCTCTGGTGGAGCAAATGACAGATAGCTGGATTGAGGTTGTGATGTTGAATAGTTTCTTCCAGGAGTTTCAATAGAAACATGAAACATATCAGGGTCTGAAAGCACTGGGTACCCAGTCACATGTTTGACCTCCACATATTTCGGAAGAGGTGATCTGTCAACACATAACACAGTGGAAATAAAATTAATAAATCAGCAGCACGATATTTATCCAACGAATTAAACTTCCTTGGATTTGCAAAAATAACTAAGATTAACATATCAACAAGATTTTCAGATTTATAAAAGCAAATCATCTTAACATCTTTAGAGAAAATCCTATTATAGGCACAGAGAAATTATGAACAGTCTGTCATCAGAAGTATGCCCTCACTATCAATTAATTCCTTCGAGGCATACATAACAACCAACAATTTTGAAAAGTTTTTAGGAACTGAAATGGAAAAGAAGTATCTGATAACCTGCATACCTGCACCTTTCTTTTTCGGTGGAGAAAATGTGACCAACAGGGAACCTTTCGAACGGTCTGCCATTGTTGATCCCACACTGATTTTGTATAAGCCGAAGAGTTAAGATGGGCTAATTTCCATAAGTTGTCATAGTATATTTCGACCTCCCTTGCAATTCTTGGACAGCCAGCAAGATAAATCCCAACTTCCTTCACCTGAAATCATTTGATAATAAGATGTTTCAACTACCAGCAATCGAAAGAATTAATTGTAGTAATATAGACACCTAACGAGTGAATGTGTATTTATATACAGCCTTGGATCAATGCATTTTCCAAGTTAATACAGTCCTAAATAAAACCATTCTATAGTAGCTAGTATCCAGAGGGCCTGTTGAAAGAGAAAAGAACAAAACTCAGAGGCTGACAAAGCAAAAATATTTATTAAATCATAGGAGAATAGGTACCCCAATCCTCTACTACCCCTGTCTGCAGAACCATATATAAAGGGGGAAAAAACTCGTAATCATTAAAGAAAGATATGATAATCCTCCTCAACAGAACAATTGATGAATGGGTTATGCGTTTAACACGTTATCATCTTGAATCAGGATCCTTCATGAGAATAAATATTGTAAATCACAATTGACAACAACATATTTGCAATTATTTATTTAATTACTTTTATAGAATAATGCAATCTGAGACTCAGTTTAAACTAGTTGGGAGCAAGTAAATATAATGAAGCAGATACGAGAGAAACATGTTTAGTTGCACCTTCTAAGAAGGATTTGAGGTCCTTGCTACTAATTATAGTACCTGAGTTAGAGATTTCCAGTCATTGTTTGCCGATCCAATGTACACATCTCGGCTGTCAGATATCCAAACCTTGGCATGGACTATACCAGATCCCCACCAGTCCTTAAGTAGTAAAGTTACATTCTTCACATTTGGCCTTCCCAATGCGAGGGTGGATGATTCTTCGGTATAGTCCGGATAGACTCCAGAGTGCTGTAAAAATCTGAACTAAAATTAGCTTCTAAAGCAACGAAGGATTTCAAGTGGCTACATGTCAACATGATTTGAAGAGTTAAGAATTTTACTGCCTGATTTATAATTATTCTAAGTAATAAATAAACAACAATAAATGAATGAATTAAACTTGCAAGCAAGAAATTGGAATGAAACTTGATATTTAGGCATTCAAACTGGGTCGAGCTTGGGTTAACGATCAAGTGGAATTGACTGAGAACTTTGCATTTGCATTTCTATGTTCTCAATATGATTGCAGGTAATACATCCTTGGAATTTTGACAGATATCTATTCCGTTAGCAAATATCCACTTATAAGTATTGTACATTTCTCAAAACAAAGTCCACATACAAAGAATGCAGCTCCAGATTACAATATGTACTTACCTTATACTTATATTGCGATCAGCTGCATTTTCTAATTCTCGATAAACTTCATATCCATCATTAGCCCCAAATCTGTGCATGTCATCTTTTGAATATCCATAATCGCCTGAACGAGGATCCTGCGGATGTGCTATTAATTGCCAGTATTGTGCAATTATATCCAGGCTCCGTGAAGAATTTCCAGCCAACCATCGAAAAACATCAGCTGGTTCAATCAAATACAAGTAAAGTTCACATTGCGATGAAGAGCAGGAAAATCTGATGCATTTAAAGCAATTAAAATTTATATAACACCATGAATAAACTAACCAATTTAACATGCTGATAAAGGAAAATGGGATGTTGATGCATAGACAAACCTATAATCACTGTAGAAATGAAGTCGCTAAAAAGGTTAGGTTATTAAGTTCTCAATTTTTTAATTTTCCCACATGAAAGAAGATCTTAGAAGCCACTATGGAATTGCATTCATCAACCAGTGCATAATCAACAAAAGGCTCCCTTTCAGTTGTGTCTACTTTTCGAATTTCAGTTATATTTAAACTAACAAATGTAACCCTGATAATTGAACATCCACAACAACATCTAATCAGACTTCTCAACTTTTTTTGCCTTTTTCATTTTTCTTTTTTCCTTTTATACATAATCTACCATAAAAATTAGTTTACCGGTAGAAAGAACTCCAGGAACGAGAGGCAGGTGGGGCATGTCAGTGGGGATTGATTGAACCAGCCATGCTTTGCATTGCTCGTCATCATAATTCCTCTCAGATGAAGAATAAACTCTTCCGGTGGGGCCATAGATTAAGTAAAAATAGAGGGTTAAAGATAAAGCGACTGTAAAAGTTTTCATATTTTCTTGATTCCCCACGAATCTTCCGGTTATGGAGATATAGATGTGGATGGAGATGGAGGGAGTGGAATTGAGATTTTTGAATGGAATAAAACGTTAGCTCTGTCTCTAGTTGACTTTTCTTGAAGCTATCGGCATATCCTTTATATTGTTTTTCCTTTGTTTGATTGTACATACCGTTACAAAAGATTAATTATGATTGATAATTCTGATGTATCCGTACCCCATCAAACACGGACGAGATCTACTCTTTCAAAATGGTATTTTATATATTACTAGTATCCCGTGTGACGGGTGCGTGGGATGTGTCGTTGGATGTAAATTATATGCTTATAAAAATTATATTATCGGTGAATATAAAAATGTACAAAAATAGGTAAACAAATAAAAATTGGTGGCTTTCATAAAAATATTTCTCTTAGACATATTTGAATAAGTTGTATAAAAAATGAATGTTGTAAAGAAATATAAACACATACTTCACAATTATTGAATGGGTAAACATATAAAAGGAATGCATTTTTTTCTTATATATGTCACCAAAAAAAAGTATTAATTTACCTAGAAAATTCAAAAATTATAAAAAAAAATAGTTCAACACTAATATCCTATTAATTTATCTTCTGAATATATTGATAAGTTTTACAAATTAAAATATATTATTTACAATAAGTCGGTATCTACTATTATATATTACACCAGTTTAATTGAAATAACATAGATTATTACTTAAATTTATAACTCAATATCATTTTAACATATAATATTGTTCTACCAAAAAATAACTATATATTATTTCTCAATCATTTCTCTTACTTTCAGTAAATGTTTAATATATTATATATGGTTGTCGTAGTTTAAAAAACTGAAAAAAGAAATCTATTTTTTTTTGAGTAAAATGAAATATAAGATAATTAGAGTTAATGGAATTTAATTTCAAGACTAATTTAAAAATAATAAAATAAAGATAAATTATATTAAGAGCCCAAGCACATAAAAAATTCCAACCCAATAAATATTAATCTTATATTTTGAAGCCCAGGCCCACAGTAGAAACTTTATTTTCTTAGTTTTCATTTAGATATATGTTTCCCCCAATCAGAATTCATTTATACTGTGTGATATTTACTTTTTGTATAATACTGTGTACTCTATCTCGCTGCAGTAATAAGAAATCACAAAGACATCAGTCGATATTATATGTGATAAGTTCTTAATAATAGTAAAATAAAAATCAGACCTCCGAGTCGTGAAAAACACATTCAAAACTATTTGTATTCGTTCTATCAGTATATGATGGTTTCTCGTAGAGACGAATTAGACGTAGCTTCATAGCCCATTGCTCATTGTGATTTGACATCTTAATGTCTTTGATATGAGAAAGCATTGGTGCCATTTTTTTAGATAAAGAAAGCAACGACAGAGGATTTTTCGAAATGAGATGAAATAGGAATGCGAATTTTCACTGCAATGAAAACTCATATTTATAGGTGTTTTGAAGAATATTTAAGTATGGAAAGTATATATTATAATTATACACTCATATTGTAATTATATTTGATCAGATTTTAATTTATATTATCTAAATGTGTACTGTGAACTATTTTGTATTGGATCCCAAAGGCCAAAAGTTTTGGACTTTTTGGAATAGTTAGATATCAGGATATGAATTTTTGATTCACGTCAATAAAATAATTTCAATTTGTGATTTTTTCTTTTTTTTCCAGTATAAATTAAAATTGTATCACAAATATTAATTACTTGTCAAAAATAAATATTTAGTTTGCAATAATAATTCAATTATTATCAAAATCCGTAGTTAGTAGCGATTGATATTAACATAAATAATCGGATTGCAATCAATTATGATTCTTAATATTAATCCTACCATAATAACAAATATTTAATTCCAAAGTTAACATTTTTAGAAATAAATTGCCATATTTAAATTTTGTATGTTAATTTTCTATTAATATCGACAATCATGAATTATGGCAATAAAAATCAGCAATAAAGAGGGTCAAATATTCTCATTTTGAAAACAATCTTCCATATTAATCAAAAATTAACAAAAAAAAAAAAGGTCACCAAATTTTTTAGCAAGTCGCTTTAGGCGGGAAAACATATTTAGAAACCATTTTGCTTTTTTATATATATAGATTCTTTTATATAAAAACTACTCCCTCATATTCAAAATAAGTAGCGTTTTAGGAAAAAAAAACATGCATATTAAAAATTATATTAAAATACTCATTATACCATTAATTAATCACAAATGCTACTTTAGAACAAAATATATTTAGACATTAGTGTTAGTTGGTAATGATAAATTTAAGGGTAATTTAGGAAGAACATTTTCTCACCAGCCTTCAAACTATCAAAACGTCACTCTTTTTTAAAAATAAAAGTATGTGTCAAAACAACCCTTATTGTGAATAGGAGGGAGTAACATATTAAAAACTCACAATTCAGGCTTGATTTATCTTCAAAATTGATATAGTAATTATTAATATGGTAGTTTTTATAGACACCACAATCATCATGTGGAATAGGAGATGAATTATCCTTTTGAAATAGAATATCTCATCCGCATCAAACATACTCATAATTTGCATCCAAATTTCAAGCATTGATGTCATATAGTGTCTCAAGTTATTAGAACTGGAGAAATGTAAAATGTGAAGAGTGTATATGTATTCATTATTCTGGTAAAAAATACAAGTTGAATGAACCATGCTATTTATACAAGCTGAAGATAAATATCTATATCTAACAAACTCAACTACCCGACTAACATAACTGATTTTGGTTGTAAACTCTAATACGCTCCCTCAAGATGGATTGTAGACGTTAAGAACAGCCATCTTGTAAAGACATGAAAGAAGAATGGAAGAAGGTAACGGCTTTGTCAAAAGATCCGCAAGTTGTAACTGAGATCGAACGGGAAGGAGTTTGATACTGCCATCAAGAACCTTATCACGTACGAAATGGCAATCCAATTCAATGTGCTTCATGCGTTCATGAAATATCGGGTTTATAGCAATATGAATAGCGGCCTGATTATTGCAAAAGATCACAGCTGACCCTTGGTCAGAAACCTGGAAATCAATGATGAAGCCATACGAGTTCACTGGAAGTAGCAGCCAAGGCACGATATTCCGCCTCCGATGAGGAACGTGAAACAATTGTCTGCTTTTTAGATTTCCAAGAGATTAAGGATTGGCCCAGAAAGACATAAAAACCGGTGGTGGAGCAACGAGTATCAGGACAGGAAGCCCAATCCACATCAGAGAATGCCTTGAGCTGTAATGAAGATGAGGGAGGAATAGAAGACCGCCCCCAAGATAACCCTTTGAGTAACGAAGCGAGATGAAAGACAGCTTGTAAGTGTATGTCATGAGGTTTAGCAACAAATTGACTGAGTTTGTGCACGGCATAGGTGATGTCAGGACGGGAGTGAGTCAAATATAAGAGTTGACCAACTAATCGACGATATTGAGAACTATCTTGAAGAACCTCACCATCAGTAGAATTGAGTTTTCAAGTAGGATCCATAGGGGTGGAGACAGAATGAGTAGGTAACATACCACTGTCATCCAACAGCTGCAATGTGTAGTGTCTTTGAGAGAGTAAAACACCTTTGGAGGACCGTGCAACTTCAAGGCCCAAGAAATATTTAAGTAACCCCAAGTATTTCATCTTGAACTAAGAATGTAGGAAAATTTTGATTGGATCAAGATATAATCCATGGAAGGACAAGTAAGAATGATGTCATCCACGTATAATAAAAGAGCAACAAAAGAAGAACCATGGCCTTTGGTGAAGAGGGAATAATCAGACTTTGATTGGCAGAAGCCAAAAGCAAGATGTGTGGAGGTAAATTTTGAGTTCCATTGGCGCAAAGCCTGCTTTAGGCCATAAATTGACTTGTTTAATTTGCATACAAGCTTGTGAGAAGGAAGATGGACAGGAGCAGTAAAGGTAGTGCAACCTAATGGAATATCCATATAAACTTCCTCAAACAAATCTCTATTAAGAAATGCGTTGTTCACATTGATTTGGGTTAAGGACCAACCATTATGAGCAGCAAGAGCAAGCAAAACTTTGACAGTAACAAGTTTTGCTACCAGGGAAAATGTGTAAAGATAGTCAAGACCTTCTTGTTGATTGTACCATTTGGTTACCAAACTAGCCGTATAACGATCAACCGAGCCATCAGTCTTGTATTTAACTTTGTAAACCCATTTACACCCAATAGAGTGCTTATTCTTAAAACCAGGAACAATGGTCCATGCGTTATTAGCCTCCAACGCATCAAGTTCATCCTTCATGGGAAACTGTTTTGGAGGCCAAATAAACCTTTAAGGCCGCTTCTTAAGTTGATATTTCGAGTTTGGGATGAGCAGGGGTCAATTTTGGCTTGACGCATGGGCAACCCGTGCGTATGCGCACGACCCGTGCGCCTATGTGAACGAAATAGGGTGTTCAACTTGACGCATAGGCAGCCCGTGCGTATACGCACGGCCCGTGCGTCTGTGCGGTTCAGCACTGGCAGGGTTTAGTATTTGGGCCATAACGTTCTCAACAAAATTGGTTTTGGGCTGATTCAAGTTGCTATGGAAAGCTAAGAGAAAGTGCTACAACTATTATGCAGACACCAGGAATAGATTCGAAGATCCTGTATGCATATTTTCGCCCACATGTGAACCTTGACTACGATTGAGTTTCCTTTTTGGGTTTAGACTTTGTTTCATTTCTAGTTTGTTTAGGGTTTGCTTTGAGTCGCCTATATAAGCCAAGACACTTTGTTTATTTTGAAGAATAACTTTGATATTGAATATTGAATTGAGATTTTCTCTTCAAACCTTTGGGTTTTTTTTTCAAGAGCTTTAAGATTGTTCATCTTGTTGCGAATTCCGACTTATCAAACAAACTTCTGCATTTGTTTGTGGCGTCTACGCATATCGAGGTTCTTGATTTTCTAAGAAATGAGTCGAGGTTTCCACCATCTTTAACCGAACCAGTGAAGATCTTGGGTTAACAACATATTGTTGTTTGGGTCGTGTGCACATCGTTGCTACGGTTCACATCAGGGAGGAATATGATGGGACTGAGATTCAATATTTGAAGCAGGAGATGTAAGAACATCGGGAGGGAGATGAGAAGTGGCGAGGGATGACAAGATCGGGGAAGTAATCGGTGTGAGACAAAGGTGTGATAATATGAAATGGAAAGTTGTGTTGGAATAAACTTTAGTGAATCACATCACTTTAATCCAGGAGCGTTCATATCGAATTATCAAGAATCAAAACTAGATCGCGGAAGCGTACCTGAATCCATAGCTTGAATCCATAGCAATTGAATCATCGGATTTGGCCTTCTAGATCTACACGTCTTGAAGCTTTTCAGAGAACCCTTTAGTTTTCTCCGTAGGTTTTTTTCTGATGATGGGATAGCAGAATAGAATTTCGTAGACGTGTGACCTAGGGACCATTACCCTTATATAATTGTGTTATATTGGGTATCCTATTTTAGCCCATCATTAAAATAGGAATAACCCATTAAGTATCTACACATTAAAGGCCCACACCCTATTAGATACATTAAAGCCCAATTCCTTAAACCTAATTTGATCACTTATAAAATGGGCTTAACCTTAATTGACAGTCCACAATGCACAATTATTTCACATATAAGCCCAATATTGGATTATGATCCAACAATCTCCCACTTGGGCTATATGTGTAACCTTATAATTATGTATTGTAAAAATAACCATATGAGCTCAACTTTGCTATCATAACCAAATGTTTCTGTAACCAATCCGGTCCATTAATCGTACCAACATAGGATCAAAGCGGCCTTCATTACATTTATCGTAACTCGACCCATTAATGGTCACATATGCCAACACAATTAAAGACATGGATCATGATGTGGATGTGTAGCATGGAAATTTCATGCAATGTGATCTTAACATGCCTATTTCCAACTGGTCCACCTTACCTTAGTGAGATCAAACCATATGCCAGAATCAAAGTGTGAATATACTGAAATTTTAACGTGCGGTAGTAAAACCTTAAATCAAGTAATCGAAAATGTGTCTACATTAAAAGAACATTATAATAACAAACTCCCACTAGAAGTGAATATCCTTTAAAACTATATATCCTGAACTAATTTGACACCCATATGAACAACAAAGTTCATGAAACCTTTTGGGTGGCAATCCCTTAATAAACGGATCCGCAATTATGGAGTTTGTATCGATGTTCTATAGACACCTATCCACTTTGACTTATCTCTTTAACAGTCAGGAACTTGATCTCTTTATGTTTAGTCTTCGTCAAGTTTCCCGTTGTTTGGAATATAGCGTTGCTGACATGTCACAAACTTAGTGGTATTTTAATACCATCTACATATGCAGCCTCGTGACAAATTTTCGCAACTATAATCCATGATTTGGATGTTCCATAACACGCTATGAATTTTCCTACCATGGTAGAAGAGTCTATATTGTAGACTGTTTAGAACTCTTCCACAACTAGCAGAAATACATAGTCCAACTTAAATACCATGTTATCTTGACATCCAATAAAATCGAGCCTGGTATACCAATGATCTCAAACCGATCCGAACTCGATATGTGAGCATGTAACTTTTCTTTATCCATAAGTACCTTAGACTTGTTTGGTCAAGCTTTTCAAATATTGTATATTCCCACTTAATTATATATCTTCCAAGCATCCCTACAATGTACACAATGTCCAATCACAGACATACTGATCATACATCGACTCCATATTCTTTGGCGCATATGGAATCTTCGCATTTTATTTTTCTTAAATCATTCTTAGGGGCACCAATTGAGACCGAACTTGTCTCCCTTAGCCATAGGGTTATGATTTGGTTTACAATCATGCATGCCATTTGAAGGACCTTTTCGATATAGCTCTTTTGTAATAATCCAGTACTCGAGAATAATCTCATTGTATTTATATCCTAACATAAAGAGACATCACCAAAAATTTCATCTCAAGATTCTTAATCGAAATCTCTTGGTGTTGTGCAATAAGCCTATATCGTTGATGGCAAGCAAAATGTCATCGACATACAAAATCAGAAATATATAGTTGCTCCCACATAACCTATGATATATTCAATCATCAACCAAATTCATCTCAAAACGAAACGAGATGATCACTTGATGAGACTTTAAATACCATTGTCCGTGATGTTTGCTTGAGTCCATAGATGGATTTCTTAAGTTTGCAAACCATATCCTTTGAGTCTTCCGACACAAAGTTTTCTCGTTGCACCATATAATTTGCCTCATCAATGTCACCATTGAGAAACAGTATCTTTACATCCATCTAATGTAACTCAAGATTAATTGTGCCACCAATGCCATTATAATCCTGAAAGAGTCTTTCAAAGAAACTGAAGAGAAAGTCTCTTTATAGTTGATGCCTTCTTTCTATGTAAAGTCATTTGCGACAAGACGAGCTTTGTACCTTCGCTCATTGCCTCTTGAATCTTTCTTGGTATTAAATATTCATTTGCAACTAATGAGTTTCGCACCTTATGGCAATGGGACAAGTTTCCATGTGTCATTGTCCCTAATGGACTTAATCTATTCATTCATAGGCATCCATCCACTTTTGAGAGTTGGAACTTTCCATGGCTTGATAGAAGTTGATTGAATCATCTTCCACCATTCCAATGCCAACCTCAATTTCTTTGAGAAATGCAATGTAATCATCTGGCATTACACTTCTTCTTTCTGTAGTGGATCTCCTCAATGGCATAAGTTCTTAAGGTTGTAGAGTTTGTTCATCTGGAATAATTTCTGAAACAGGAGGTTCTCCGACATTGTCTTGATTTGTGTCTTGAACAAGGTCAGGAATGAAATTTCGATCAATGCTAACAACACCTGTGGGAATATCGATGTATTCCTCTTCAAAGACAAAATCCTTAACTCTATCTCCCCCCGCAAACTCAACATCCTCAAAGAACCAGGCATTTAACGACTTAGAAATAGCCTTGGTTGTGGGATCATAAAACTTGTACCCGTTGGACTTTTAAGAGTATCCAACAAAATAACAACTAAATGTCCTTAAGTCTAGTTTCTTCTCATTAGGCTTTGTAAGGCCTTGCCTAAGCTAGACATTCCCAAACATGGAAGTGCTTAAGACTAGGTTTCTTGCCCGTCTAAAGTTCATAAGGGATTATGTTAGTCGCTTTAGTTGGAAACCTTACTAAGGATAAATGTTGCAGCTTTAAGTGCTTCTTCCTAGAGTGATTCTGGTAAGATAGAATGACTAATCATACTCCTCACCATATTCTTAAGCATCTTGTTTCGTCTTTCAGTAACACTATTTATAATGGCAAACTGAACTTAGTGTACTGTGTGACGATATTGCATTCCTCTAGAAATTAGCAAACAATCCTACATGTTGTTCACCTGAACCATCATATCCATCGTTGCATGCACCACCACGATCAGATGTGATGTTCTTAATCCTTTTATTGAGTTGATTCTCAACTTCAGACTTATAGGAATTGAACACGTCTAGTAATTGTGACCCTTTTATTAATGAGAACATGTAGCCATATCTAAAATATCGTCTATGAACGTTAATATATATATATATTAATGACCATTCCAAGCAACTGTAGGAATTACTCATAAATATCCGTATATATAAGTTCTTAGACGCCCGAAGTCTAATTGGCTACAAATCTCTTTTATTGATTTGTTTTTCTACTTATTCATTTTGTACTTAAATGTAAGGACTCATTGGATGAAGTAATAATGTTCGTGAAATGAAGATTATTATAAAGAATCGAACTAGCCAATTTAATCATGAGACAAGCTAAATTTTCAATTTACGAATGAACATGAATAATCAATTTGCCCACAAATGAAATAGAAATCAAGTTCCAAATAAACGCCTCATCTAGATTCAAATAAAATCCAAAGATTTTAATAATAATCTATATTTTTCTATTACTTCAACCATAATTGTCTTGCCTTTTGCCTATTTTGATGTATCTTTCATCATCATTTAGCTTTTAGAATGGAGACAACCCTTATCGACACACCTTTGAGGTGATAAACTAAAAGCTTTCCACATGTGTGCAAACAACCGAAATTTAGTTAACCTCAAAATAAATCATAACTAGCAAATGCATCTTATCCTTCTATATTTTTAATTCTTTGCCTTTTATTCTCGAAGTTAAGGCAATATTAGCCCCTTTTGTCTCATATTGTGTTAACATTTTCTCTTTCTGAGCGCAGTATAAGATGACTCATTTAGAGAGTAAAACTCTTTTTAACTGTCGACTCACCTTAAATTGGCTAAACTGTGTCGAAAGAGATATCAAAAAAACTAAATGCACTAGCAAATCCTCAAAGCAATACGAGACATATCTATAACTTATTCTTGATATTGCCTTTACTCTCATACCTGACTGAGATCATATTTGTCAAAAGCGTACTAATTTGAGCCTTTCGTTCTCGACAAATATTTTCTCAATATCCGCAAGGAATTCCTTAACTATAGTGCCCTTTCTAGATAAAGTGCCCTTTTAACATGATGCTGACAAAAATATAAGCAGGAATATACGAACTTAAATCTAGAAAATGAACAATATACAAATCATGATCACATAAATCTCGGAATCCTAATAATAAATTCAAATAATGGTAAATCCCATCTCAAGACACCGGCACTCCATTAATATTTCATCTTTGGACAAAATATTAACTTGTAATTGATATCTTGGTGCGGTAATCAAACACTGATAATAAGAACATATCAAACAATAAACCTTCCTTTGGGCCTATTTAGTGTTCATATGTAAAACCAAATAATTTTCACGCTTTTATTACCACGCAGTGCACGACGCAATTTTGATAAATATTAACCTTCCTTTGGGCGCTTAATATTCACATATGTTGCACACCCACAACCTTTTATATTCTAAAATGAATTAATTTCCACAAGAGAGGTCACTTTGGTGACATGTTGCTTCCGTTAATTCATCTCAAAATATATAAATCCATACCAATATTCGAATTTAAAATTTAAATTCCAAGATTAAACTTAATTTAGGGTTTTCTTTATTATTTGAGGCCAATTTAAAATTAAATAGACTTTAATTGGACCCAAAATTAAAATATTTTTATAATAAAACCCTAAATTTCTTAAACTATAATTGGTCCCGAATATGACAAAATACCATAAAAAACCCAAGAAAAACTTAATCACACAAAACAACCCAAAACAAAACTGATTTTCACCAAAGGCCCAATTTTCTGAAAATTGCAATTGATCCCAAGATCCCTTATTTCTTTGCAATAAAGCCATCTTCCCAAATCAAACCAAAAATTCTCGTTAGCCCCTAAACCAAAGCTCCACCGTCTCCCGTTGCTAGTCCGCTCGCCACCCTACATGCCATCGCCCGGGGGAAGCACTAAAGAGCAACCAGAACTGACAAAACTGTCGCTGCAACCTCTGGCCTGCTCCGTCGTTTGAACTAGGGCTGCACATTCGGTGAAAATCGAACCGAACCGACCGAAAGTTCGTTAATCAAAGTTCGGTTTGGCCAAAATACCCACCGAACCGAACTGCTCGGTTCGGTTCGGTTTTTGGTCGAAATTTATTCGGTTAGTTCGGTTCGGTTTTCAGCCAACCGAACTTCAGTCAAAAATTCAAAAAAGAAAAAAAATTGTTGTATCAATTTGACATGCTACTACTAATCACTATCAGAATAAAAACACAGAGAAAATTTAATATGGACAGTTGAAGCAAAAATCTTACGCAAACTCCCTTCGAAATAAACAAAAACCTGATCTTCATTTTCTGTTTTGAATCTAAGGGTTGAAAATGAAGTCCCCACATTTACACGCCCAACACATTGACTTATAAGTTGAGATACCATCTCCTCTTCAATCTGATTTTTTTTTGGATTATTTCTTGGTGTAAGAATTTTTAATGGTGGGTGAAATTGGAACTTGAATTGCCTCACGCCCAAGTACCCCCATTTTGATTTTTTCTTCAGAAGTGTTTCTGCATTTTACCGACTGCCATTAGAGTTTGAGGAATTGGGGGAGTTTTTTGTTTAACGGTGAATTGCTATTTGAAAGTAAAACCGTTGTTTGGATTAGGAATTGAAAAGAACACTTTCAGATATATGTATAAAAAAATAAAAATAAAAATAACAATTTCGGTTTTCGGTTTTCGGTTCGGTTCGGTCGACCGAGCCCCTATACATAAACCGAAACCGAAAACCGAAGTTTCCAAAAAAAATAACCGAACACCGAACCGAATTTTTCGGTTCGGTTTCGGTTTGGACCGAACTTTCGGTTTCGGTTCGGTGCGGTCGGTTAAACCGAACTATGCACACCCCTAGTTTGAACCGTGTTTTACGAAAAGAAAATTCGAGTCGTCGTTCGCAGTCTCTCCGAGCAACGGGTCGCGCGCGTCGCGTGGGCTGAATGATGATGGGGTATATGACAGGAAAATGGGAAAGCAACGGATTCTTTGAAAAATTTCTAATATAATACTGTTTTGAAATTAGGAAAGATGAATATGGCGGTGGTAAATCAGAATTTGTTCTCGTCGACTGATTCAAAGAATACTTTATCAATCGTATGAATTTTCTTTTGAAAAAAAAAAAAAAAAAAACAAATCCTACTCCTTAACCAAAAAATATGACTGAATTGAATTTCATGAAACCAAATCCACTTGTATTCAATAATATCTAGACAACAACGAATGAAGAAGTAGTTCTAGATTATTCAACCAAAGGCATGAACTGAATATGAAGAAACCGAAGCAGATACAAATTCATCCATATATACACAAATCCTATTATAATTGCATCGAAAAATTAATTGATTCGATTCTCAATAACCCAATATGAATTGGCTCTGATACCACTTGTTGGAATAAACTTTAGTGAATCACATCACTTTAATCCAGGAGCGTTCATATCGAATTATCAAGAATCAAAACTAGATTGCGGAAGCGTACCTGAATCCATAGTTTGAATCCATAGCAGATGAATCATGGGATTTGGCCTTCTAGATCTACACGTCTTGAAGCTTTTCAGAGAACCCTTTAGTTTTCTCCGTAGGTTTCTTTCTGATGATGGGATAGCAGAATAGAATTTCGTAGACGTGTGACCTAGGGACCATAACCCTTATATAAATTATTTATTTTTGTATATCATTTAAATATTATGATGAATAATAATACACTTTTTTTGCTTCCTACAGCTCCTGCGCAAAAAAAGCGTAAAGAAACCCGAGCCACACATGGAGAAAAGCTTAGGTGCCTAGTGGAAAGCAAAGGAAAAATATCACTCACGTTTCGTAAGATCGATGGTCGGCCAGTGGGGTCGCATAGGGCTGAGTTTGCAACAGAGGTTGGAGTAGCTGTGAAGAAGTTTGCACCACTCCAAATGCTTGGCTGGAGACATATTTCTGAGGAACCTATCTATGATCGACTATCAGTTAGTATAAACATTTACACAATAATCTCTATTCAACATGTTAATTTTGTTTTCCCCAAAGAAAACATGTTAATTTTGTTTTTGCTGATTTTATGTAGGAAATGTTTGATATAGATCTTGGCACGAGACCAGAGTCGTTCTGGAAGGAAACCAACAAGATGATGAGTGCTCGATACCGCGACCTACGCACAAGGATGCACGACTATTATAAGAAGCTTGCGCATTACCTTGGGATGACTGAGTGAAGCAAATGCCCGAGAAATTATGTGATAGTCAAGAGGATTGGGAGTATTTATACAGATTGTTCGAGACTGATGAATTTAAGGTAATTTTTAAACTAGTCGATTGGGAGTATTTATGCAGAACACCTCTCTTCGCTTCAGGTATATATTTGTGTTTCTGGGTTTATTGCTTTTTATTTTTTGGCGGATTGGTTCAGTTTTTTGTTTGAAATGATTAATTTGATATGCTTGTGTGTGGATTAACATGGAGTATACTAGTGATTTGAACATATAAGTATTCAACTCTCAAATGAAAAAATGGTCCTTGGTAAAAACTTCCAAATAGAGAGCCTCAGCATAATAACTTTATAGAAACTGTGGAGAAACTTTTCCTTGAGTGGTTTCCTTTTGGCTTTTATGTTGATTTTCTTCATCAGTAAGACTGCCAATTTGTTTATTTTTCAAGACCAAAAATAAAGTTTTTGTTAGTTTTATAAAAGTTCACCATCTGACCATCTGGAAAATAAAGAGTGATCACTTTATTAGTTTTATAAAAGTTCAGGTCATATACTATATAGATAATACAGAGTATATATCAAAATTACATGATAATTTCTTGCAAAATTCAATATCATGGAATTAAAGCAAAGAAATGTAAAGTAGTGATGCATGCTGCTAAAGCATATTTTCTTACAGTGGTAGATAAGGGAATGATAATGTCCTAAGTGACTGCTGCTTTTGAACACATTAGGCATGATTGTATTGAGTTTCATGCTAAAGAACAATATATAAATCCTTACAACTGTGTAAGGACTAAAACTGATTTTTTTGCAGACACGTTCAAAGAAAAATTCTGCAAATCGTGCTAAGATGCCATACAATCATCGTACAGGTTCAAAACTATTTTTGCAATTATTATGGCGATGTAAATATCAAATACTTATTTCATATAAATTATTATTCCATTCAACTTTAATTTAATGAATCACTGGTTGTAGGGTGATGACCCATCTTACAAAATGGACCGAATTAGCCTTTTTGAAGAGACACATTACAACAATGAAAAGGGATGGATAGGAGAAAAGGCTGAGAGCGTATATGTAAGTATAAAATTGATTTGCCTCTTTTTTGTAAGTATTTATACTTGCACTTTATTTAGTTGTTAACATGTTTATTGATGTAGCGTGAAATTGTTCAACTTCTAGATGAGATTCGAGAGTCTAAGTGCGAGGCAGATTTTGGGGATGATGGTCACAATGCAGATGATGTAGAGATTGCTGATAGAGTGTGTGACCAAATCCTTGGACATCGTGCGGGTGGGTATATACGTGGGCTTGGAAATGGACCCAAACTTCCTTCCTCTTATGTGGGTGCATCATCATCTAGACCGACAAATGTGCAACTTAAGGAGAAGTTGGAGAACACTCAGAACTAGTTACAAAGTACTCAGAACGAATTACATAACACTCAAGATGAATTACAGAGCACTAAGACTAAATTGCAAACGGTCGAGTCAAAATTGGAAGCAATATTTCGGGCATTTGATAGTATAGCTCTAGGAGTAATGCAATCGTTTCTCCACCCACATCCATCCTCATTAGCTCAACCACCTCCACCATCGAACTTCCAGTCGTAGATAGTATTTTGGTTCTTTGATAAACTTACTTTTGGCTTCATTTGACGGATGAGTTGACTTTTGATAATGTGATGTTCTTAATTCACATTAGCCAGTCTTCTTTAGCAACTAATTAATTTTTACTCATCTTGTGAACTCTTCCAATTGAACTATTAGTTTTTCCTGAATAGGCAAGTGACAAGTTATGAAATATTGATTGCTCTTTGTACGTTTGTTTGTTTGTTTCCAGGAGTTTTGAGCTTTCTAAAGGTTTTTTCTCCTGAATGTGCATTTGAATTTCCCTTTGAAGGAAAACGTAGGTTTTTGTTGTGATTATATTATTCTGAAAACAAGTATTAAGAAAGTGCATTTTATAATAGAAACAAACAAAAACCAAAAAAAAAAAACAAAAATCATAGCGGCGAAATTCATCACGAATGTTATTTTTCTTTTTCTCAAAAATTAATACTTAGCGGCCAAATAGCCGCAAAACATGATTTTTAGCGACAAACATTGTCACAATGTTCTCCTTATTTTATTTTAAAATTACTAATTAACGGCAAAACTTGCCGCTAAATGCTGCATATTGCGACGAACGTATTCACATTTGTCGCTAATATGCCAAAAAACTTAGTCGTTTTGCGGCGAATATTCTAGTTTCGCCGCTAAAAGTTGTTTAAGTTAACTGCAAATTTTTCAACTTTGTCGTTAAAGTTGTTTTGAAAATAAAAAATGTTTAAATATATTTGCGGCATTTCCTTGTCCCATTAGCGATGAAATATTTTGTTGCTAAGTTTTGGCAACACAAGAAATATACTTTGTCGCCGTATTTTTTCCCGACGGCTAGGGGCGGCGAAATTTGTGGCGAATTATATTTGCCGCAATACATGTTTAGCGGTAAAATATATGTAGTTCGCAGCGGAAATTTTTGCCGCTAAAAAATCTACTTTGTTGTAGTGATCAAACCCATCGAATTCTAATTGAATTTTATATTTAGGAATGACATGGGTCGGGTCGGGTATTTAGAGACCCAGACGCTCCCAGAATGGGGCGCGGTGAGCCGACCTTTCCTGTCCCAATATAAATAAAATTAAATACAAAATATATATATATATATTTTCTAATATATTGTTTACAAAAATTGTCCTTATCAATTTATAAATGGTAAATATAATATAAGAATACATAAAAATTATATTATAATATATATATTAAATATAGTTTAAAAAATAAATATTCTAGGTGGGGTAGGGCTGGGCGGGTACCTGCATGGCAGAAGTGATACCCCGCTCTGCCCCGTGTAACTGGGGTGGCATGGCCGGTCGGACCAAAAATTCCATCCCTATTTATACTATGGAATTGTGTAGATTTTTAATAGATTTTAATGCAATTTATTGGTTGTTATAAAACAAATATTTAATGAATTTTTCTGAAGCTAGTAGCATAACTTTATATGATATGATTAAAAAAAACTTCATGCTCATTAAAAAATATATATATAAATAATCAAAGAAGTCATCAACACCAAAAAAAAAGGGAAGAAGAAGAAGAAAAAAAAGTTTAATAAATTTTAAAAAAATATAATTTGAAATTGTCAAAATATGAGTTATTCCATAAAAAAATATTATTAAAATTATTATTTAACCAACAACAAGATCCAAATTTTACAAGATAATTTTAATTCACATTTCTTAACGCAAATAATATACTATTCTAAAATGAATTAATGAAAATTTATCAACTAATGATTCTTGAGACTGCTCCCTTGACTCAACCAAATCCAGATTACTTCAGATCGTTGCTCAGGGACCATCTCCGGTTATTCATGACCTCACAATTGATTCAAATTCTGCAGGGCCCAATGAATTAGATTTTGCGGCTTCAAAACGGTGGGCGGATTATGCGGACGAAGTTTCTAATGCTCGAGCGTCTGATTCTGCGGCACATATATCTTCTGATTCTACTGTGCGCGCAGCACGGACTACCTCCCTCAATGCGTCTCAATGAATTGCATCTTCTGGGATATCCGGGGGAACTGGGAACATTGCTTCTCGCAATATTCATAAGGCTTTATGTCAGAAGCATAAGCCGACTATTTTGGCTATCTGTGAGCCTAAGGTGGACATCTCATCGATTTCAGCTTGGTATTGGACTAGTTTGGGTTTGAATTTTGTGACTCAGAATTTTTGTTCTAATGGTCGGGCGAATATTTGGGTTTTTTGTTATCAGGGCATTTCATTTTACAACAGGTTTGGATTTCTTCTCAGTGTATTGATCTTCAGGTGCAGTTGGGTTCTCTGATATTTCATATTGGCTTCGTTCATGGGTTATGTAATCATATTGACCGGCGCACTCTTTGGTTGTATTTGAGGAATTTGGGTCTTGATGATTTACTGCTTATTGGGGATTTTAATGCTGTTTTAGGGCATCATGAACGATTGGGCAGTGGCCTTTTATCCCAGGCTTCTTGCCAGGACTTCAGGGACTTTTTGGAGGATGCTGGTTTGTTTTCTGTGCCGACTACGGGGAATTCGTTCACTTGGTGCACCACACATACGCCGCTATCCCTTCTCCAGGCCAAATTGGATCGAGCCTTAGCCATGTGTCGAATTTTCTCTCTTTGGCAAGTGGTCAAAGGTTTGGTTCTTCCTCGCATTGGCTCGGATCACCATCCCATCTTTGTTTCATGCTCTTCATCGTCGCCAGGGTCCGTTCCATTTCATTTCCAGCATATGTGGGTTTATCATGACTCGTTTCAGGATCTGATCAGTTCTTCTTGGGCCCTTCCGTGCGCATCGCCTAATCCAATCCTGCGCATCATGTGGAAGCTTAAAAGGTTGCGTCAGACTATTAAGGTTTGGAATAAAGACATCTTTGGGGATGTCATCGTAAGGTGGATAGTCAGATGGAGAAAGTTCATCAGATTCAGGCAGATATTGAGACTTTGGGTTTCTCTGCTGCCCATCACGATATGGAATTTGGAGCACAAAACGCCTTGTCCCGCACGCTGTTATTACAATCCGAATTCCTGAAGCAGAAAGCTCATTTGGCCTGGCTTAAGGATGGGGATCGTAATATAATATTTTTCATCCTCGTTGTCAGATTTGGGGTAGCCGTTCGGGTATTTAGGGTTTGATGATTGATGGTAACTACTCTGACGATCCAATTGTTCTTGAGTATCACATTACCTTCTTCTATAAGGAGTTGTTTTCGGATTCAAGAGGCACCAGTACGGATTATACTAGGGTTGATCAGGTGATTTCTCCGATGGTGGGGGCTGTGGATAATGCTCTTTTAACGGCTATTCCTTTGGATTCAGATATTCAGGAAGCGGTGTTTGATATGGGTTCGGGTAGCTCTCCAGGCCCGGACAGTTTCACTGGGACTTTTATCGTCACTGTTGGGACATTCTGTCAGCAGAGGTTACCGCGATGGTTCATTTTTTCTTCACTAGCTCGACCCTTCTCTCGGGGTTGAACGTTAGTTTTATGGCTCTCATTCCGAAGACTAAAGATGCTAACACTATTGACAACTTTCACCCCATCATTATGAGTAATTTTCTTTTCAAGATTATTACTAAGACTTTGGCTACTCGATTGGGAACTATCATCACTACTTATTTGTCGCCTACACAGTTTGGATTTATTCTGGGCAGGCAAATTCACGACTTCATAGTTCTGGTCTCTGAGGGCTTCAACGTTTTGCATGGCCGGAACGATGACAATATGGTATTGAAGATTGATATCTGCAAGGCGTTTGATACTTTAAAGTGGGGTTTTCTGATTCACGTCTTGCGTATGTTTGGTTTCTCGGACATTTTTCTTCATTTGATTGAAGTTATTCTTCAGTCTTCCAGAATTTCTACTTTACTAAATGGGACGCCTGTGGGATACTTCTCTTGTTTTAGAGGTGTTAGACAGGGCGACCCTTTATCTCCTTTACTCTTTAGCATCGCGGAGGAAGTCCTGAGCAAATTTATTGAGGCAGCGGTTACTCAGAATCAGTTAGGACCGTTCATTGCGTCTAGAAATGTTACTTTTCCATTCCATTCTCTACGCTGAGGATATTGTTATTATGTGTAGGGCCTTTTCCATTAACGCCCGTATCCTGATTCAGATCCTCACATTATATGCTGATATCTTGGGTCAGACATTCAATTCTCGTAAGTCAAAAGTTTATTTCGGCACCCGGGTCTCTAACCATGTTCGAGGCCGTGTTCAAACAATTATGGGTATCCAGTTAGGGGCCTTCCCTACGGTTTATTTAGGAGCCCCAATATTTAAAGGTGCGCCTAAGGTTGCGGTCTTATAGCCCATTTGTGATAAGGTAATTCTTAAATTTCGAAGATGGGAAGGGACTTCTTTATCTCATGCTGGTCGTGTCTGTCTGGTTAATTCGGTGATTACTAGCTCCTTTGTGCACACGATGATGGTTTACAAATGGCCTAGATCCTTGCTCAAGCATATGGAAAAGGCCATGCATAATTTTATTTGGACTGGTGATGTTAACTCTAAAGGTTCGATGGTGGTCAATTGGAATCGATGTTGCACGCCTCAGGCGGAAGGGGGCTTGGGCGTGCGATCTATTACTGCAGCTAATAACGCCTTTCTCATGAAGCTGGGTTAGAAAGTTATGAATTCGGGTTCTATGATTTTCAAAACTCTCAGGAAACGTTACTTGACATCGGACGGTTCTCTTCGTAGGTCGTTCATCCCTTCTTCCATTTGTACCGGGATTAGGCCTTGCATTGAGGATTGCTTGGACGATTCTCGTTGGATCCTCGGGTGCAATTCCGAGGTTTTATTCTGGCTTGATAACTGGTTGGGTACCTTTATTGCTGACAGAATTAGTATTCCGCACGAGTACAGATATTTATTTGGGCATCGCATTTCGGATTACTTCTATGATGAGTCTTGGCATTTCACCTTCTCATTTGTTACGGCTTACTTAGATCTGGTTTGGGATATTGTTTGCGTCCCCATCGCCCCTTCTTCGCAAGACACACGTGTCTGGATGCACTCTGATGATGGGAATGTTACCTCAAAGGCGGCATACTGGCCCCATTCTCCGGTGGTCTAATGGGGTTCTTGGATTTGGTCATCTCACATTCCAGAACGTCATTCGGTTGTGGTGTGGCGTGCCATCCATAATCGATTGGCGGTCTTGGACTTATTGCGCCCTAGATGGAGTTTCATTGGCCCCTCGGTCTGTGGTCTTTGTTGCGCTTCTGCTGAATCGGTTGACCATTTGTTTGTCTCTTGTGTCTTTGCAGGGGCTCTTTGGCGTTGGATTTTTGGTTCATTTGACGTTCACCTCTTTATGGCTTATAGCTTTAATGAATTCTTGGTGCGTTTAATGAATTTTTGTTTTAGTGAGCGGGTTGGTTTCTTATGGCGTGTGGCTGTCTTGTCCCGCATCTGGCTCATTTGGCAAATCTGGAATGATTTGGTTTTTAACAATAAACTCTGGACGGTGGATGCGGCAATCCTCCATCTTCGCGTTCTTATCGTTGAATCTACTTCCTTAGATCGGGGCTGCATGCATAATGATCAACAAGACCTTTTCATCCTTCGTAGACTTCGGGTTCCTGGGCGGGCTAGACAAGCCCCAAAGATTGTGCAAGTTAATTGGCAAAAACCCCTCCCGGACTGGATCAAGGTAAATATGGACAGCAGCGCTTCGGGGCGCCAGGAAGCCTTACAGCTTCTGGGGTCTTCCGAAATTGCAGAGGCTTCTTTCGGGGTTGTTTTGTGGAACGTTCTGGTGCGGGCTATGCGTTTGAGGCTGAATTGGTGGCAGCAATGTGGGCCATTCATTATGCATTCGCTAAGGGCTGGACCTATCTTTGGCTTGAGTCGGATTCTATGTATGTGGTGAACTTGCTCCATAAGAGATACTTGGAGGTTCCTTGGCGCCACCTTAGCAAGTGGCGCTACACTATTTATCTGTTTTCACAGATGGAACTGGTGGTCTCGCATATTTATCGGGAAGGTAATCGAGTGGCAGACATTCTGAGTAAAAAGTTGGATTTGGAGACTTGGTGGGACATCCCGCCTGCGGAGATCTTGCCTTTTCTCATGGAGGTCTATATTGGTCAGTCCAATTATAGGTTTGTTAGTTAATGCGTCCGGGTTTTCTTTATGTATTTTTGGACGCAATCTTTCTTTTATGGGGGGTACTCTTTTTTTTTTTTTTTCGGGGTTTTTCCCACAAGGGTGGTTTTACCTTAGGAGATTTTAACGAGGCCCCAACCATTCATCCATTTGGTCGGCTTGTGACCATTTCGATTTCTTTACAGACTTGTTTTCAGGCTTTTTCTTTGGCTACCTGATCAGCCTGTGATCAGGAACACTCTCTTTTTCATTTTTATATATATCTTTAATTCATTAAAAAAATCAACTAACGATTCCTAGCAAAGTATTATTCTAACAGTAATTTTTTCTACTAATTTGTTTATAAAATTGAAATTGATAGCAATAGAAATAAGACGACAAATCAACTCTACAGTGATTATTCATAGAACTGAAGTAGAAGTACTTTTGTTGAAATATTGAGATTAGTACACGATACATGAGGAGATATACAAAAGAGAGAAAAATGTTATTGTTTCTTTTTTACCATAGATAATATATTATTATTATTATTATTATTATTATTATTATTATTATTATTATTATTATTATTATTGTTCATCCTTCATATATATATCTTCTAATTCTACCAAAATCAATTTATAAAAGAAATTCATATAATTCATTGAATATTTGAGGATGTTGGATTTTCGTGGAATCCATTAGAACTATAAAAATCCATATTGAGGACACCTAGAATATTATGGAATTCTAAATTCTATGGTTGAGCACACCAACGTAAAGCTCCATTTGGAATGATGGATTTTAAGTTGAGAATTCAAATCCCCAATGACAAATCTATTGAGGTTGTTTGAATAAACCATTTAGCAATGAATTTTAAATTTTGTAAGTTATTTTTGGAGTATTTCAGATCCTTCTTATTTGGAGTCACTTGAAATATTTCTCCAAATTCTCTCACAAATCGTAATCCTTTCATCAAATGCCACCTAAGTGCATCCACATTGGTGTGGGTTAATATGAGATATTAAGTGAGTCACAGTGTCACATCACAATTTTAAATCCCCATCTTCTAATATCCATTTTTCTCATTCAAATGTCTCTTTAACTATTATTTTGTGGTACTTGCTATAACTTTAAATAACTCTTTTTTAAGGGCATTCTCGTTTGCTGCTTTAAAAAAATTGAAATTGCATTAATATCCGCACATGCACACATTAGGCAAAAGGCTTTACTTGTGAGATATTTTTCTCCCTTTTATTTTCCAGACGAAACTCCAATTGAATATGCGATTATCTGTGAAAATATTCAAATAATTTACTATTCACCCATTCTTATTTTTTCAATCATCAATCACATCTATTTTTTATTTTAACACAAAACATCACATCAAATATTATCATTACGTAAATGTATCACAACTACACTATTACTCTCTCTTATTTTTCAAATCATCAATCACATCTAATCACTATTATACTAAAAAAAAACATCATATCAATTATCATCATCAAATTTTCTTCTTATATCCAATCATACTCTCAAATATCATTTTTATTTTTAAAAATATTTTTTCACATTATTCTCTCCAAAAGTAGAAAAGAACAAAACGAAAGGTCAAACAATCAATCACTCCCTTAGTGTCCGACTCTCTCTTTCTCTTCTCCAATATATGTCTCACATTGGTGTGAGTTACTATTTGAGGGATGTTGAAGATAATATGCCCTCCAATATTTGCTCCAATATCCTCATTCTGGATGCCTAATAATACAAACCATGAGTCAACTAGTGGCGTAGTCACCTTAGGACTAGTGCAGTTGATGGGTCGTACTAGAATTTGGAATTACCAGACCGCTCTGAAAATCCAGCCTGAAATCTAGCACATATAAAAAAGTTGAGTTAAAATTTTAAAGTCCATAACTTATTGTCTTGTCTCAAAAATTAAGAATCACTTGACCCATTAAAGTATATGAGTAGACGCATGATTGACTAATTTTTTTATATAGAGAGATATATATTCCAAGCTTGATGATTAACAATAGGGATGGCAATGGGGCAGGGCGGGTCGGGTCGACCAGGACCCAGACCCGCCCCGTACCTAGAACGGGGCGGGTGGGTCGACCCACTGCGGGTCGTAGGGGCGGGGCGAGTCGACCCGTTCTGCCCCGTTTTAAATTAAATTAAATTAAAAAATGAAAATAAAATGAAAAAATATATTTTTATAAAATAATATTTACAAAATTTATTATTATCAATTTATAAATATTAGATATAATATAAAAATACATAAAAATTATATTATAATATATATTAAAATATATTTTAAATATAAAAATACTAGGCGGGGCGGGTACCTGTGGAGCGGAAGTGATACCCGGACATGCGCCCCCCGTCACGGGCGGGCGGGCGGGCAAGGCGGTACTGTGGGCCGGGTCGAAATTGTCATCCCTAATTAACAACTTTTTCCGGAGCACTTTCAAATAGACTTTTGGATCTAAAAATTCATTTTTCATAATCATAATAATTATTTGACGATTAATTTAGATAACTCCAATAGTTGGAGTTATTATGGATGGTATTTGTGAGGTCCACACAGGGACAAATCCAAAAACATTTTACAATGGGAGCACAAAATAAATACATCTATAAATCACATCATAAATAACTAATGAGGCACACTTTTTTTCTTTACTAATTTAATACGTAGATGTTAAAAGTTTATATACCAATATTAACATTAGTTTAAATAATGTTATAATATGTTTTTTTATTTCATAATGGTATAATGTTATTAGTGTTACAATTTTGGCCACATCATTAACCTAATATTATATAATACTTTTTTAAAAAAACATAATAAAGTTTATATAACACTATGTGCAAGAATAAGTGGTGTTATAAATATAAAAATTATTTAACACAAATAATAAATAGTAAATACACATATTAAAAAAAACTATGGGGGCACGTGCCCCCATAACAGAGAATGTAGATCTGTTTCTGGGTCCACATGCCACATCAAACCCACAATTACAACTTCGTCAAATATTTCTCTTCGCAATCAAATATCACTTTAACCATTTTTGTAGGTCCCATTGTCTAATAAATAGAAGAGAAAAAAATAAAAATACAAAGCAAAAAAAGATGGGCCCTTGTGGTTGAGAAATAACCAGCTACAACTAGGAGTGTGCACGGAATGGGACGGGACGATACAGAGATTTAGAAATCTCCAGAACCATCCCGAAGTTCGGAGAGTCTAAAAATAAATCTCTAGAACTGAACCATAGAAAAAATTTGCGTCCCAAACTGTATCGAAAGTTCGAGACGGTTCGCGGGCGGGGATTCGGTTCTAGTCTAATTGTACGGTTTGGTTCAGTTCGAGATGGAGATTAGTCATAAATAAAACATACAAATTTGAAAAAATAGGAAATCAATATACAAATCACCAAACGGATATACTTACAGTCTCTTTTTAGTGCAATATCTCAAAATAAAAACTAAAACCATAATAGTAAACACAATACTAAATTCTAAACTTAATAACCTCTATAATGTAATAATATTCTATTATTTGGGCAATTGTCCTTCTATTGATTTAGAACAATTATAAATAACTAATAATTTTGACAAATTAATATGAAACAAAAATTTGTATAAATTTATAACCTCAATATCTCCTACATAACAACTTAACATAATCAATAAAATTACAGTTATAATTTATGTGATGTGAAAAAAAAATTAAAATATGATTTTTTAATTTGTTATAATATGGTACTATTACTTGTTTAGAGTATGTTTCTCTTTTAAGTGCAATTTATTAATCATTTAACTAATTTTAAATTTAAATGATTTACTCTATTATTAATATTAAAGTTTTTTAAAATTCATAATAGTTGCAGTATTATGGTTCTTTTAGAAATACATTTTATATTCAATTTAATTTCAAATACTTTTTAGTTAATTCAATATCAAAATATAAATAAAATAGAAATAATGTAGATGCATTTATATAAAATCTTTAAAATCGGTTCTAGCTTCGAGTCTTTAGTTCGGAGTGGTTCGGTATGGTTATCGGTACGGGTATTTAATAAATCTCCAAAACCATACCAGAAATATTTTCGGGATGGTCTAGTTCGGGGAAAATCAAAAAGTCAATGGATATTTTTGGTTCGAAGACTTTTCGGTCCGGATATTCGTTCAGTTTCGTTAATCCCCAAGTCTTGTACACAGCCCTAGCTACAACTTCATGGCCATTTTCTCTCTCCTAAATGTCCATATGTTGTCAGTCCAAGTGGCTATGAAAATCTAGGAGGGGGGTGAATAGATTTTCCCAATTTTTCGATTTACGCCTTCTTTTTCAAATATGAAGATGGTGAAGAATTAAAAGTGCAGAAATATAAACAACACACAATGATTTATAGAGCTTCAACCCACCTAGGGCCTAATGCTCTACCACCCGGTATGTCCGAATGGATTGCGAAAAGAAAAAAGTATACTAATAGATATCAAACTATTACAACCTTTAACTTAAAGAGTACCACACTCTTTTTACACCACCAGCTATGAAGATTGCCACAATCGTTTTACATAATGAAGAGCACCAAACTCTTCAACACCTAGAATCAACCAAGTGTGTTCTTACCACAAGAACAATAACAAGGATTTATTTTAGCCCATCATTAAAATAGGAATAACTCATTAAGTATCTACACATTAAAGGCTCACACCCTATTAGATACATTAAAGCCCAATTCCTTAAATCTAATTTGATCACTTATAAAATGGGTTTAACTTTAATTGGCAGTCCACAATGCACAATTATTTCACATATAAGCCCAATGATCCAACATGTTGGACTCATGGAATTGAACATACCTGGATATAAAGACTTGCTTGGTTTCGACATCAAGGAGTTTATAACCTTTTATATTGGGAGGATAACAAAGAAAGACACAAAGACGGCACGAGGCCGAAATTTGGTACGATGAGAACCAAAAGTGGTTGAGAGAGGGCATAATATCAGTTGGTGGTGCAGAGGACGCACAATCAAAATCTGAAAAAGAGGAGGAAGAAGCCACTTGATTGACAGAATGACCAATAGGCGCAAGAGGATTTTTGTGTGGCTTGTAGTAGGTGGATAACCATGGAGTTTGTAGCAACGTTCAACTATGTGGCCATGAAATTTGCAATGTGTACAAAAGGATCTGTCCCATTTCTGTGGTTTAAAAGTAATACCATTGTAAACACCAGAATTCTGAGAGTCGACAACAGAATTGCGCCGAGGATGAGCTGGGGCAAGAAACGCCATGTTTGGTATAGAAGATGCACGAGTAGTTCCTAATTTCCGTTGTTGTTCCTCTTGAGAAACCATAGAAAAACACTCAATTCATAGGAGGAAGAGGATCGAGTAAAAGAACCACGAACCTGAGAAAATGAATCATTTAAACCCATTAAAAATTTCATGACATACTCGGCTTGATAGTGTGAAGATAAGTGATGGAGATATGATATATCTTTTAGGATTTTACATTATCTTATATTTTAGGAAGTGATTTGTGTTTAGAAGTCTTTTATTCTGGTTTATCTTTTAATGTTTTAATTAAGTTAGGACTCTTAGTTTGGTTTTATACATAGTTGTTTATTATTATTTTGAGGGAGGTTGAATATTATTAAGTTTTGAGATTTATCTCTTCTCTAAGCAATATATGTTCTTTTGAGAATTCTATTGTTTTGTTCAATACTTCCGGTATTCTTGCGAATCAACGCAAAAAGATTTGTGTTATTTGTTGTTCACGCTCACCGCCGCATCGCTTGGTATTCGAGAGACCGATTATGCTCTCGAACCATATTATGCGGGCAGATCCACAACAGATGAACGACATCACATGCATCCGTCAACGATCGACTTGTTGACACAACGGATAATCACGTTTCGCATCCAAGAAAGGAATTTTTCGACATCACATCGCCCGACTCACGGCCGACCGAGATTGAGCGCGCGAGGCAGGCAACAGTCGGAACTATCTCGGTGGGTGTGGTTTTGGTTTTTATCCGTCCTCATATGTTTCATCAAATAAGGAAGATGGTGGATATGCTGGACCACCGATTTTTGATGAGGAAGATCAAGACCCAATCCAGAGATTGACTATGAAAAATCTCTTCAATTTGACGAGAGTTTTGAATATGATGGCCCTCCAATTTACGATGAGGAGGAACATAATGGCTATGATGATCCTCTAATTTTCGATAAAGAAATTGAGGATGATGGTGACGATATATGGTACATGACAAGTTTGGATCTTGACAAGAATCATGTTGTTCGGAGTGATGACATGAGTCCTAGCGCCAACAGGACTAAACAAGTACTGCATGATTTTGTAAACGACGAACAAATGGGTTCTCACTAGTCTCAATACAAAAAGTTCAACTTTTTATTCGACAAAAGAGTGCAGTTGAAACCCGAACAAAATCAAATTATAATATTCACTGCCACGATTGGACTACAGAACTATGACCCAAGATTTGGTCAATTAATACAAATTGGACTACCTGGACCAATTACGAGAATTGGTTGGATGTGTGATGAGAGTATCATAAAAGGCTTGTCAACCGATGAATGGACCTACAAAGTTGGATTGGGTGAATTAAACAACCAATTATTCAAACCTGATAGCAAAGTTGCATCTCTGTGGCGCTTGTGTATCCTTGTTTTTCCATGTCGCCCTCCTCGCGCTCCTCCATGGTTTGATAATTTTTCTAGGATCTCCCTTCCGATTCGAGGACGAATCGTCTCGACCCCGAAGAGAATGATGGAGATATGATATATCTTTTAGGATTTTACATTATCTTATATTTTAGGAAGTGATTTGTGTTTAGGAGTCTTTTATTCTGGTTTATCTTTTAATGTTTTAATTAAGTTAGGACTCTTAGTTTGGTTTTATAAATAGTTGTTTTATTATTATTTTGAGGGAGGTTGAATATTATTAAGTTTTGAGATTTATCTCTTCTCTAAGCAATACACGTTCTTTTGAGAATTCTATTGCTTTGTCAATACTTCCGGTATTCTTGCGAATCAACGGTAGTATTTGTGTTATGTGTTATTTGTTGTTCATTCACGCTTCTGCCTGCATCAATAAATCATTCATGTACACCTCCATAAGTGCATTTACCACACGAACAAACTGGACGAAAATTCCCAAGTTCGTCCCATAAGGTTTTCAATCTGGTAAAAGATGCCCCGACAGGCAATTGATCTTGCTTCAAATTAACCAGATCACGCCGCAATTGAAAAATTCGAGATCCATTAATCTGTTGGAATCTTTCCGAAAGATCCAATCAAATCGCTCAAGCGGAATCGGAGAAGATAATACTTGCGCAAATTTCCTTTGAAACTGAATTGAGGATCCAGCTAATGACAATGTTATTATTCCTAATCCACGCATTGAATAAAAGAGCATCAGTTTCAGAGGGTTTGGGTAAGGAACCATCAATGAAATTCAGCTTATTCTTCACATATAATGCGATTGTCATCACTCGACTCCACGAGGCATAATTGTCCCCCGTTAATAGTTGTGAAACAAGTAGTAGCAATCTACCAGGGTTATCGGAATGGTGGAGATAATAAGCACTTCACGGATCATCAACGATATAACTAGGAGTGCTCATGATGTTGAAATCTTCAGAAATTACCGAAAAGAGTTTTGGGAGAAATCGCCAAAACGAGAATAGAGGGAAAGATCGAGATCGAGAAGAAAGGAAAAGATCGAAATCAGAGTAGCAAAAGATGGAAGGAAAATTAAGATTACGGCTGATACCATATTAGAACTAGAGAAATGTAAAATGTGAAGAGTGTATATGTATTCATTATTCTGGTAAAAAATACAAGTTGAATGAACACTGCTATTTATACAAGCTGAAGATAAATATCTATATCTAACAAACTCAACTACCCGACTAACATAACTGATTTTGGTTGTAAACTCTAATACAAGTTTAGATCTAATCTCAAGAAAATAAAATATCATACAGAGAGACAAATTAGTGTCCTGGTTTTTTATATTTTCATTTTCACATTTGGGTGATATTTTTGTAAATGATCCAAACTCTCTCATTGGCATCTTGTAAAACACTGTCTTGAAACTCAAATAACGTTAGCATATTAAGTAATTTCTTATATCCAAATTACCTTGATTGAAGTATCAGTAACTGGATGCTCTTTTCTAAAGTATTCTCAGTTGGCTACTAGCTGAAAGAGAGAGAGAATCTAGCTGAAAAAAATGAAAAAGAAAAGAAAAATGCATTTCATTTCATGCAAATCTTTGCCAACTAAATCAGAACGTAGATATATAAGAAATTACACCAATAATACAATGACCAACATAAGACACAACAAGGACAAGATATCCAGGAAACCAGATACATTTTTCTGCTAAAACAGAAAACTTTCAATGACTACTCACTGTGCAGACCCAAACCCATAATCTACTGCAATGGAAATCCTACTACCGCTTTACAGTTGCATTTAAATTCCTCCATTTTTCTCACTCTACGAAATCGAATGCCTTCTGTGTCTCGAAGACGAACCAGAAGACTTCGTCTCCCCTTGGACCATGGAAATTGGGCTTTGTGAACTAGCAGAAGTTTCCGAGCTCTTATTCTCTCCATTCCCGAGCCCTTTTCCCACAATCCACAACTTATCGAAAATTCTCCTCGAACGAGACGGCAATAACTGCACCCCAGATCCTCTGTTCTTGCTGCCTCTCTTTGCAAGTTTTCCATTTTTAAGTAATTGACCATCTTCTTTTATCTTCATTTCATCCATTTGTTTTCTCAGGGACTTGCGGTTCTCTGGGGCCGTTTTTGCCCAATTTGCTTCAGAGTTTCTAGGGGGATCCATTGAATCATGGCCGTCGCTGAGTGTTTTAATACCAGCTGCTGCTGCCCTTACCTGTTCGAAAAATAGAACTTGAACTACCACGCGGAGTGGTAGATTTTCGTTTTGTGCAGCATGCATGGATGCATCTGACGTCAGTTTTTTGACATCCATTAGCCCACACAAGTTTTTCCTCTCAGATTTTGTTAAACTCTTGTGCTCCTGCAAAACATCAAATTTTAAGATTTTATTCAACTTCTCTGAATCAATATTAACATGTTTGAAAGATAAAGCAGAAACATGTCTGAAAAATTACTCAGTGTGTATGCAAATTCTGCTTTTAAAGGAAGTAATTTATTATAGCATAATCGAAAAATACTTGAGGATCAAAAGTTCATAGTGTTAGTGAATAATAAGTAGTAAAAGTGCTTAATTTGTGTGTAAAAATCAAACCCGAAGCAAAATCAGAAAAAAGAAACTAAAGAAACCGATACAAGGTTATAAGAATAGAAAGATACAACAGTGATGTATACTGAAGAAATGGTGTACCTTCAAATAGATGTCAACGGCGCTATATAATCCATCGTGAATAGGTCTAGCCGACTCAGGAACTGACTGCAACAATTTAACAAAACTGGAGACGGAGAGATTTGGATCATGAGCAATTGCTGCAAGATAACCATCAACAATTTTTCCAACTTTCAACCAGGAACCATGCCCTAAAACAAAGTCACTGTTATTTTTACTGTTCTTGTCGATGATTTTCAAATCCCTGTTACTCTTTTCATTCGCCACAAACTGATCCACGAGGCGCTGAACAAGTTCAATGTCGTAAATGGTTGTCTGAGGAGGCCTTGATGGGATCAACAGATCACCGACAGAAGCTTCATCCAATTTCAAACTGATACTTCTTACTAAATCTTCCCTTGATGAGTCATCCGCTCCGATCAGAATAGCAACTTTAAGCAATTTTAGCAAGAAACCACATGCACAGCTGATACTCTTGTCAGAGGGCAGTAAGCAAATAATGGTTTCGACTAATAATGTGTTCCTATGGATATGAACTTCAGAAACCAACGCATCGACAGAATCTGGCAACCATCTAATGGCGTAAGTCTTTAGTGCCTCCCCAATCACACCACCGTCCATTCGACCTTTCGATTTTATCGCAACCATAACTCTCTTGTACAGATCAATGTCCAATTCGCATATATCTTCAATCCACCAATCTTTAGGCACGGATTCTGTTTTCTCGGAAATTTTATACCGCTCTGAATTATCTGGTCAGTTGTTGCCATTTTTCGGTTGTGCGTATAAGACCAAGTGATTATTGAGGGGTCCACTGAAGTTTTAGATGCGATTGAATCTATGCATCGACCTACGACTTTCAGATTCTCGGACCATGGGAGAAGAGATTTTGTGGTTTGTAGAACAATAATGGTATCTTTCCAGTTGCGTAAAACACTGGAGTTGAGAAATATCTCAATCTTTAAAATCAAGTTTCCTCTGTCGATATCCTCAGTCATCTCGAGATACTCGGCTGCACAACGTGCAGCGACAACGTTGTAGGGATTGAGAGTTACAGTTATACCGTAACAGAATTTGGCGCATATTTCGAACGCTTTAGGTCCACCGGGGAAATCGGTTAACTGAATTTCATCAGAACTTTCCTCATTTGCTTTTGATACGAGTTTTTGTAACCTATTGCTCTTGGACAAGAGAGGAAACTGAAAAGGCAAATCCAAACAGGCGATTAAACACGAATTCAAACTAAAAGTAGAAGAAAAAAAAATTAATTGAACTTGTGATAGCTGTTTCAGTTAATAAATAGTCCGACCTTATGGAGATGAAACTTTACGTCGCCAACATTTATGATTACATCAGTTGCCAATTCAGTTGATACATACCTGCACGTAAATAAAGTTACTAATAGAAGCGATCAAATGTGGATGCAGTTTCAAATGTTACGAGCTGCAACACACGCCTACATATATGAATACATAAATGTATATTTCAACAGGCTTCGAAGAAATATTTTAAGTAAAGGAGACAATTACATTACAGGCAACATTCCTCTTTAATAGCATGCACATGCAAATATACCATCAATTCATTGTGCAAAAGTATACATGAGGTGAGGCTAATCTACAAAACAGATGAGGTCTATTTCGCTGAAGAACTGACCCACGTCAAAAGTTAATGATTATGATGAAATTAAGCAGTAAACACTTCAGCATTAATAAATATTCACATAGACCCTTGTCAAAGTGCTAGCAACCAGAAACCAGTGGACCATTTTGCAAGTGGTATTGAATTTCACATCCCATGGTCATGATGGTAACAGTGAGCCACGAGGCATTAAGTTTTTACACAATAAAGTCCTACACGTACAACTCCACCAATCATGAATTTATTTTATTTCCTTGTTTAACAGAAGTTGCAACAAGGCTGCTGATGAATGAATTAGATGGAAATCAAGACAGTTGTTCACAAATGCTTGTCAAAATATGCAAAGCAAAAGTTTTAAGTCTCTGAATATATGTTTCTTCAAGGTCCCGGACCTGAATTACATTTAGTTAAGGTCTCAAACTGTACAAAACTTCGGGAACTGAATTATCATGAAACATCATTGTTCATGGCATAAGAATTTGAAGGAAGAAATAAAAGAAATTATAGTTACATTAGATAGATTAGATAACATAGGGACCACACACACAAAAAAAAAAAACATTAAAAGTTTGGGGGAAAAAAAGAAAAGGTAATCACTCAAATTATTAATCAGTTAAGTTACTTTTGTACTTGAATAAATTAATAAGTAAAACCTTAAGCCCAAGTTGGTATCACACTTTACAGTTTCAATGGGCCCTTAAATCATATTAGTGTATTTCCTAAAAAAAAAAATCATATTAGTGTATTCAATGATAGGTGGAAGAATAATTTTAATATAAACAAAGGGAGAAATTGTGGAACCCAAACAATTATGGATTTACTCACTAAGGTCACTTCTATATTGACTCTACTAATGTTGGACCATTAGTTATCAAAGTCACACAGTTCAACAGCTAGACCACCATCATTTAATAGCGCCCCCAAAATTTCTCTTTCACAGGGACAAAAGAAAAACACTGAAGCAAAGTAATTTACACAATTCTAATGAATTCTGTTAGTGTTATAATTGGTTATTATTAGCTATAAGGGTAGTTTTGTATTTTCCTACTTATGTATTACCTAGGTCTTTATCTCTAGCCTCCATTTCTCATTTACTTAGGTTGTAATGTTGTATTCACATTCAAGACATCTCTTGTCTCTATGAAACTCTCCCATTTACTTCATTTTACAATTTATGTTTACAAGCTAATCTAACATGGTATCAAGAGCAAGGTTTAGTAGCAATCTCTCCCATTTACTTCATTTTCCGGTGGGTTATACATGGTCAGTTCCGGTGGGTTATCCGAATCAGTCACAGTGGGTACGTTGCGATTTTTAATTCACTTTTTCGCATTGTTTTGACGGGTTTGTTCCTTATTTTAGTTTCCAGAATCAGATTACTTGTTGTGGGTTCTCTTTGATAGAGTTAGCTTGGTTTTGTTGGGTGCTTGCGTCGATCTACCTTGTTGTTTGGTTGGTGTTTGTTTGATTTCTGTCATTATGGCTAGTGAAAGGGATGATTCGTTGCAGTCTATTAGTGTACGCTTGAATGGAAAGAATTATTCATACTGGAGTTATGTGATGAGAAATTTTTGAGAGGAAAAAATTGTGGAGTTATATTTCGAACAAAAAAACAACCTGGTTGAAAAAGATAATACTAAATTCGTTGAAGAGATGGAGGTTTGGGAAGTGAACAATTCGAAAATCATTACTTGGGTTAACAATTCTGGGAAAACTCTATTGGTATGCAATTAGCTAAATATGATATCACGAAAGAAGTTTGGGATCATTTGGAGCGGTTATATACTCAATCGAATTTTGCTAAACAATACCAGATTGAAATAGATATCCGATCTCTTCAAAGAAAAATATGATCAGTCGCAAGAATTTTATTCTCACTATGATGATCTTTGGGATCAATTAGCCTTCATCAATCTTGTGAACTTCGCGCATTTGCCCCCTATATTGCTCGTAGAGAGGAGCAACGATTGATTGGTTTTTTTTGATGGCTCTTCGGATGATTTTGAGTCTCTTCGTGGAAATATTTTGCACCGTATTCCTTTACCATCCGTTGATTCTGTCGCCAATTGTTAGCGAGAGAATTACGCCTAAAGTCTCGGCAGGGGAAAGGAGTTCTTCCTGCCTTCCTACTTCATCCGTTCTTCTTTGTGCCCCATCGCCCATCTTCTCGTTTTTCGCATCGCACTCCAAAGGTTGCCGATAATGAGTGTAGTTATCAGAAACAACCAGGACATTGGAAGGCTCAATGTCCTGAGTTGAATAAAGGTGGCCAACGTTTTCCAACGAAAAAATCCACGACCTCCCAACACCGCTTTGTCCATCCAAATCAACGTGGTTTTAGGCCGCCCACCGACTCGTGTTCCGCACTGCACCTCCCTCATCGATTCTCGTGACGCCCGGAACTCTTACCTCCAATCGCCTTTCATGGATACAATTGCCGAACAATTTGAAATTTCTTGCCTCATCTCATGCTTTGTCACCAGTTCAGGTTTGTCAACTCCGAGCTCGCCGGTATATCTTCCTCTATTTGGGTATTAGATTCGAGCTTTTCATCATATGTCCCCGATATATCATGTTTTACTTCCATTTCACCCACATATGCTGCACTTTGTTACTTCTTTGATGGTACATTGTTACCCTTAGCAGAATTGATCTGTAGTTACACCTCAATTGTCTCTTCCCATGTTTACCATATTCCCAAACTTACATTAAATCTTGTTTACATTAGCCAATTGTGTGATTCCGCTACTTAGTATCTTTCTTCTTTCTTGTTGTGTGCGGATCCACATTCCCTAAGTCGATTGGGACAGCCGTAGGCGGGAGAGTTATACATTTTGGATGAGCTCGTAGAGTACTCTACCGCAGCCTTCTACTTTGTTGATTTGTCTTCTTTTCGTTTGAGTCCTTCATCGCCTAGCTTTTATTTGTGGCATTCTCGTTTGGGTCATGTTTCGCCTTCCCGTTTAAGATTTTTGCTTCTACTACGAGGTTCATTAGAAAATTGTCATCTCATGATATTTCGATTGTAGTGGTTGTAAATCGCAAAATTTTCCGCTTTACCTTTTAATCGGTGTTTTTCTTCAATCGCCCATTTGATTTGGTTCATTCGATGTGTGGGGACCGCTCCCATTTCCACAAAAGGGGGTTCTCGATATTATGTCTCTTTTATTGATGATTATTCTCGTTATTGTTGGGTTTATTTTATGAAGCATCGTTCGATTTTACGAGCATATATACTTCATTTCGAGCTTTTGTAAAAACTCATTCTCTCTGTTATCATAAAATGCTTTAGATGTGACTTGGGTGGAGAGTACACATCTAATAATTTTCGTGAATTGCTTGCTTTGGATGGGACTTTACATCAAACTTCTTGCACGTATACTCCCGAACAAAATGGTGTTCTTTGAAAGAAAACATAGGCATATCATTGAAACCGCCGCTCACTTTTACTATCGAGTTCGATCCCCAAATGAATTAAGGGGAAGCCGTGCTTACCGTTTTTATTATGATCAATAGAATTCCATCATCCATTACATCCGGTTTGTCACCATTCCAAAACTTTATGGTTACGCTCCTAGTTATTCTTCCTTACGGGTTTTTTGGTTGTGCATGTTTTGTTCTTCGTCCCTCATGTTGAACGTAGTAAGTTATCTTCTCGTTCGGCCTATTTGTGTTTTCTTAGGATATGGTGAAGGTCGGAAGGGATATCGTTGCTTTGATCCCGTTGCTCAAAAATTATATGTGTCTCGTCATGTATTTTTCTTGAGCATATTCCATTCTTCTCTATCCCTTCTAGTCCACATAATATCTCTAAATCGATCTTGTACATATTGATCCATTCTCTCGATACTTCTGAGATAGAGACTCCTCGATACCTCTGCCCGTCAACAAAATCTGCTTCACGGCACCCCAATCGCTTCCTCGGATCGTGGATCGTGTACCTCCTCGATATCCTCAACGTACACGTAAGTCAACTCGATTACGACTTTGTTTATTCATCTTATTCTCCTTTTTTGCATCATTTTTGTCCTCTATTCACCATATTTCAACCACGCTCCTATAAAGAGGCAAAATTGATCCTCAGGCGGCAAAGATGCTGTCTCAAGAACTTTCTCGCTTTGCATAAACAAACACTGGGACTTGGTATCTTTACCAACAAACAGCAATTGGTTCGCGTTGGGTTTATAAAATTAAAACAAAGTCGATGGTTCTGTTGAGCGGTATAAAGCACGATTGGTTGCTAAAGGTTTTTCACAACAAGATGGTATGGATTACGTGGAAACATTTGCTCCTGTTGCAAAGATGACTACCGTCGTACACTTATTCACTTGCTTTTTTCCGTGCGTAAATGGCATATATCTCAATTGGATGTCAAAAATGCATTTTTGAATGGTGATCTGCAAGAAGAAGTGTACATGACACCACCTCCTGGTGTTCCCCATAATCAGGTGAAGTTTGTAAGCTTAAGAAAGCCTTGTATGGTCTCAAACAAGCTCCACGTCGTGGTTTGAAAAATTCTCTTGTCTTACTTCACTTGGTTTTACTTCTAGTAACTATGATTCTCGCTTTTTTCTTCAAGCGTCATGTGATGGTATTATTCTTCCGTCCTTATATGTTGATGATATGATTATCACCGGTGATGATGTTGATGGGATTGCATTGTTGAAATCGAGTTAGCCTCTCGTTTTGAAATGAAAGATCTGGGACCTTTGCGATATTTCTTGGGTATTGAGGTAGCTCGTTCCCCTCGAGGTTATCTTCTTTCACAGTCCAAGTACATTGTTGATATACTTGACCGATCTCGTCTTACTGATACTCGGACTGTTGATACCCCTCTGGAACTTAATGTTAGGTATTCACCTTCTGATGGCACGCCTTTGCCTGATCCTACTTTATATCGCACTATTGTTGGGAGTTTGGTTTATCTCACTATTACCCGTCCAGATATTGCATATGCTGTTCATATTGTGAGTCAATTTGTTACTTGCCCTACTACAGTTCATTGGGCTGCCGTTACTCGTATCTTGCGATACCTTCGTGGTACTATTTTCGAGAGTCTTCTATTTCCATCTACATCTCTATTAGAGTTGAGGGCATATTCAGATGCAGACTGGGCTAGTGATCCTGCTGATCGAAAATCCACTACTGGTTTTTGTATTTTTCTTGGCGACTCTCTTATCTCTTGGAAAAGCAAGAAACAAAATGTTGTTTCTCGCTCCTCCACAGAAGCTGAGTATCGGGCAATGGCTTCTACTACCACTGAAATAGTTTGGCTACGTTGGCTACTTGCAGATATGGGTGTCCATTTGTCCTCACCTACTCCCATGCATTGTGATAATAAAAGTGCTATTCAGATTGCTCATAACTCAGTTTTCCATGAAAGAACTAAGCACATTGAGATCGATTGTCATGTCACTCGTCATCATCTACAACATGGCACCCTCGACTTACCCTTCATCTCATCATCTTTACAGATTGCAGATCTTTTTACCAAGTCGCCTCCGCTTCCACGCTGTTTTTGGTTGGCAAACTCTCGATGATCTCTACTACATCATCATGAGTTTGTGGGGGGATGTTAGTGTTATAATTGGTTATTATTAGCTATAAGGGTAGTTTTGTATTTTCCTACTTATGTATTACCTAGGTCTTTATCTCTAGCCTCCATTTCTCATTTACTTAGGTTGTAATGTTGTATTCACATTCAAGACATCTCTTGTCTCTATGAAACTCTCCCATTTACTTCATTTTACAATTTATGTTTACAAGCTAATCTAACAAATTCTATATTAGGTAAAACTTTTTCCTAGAAGAAATTAAGCTCAACAAATTTCACGCTTATAAGCTGTAAAGCAAATCATAATTTGCATTTAATACATATAATGTGTGACAAGAAACAAACATGAATACAGAGATATCAAACAGTTCTTAATGTTTCCCTCAAAGGCAAAGATGAAAACTTTGGGCCAACACCAAAACAATGAACTCAACAATGTGGAACTAATACACAACATTATGCAAGAAACCACAAGCTAGAGTACAAAGAGGGAAAAAAACTGGACATATAAGTATAATGTTTATTGGGATTACCAATAAAATAAAAGAGAAAAATGAAAAATGAGAAAGGGAAAAAAGATACCACCAAAACAAAAACAGGGACAAACTTACCTCACACAGCTCCTTCAGCTTGAAAAGCATCAGGCTTTGACCCCAACTTCATAAACTTCATATTTTCCTTCACAAAATACCTTTCTTCAATCCCACGAATATACTGCCCCAGAAAAATCCTCTAGCTTCCCACGCTGCACTCTTTAGTACTTTCTATACTCAAATCCACTGTAAGAAACACATATACTCCTAAAAAAGCAAGAGACTGGCAAAAGCCTGGGAAAACTGGAACTCATTCTCTGCTGCTTAAAGAGACAAAAGCTTGAATTTTTCTTTATCCCATCCATCACCTTTCAGTTCCTCTCTAACCAGAATATACCAATATATCGTCCACAAAACAGCAATACAAGCACAAAAAAACAAAGCCCACAAGTTAAAAATAAATAAATAAAAATAAAAATAAAAATCCCAGCAGCTGCAGGGCAGAAACAGTCTAGAAATTCTCTTCACCCTTTTTCTCAGGCACCCCACTTCAAGAAAATGCCTCGAATATCGAGCCAAACAGAGCAATTAACAAATAAGAAAGAATTTCAATGTCACGTTCTATTTTTTGCTTATTGGGTTTGCTTTTTCGCTACATTATATGACCGTGATAAAATGTACTGATATGATGCCATTAATATTGACAGTATACAGTCCACCAACCCATAATTAAGGGAGAGACTTAAATTTCAGCCGCCTTTGATATTACTCCTCCTGATTTCCAAAGATCTCTTCTTTTAACTCGCAAATCTCAAGATCCCACCTTTTCTCTCTCCTATATATAAATGTCAAATGAATGTGTGTGTGTGTGTTTCTTTCTTTATCTCTGTGTGTTTGTGTGTGTGTGGTACTGAGAATGGACTGAATATACTGAGGAAGTTGTCCCTCTGCTTTATTCTGAAATAGATGCAGAGGAGAGAGAAGAGTATGTGTAGTAGTGTGTGTTCGTGTGTGGTGTGGTGTGGGTGGATACTACTGTTGACAGAGTGGAACAGGGATTACTGGGAAACTCTTTTTTTGAAGCTTTATGCCGTTAATGCACGCCAACCTTTGTGGACGTTTTTGCCCCTACTGGTTTGGTTTATCTCCGCTGTTTTTTTTCTTTTTATTGCTCTCTTTGGAGAAATTAAAAATACTAGTAATAATTTTTTCCAATAAAAATATATATTTTCATTTAGTAAAAGCTTTCTTTTAAAAAAAAATCAACTGCTAAATGCGGAAACAAAGTAGTCTTATAAAATCATAAAACTATACATATTTAAAACATAAACATAATATATATATATATATATAGGGAGAAGGTTATATGAGACCACCTCTTTGGGTAAGTCCATAGGGACCAATCCTAGCTACATATCTAGATTTTTCAATGGTTGTGATTTTAGAGTTAAAAATTCAGATTAAATGTTGGTAATTAGAGAAAGGGGTAAATTAGTCATCCTACAAAATTACTCAATATTCATGGGATTCTGTTCACATTATGATCACACAATCTATACAAATATCACATCAAATTCAACGTGAACAAATCTCATCTTTCTTCTTCTTCAACGCACTATCAGGAGAAATCATTCATCATTCTTCTTCAATGCACTATTGTGTGAAAAATGTTGCAGAGATTTTGCCATAGTTGCTTTGAGAGCTTGACTTTAGTTCGAAGTTTGCTTATGAAGATGTAATTTGTTGCTTGTATAGAAGTGTCATGGTGCTTTTATATACCATTAACTACATAAGCAAGTCATAAGCAACAAATCCATACTACATAAGCAACAATCCGATACTACATAAGCAACAAATATACACTACGTATGCACTACTTAATACATTAACTACATAAGCAAGTCATATCAACAAATCCATACTACATAAGCAACAAGTATGTACTACATAAGCAACGAATATACACTACGTATGCACCACGGATACATTAACTACATAAGCAAGTCATAAACAACAAACTCATACTACATAAGCAACAAGTCTATATTACATAAGCAACAAATATACACTACGTATGCACCACGAATACATTAACTACATAAGCAAGTCATAAGCAACAAACTCATACTACATAAGCAATAAACTTATACCACATAAGCAATGAATATACACTACACATGCATCACAAATACATTAACTACATAAGCAAGTCATAAGCAACAACCCTATACTACATAAGCAACAGAGAATTTTTTTTGAAACTGAAACGCTGGAGAGAGAGTGTGCGTGAAAAGTGGGTGAAATCGCGTGAAAGAGGGAATGAAATCTTAGTAACTGATTCTAACGTGTCAAATTACCACCCTACCCTTTTTAATTGCTGAAACAAAAAAATAAACATAAAAAAGCCCTAAAAATCTGGACCACCCAAAATTGTTGATCTATGGTTAGGATGTGTCCCCATGGACTTGCCCCAAGTAGGAGGACCTATTTGATCCATATCCTATATATATATATATATATATATATATGTATAATTGATTCAGTAGATTCAAAAAATCGCTTTTTTGTAATAATCGCTAACTATGAAGACAATTTATTTGATAAACAAGTTTTCCCTAAAGGGAGACTAAATATAAAAACCGAAAGTCATCCGCCCATTCTCCCGAGGAAGAAAGAAGAGATAATAGGTGACTGTGAACTAGATTGTAGAGTAGAAGAGATAATAGATTTGTAGTAAAAGATTTCTTTGCTAGCAAAAATATCTTAGCAGGCATGGGCGTGATATTGTTTTAGTTACGAAGTCAATATATCACACTTTATTGTAGCAATAAGATTTTATATTTCAAATTCTATAAATGATAAATTAAAATCTATCAAATATGTGGGTATGTACGTAACTCATTTTCTAATGTGGGAGCAATTCTGTCTAAGTTTTTTAAATGAATTTTTAATATAAAAATAGCAAGATTCACCTCACTAAAATTGATTGCCAACCCCAAATTGATGAGTTCGACAATTCATAGTTCATACCACAAGTCAAAAGAATAATTAGGCGACCAAATAATCAATTGATAATTACTTCACTAAAATTGAGTGCCAAATTGATGCTACCCCCCCAAATATTGATGGCTTCGACCACTCATACCACGTCATTAAATCAGTCAACTTAAAGAATCCATTTAATTGGACTTTTTCAAACTCAACATTTCTGAATTCTAGTTTGGGACAATATAAAATACCAAACCAACCCATATTGTCAACACACCCAAAGATATAAATAGACTCCTTGATCAAAATCATTCAAACTGAAGCTATTTGAATAATTTAATGTCTTCCCGAGAAAACTATGAACTAGTACTACTACATGAGAGAGTTACAACTTACAAGACCTAGTATAATAATGATCAGAAACCTACCAAAGAATACAGGACCATAAACTATTTTTTGCCCTTTTAATCAAATGATGATTTTTTTCATTAGGATGTATTTTACCATCGATCGTTAACAAAAATGTTATTTTGACATAGGGATGGCTAAATGGAACAGAAATTGGGTTCTAAACCGGAACCATGCACTACAAGAAAACAAGGAAATTCCAACGGAAAAAATCTGTTGGAATTTGGCCAATTACCATTAGAGTTATTGATTCCAACGGAAATTCCAACAATAAATGCATCGTTAGTAAAATGGTCGTTGGAATGGCAAAATTCCAATGGAAATTCTAATTGAAAAATATTCCAACGGTATTTCCAACGGTATTTATCCATTGGAATATACAACTGTTGAAAAAAACTCCAACGGAGTTATGCCATTGGAATTTAATCCAATGGTAATTCCAATGGTATATATCCATTGGAATATTCAATCATTTTATTTCATTGTCTAATATATTTAATTTCCCAGTAGGTAGGTCACCCATCATCAATTTGTCTCATATCAAACACGTTTAACTATGTAATTTTAATATGATTGACTCCAAAAGAGAAGATACATTTTATTGATATGTATAATACTATCAAATCTTTTAACCCCTATTAAAATTTTCCAACGGTATTGGAGTTTCCAACGGAATTTTTCAACAACTTGTTGTACCATTGGAATTTCCGTTGGAATTTTAAAAACTCCAACGATTAATTCCAAGATTTTGATTACCGTTGGAATTTTCCAATGATATGTTTTAGCGATGGAATTTCTATAGGAATTTTTAAAATTCCAACAGTATTTCCAATGGTTTATTCCAATAATTTTATTACCATTGGAATTATTGTTGGAATTTTCCAACGGTTTGTTGTGATGTTGGAATTTTCATTGGAATTTTAAATTCCAACGGAAATTCCAACAACTTATACCAACGGTTTTCTTTAGCGTTGGAATTTTCATTGGAATTTTCCAACGATATAATGTAGCATTGGAATTTCCGTTTGAATTGTAAAAATTCCAACTATTTTCTACTTCGTTGGAATTTGATTGTTTTCTTGTAATGATGATCACCGCTTTCGGAGTCGTTGTTATGCGAACCGGTTCTAAAACCAGAACTTGGCCTAAAAAATAGTGGAACCGGCGGTTAAAACCATCGATTTTAAGGTTAAAACCAATAATTTTATTTTTTTTTTTGGGTAAAAATATGATAGAAAAAATGTTAAATATTTATTATGATGTTTTATATTCGCAACCACATGAGACACATCTTAAACTAAATGTTGTTAGCGAGCCACATGAATTTTGATTCTTCCATATATTAAGAGGATACATAAGCAACTTATTATTATTATTTATATTACGTCTAAAATCTAATATTATTATGAATATTGTCTAATTCCGCTTAATATTATTATTTATATTAAGTCCAAAATTTAATACTCCTTGCATCTCAATTATATAGTCCAATTGGACTTTTCGCATAGATTAAAAAAAAAGTATTGGAAATTACAAATATGTTAAAACATTACTTGATTTGCCCTCATTTAATGAATAGTGTAAATTATAAAATGCATATTAAATAGGGTTATAATAGTAAAAGAATGGAAAAAAGTACTATTAAATATGGAAAGTAGACTATATATTTGGGACATTCAAAAAGGAATACTAGACTATATATTTGTGGACAGAAGGAGTATTATTATGAATATTATGTCTAATTAATTCCTTTTCTATTTTTTCTTTTTCCTTTCATTTTGTAACTAAATTTGATAAATTATTTTTAAAAATAAAAAAGAAAAATAGAACCGGAACCGTGAGCCTCTGGTTACTGTTCGATTCCTCATTTTGGAGGAAACACAGACGCATTTTAGAATCGAAACGTGTTCACCCCTAGATCGACGTACAAAAATGTTCCCTCTAAATGTGCAATTTACAATGAATCTAATACGACTTGAGGGGGGTTGACGGGGATGGAGCTAAAGGAGGCTCTATTTGCAGTTCACAAAAGTTTATGTATATTAATTATTAAATTAATGTAAATTTTATTTAATAATTATTAAATTTAAAAGTGTCTTTTCTAAAAAATTAAGAAAAAAGATATTTATTTACTATTTTTAAGAAAAATGAATTACATCCCCCTCAGAACATCTTCAACCCAACTTCAAATACCACACTATTATACCAAATATGCAAAAACACCGCTCAAACCCAACTATAAACCTTACACCACATTTGGTGTAAATGAATAGTGTTACCAACTATAAACCTTATACCAAATTTGGTGTAAATGAATAGTGTGGTAACACCAAATTATATTTACACCAAATTTGGTGTAATATAAATCCCATATTTGCCTTCCAATTCTCTAATACTTCAAATTTAAATTCCAATGATATCCTCATTTTATATATAATTAATTTATATAATATGATTTTAATAATTAATTATCACTTTTTATAAATAACAATAATTAACAAATATTTATAATTTAAATAAAAAAGAGATACTAATATTAATTGTAATATTTATTTTGTAATAATTAATTTATAATATTAATTAAATGTGAGTTTTTAGTTAAGTACATTAATAGTAATAAAATATAAGTAAATAAAATAATTTTATATATAAATATTTTTTTACTATAAAATGAAAAAAAGAATATAATATTCATTAATTGGTGTTAGATTTGGTGTGATGGGTCATGGATTGGAGATGTTGTTGACAAAATTACACTAAAATATTAAATTTGGTATATTTTTTATACCAAATTTGGTATAATGGCTTAGAAATGACATCAATCTATAGTCATTGGCCCCGTCCTTGTTCTCGTCCATCAAGAAAACTCACATCCTAAACAAAAAGGTTAATTTAGGGATTTATTTATTGGTGATGTGAGCTAAAATAATGTAAGTTCAAGCGGCTACGATAATCTAGAGGGGGGGTGAATAGATTATCTCCATCTTTTCGATATCGCCTCTTTTTCGAAACAATTACGCCAAGACAATAATAAAGGTGCGGAAAGTAAACAACACGCGTCGATTTAAAGAGGTTCAACCCACCTAGGGCTAATCCTCTACCACCCCAAAGATATCCGGGATGGATTTCAAAAAGAAAAAAATTTTATTAATTACCACAATTAATACAAATTCAACTTACAACACCTTGAAGAGCACCACACTCTTCTTCAACACCACATTTGGAGATTACCACAATCTCCTTTTAAGATTACCAAATCTTCCTTCAACGGCACCTTGTGAAGATTACCGATCTTTAACCTTGAAGAATACCAAATTCTTCAACACCTCAATAAGAAGATCACCACAATCTTCGCACCTATCACCTAGATCATCCAAGTGTGTTCTTACCACAAGAACACTCACAAGGATATCTTGTGTTTGAATGATAACCAAAAATCAAGATTACAACTCAATAATGAATATTACAATTTGAGTGCAAAGTGTAATCAAGAAATAAAGCCTAGACCTCAAGATGTGAAAGTGAAATACTTAAGCTATAAATACAACAAAGAGTGTTGAATATGAAAGCTTGGAAATTTGCGCATTTCTTGTTGTGTATTTGCTTGTGTTGTTGTATCTTGTGTCTTCAATTCATCCTCTATTTATAGGAAAGCTTCACCAACATAGGCTCCCAACATAGGCTCCTATATCTTCACTTTTGTCTACAAAAAGAAGATCACAAGATGTAGAAATATTGTACAAAAAATTGAAAAGCAAATCTTGCTATCACAGTTGCAACGGTTGGAATTTTTTGTCAAAAAATAACATAGGGCGGCCCGGTTGCCCTGTTGAAGATTTCGACCGTTTGAAAAAAATAGTGCGATCCAGGTAGGGGTTGCAGGAGGGTGCGACCGGTCGACCTCACCCTTGACCGGTCCCCCTCCCTCTTTTTTCAAGACCTGTAAGTCTGTTTCGTGTTTCTTATCTTTAGGTACCGGTCGACCACTTTGGGCGGCCGGTCGACCTCCCATTTGAAATGTTGTCCGATTTTTTTCAAAAATAAACTTCAAGAAATACTCCAAAAAATTAGTAAAAACATTTTAAATCATTTGGGAGTATTTAGACAACATTTATAAACATAGTTTTGGTGTAAAAACCAATTTAAACAAAACCATCAAAAGTGTTGTCCAATTTTTATCAAATTAAAAACTCTAAGAAATACTCCAAACATTTTAAATCATTTAGGAGTATTTGGACAACATATAAAAACATTGTTTTGGTATAAAATCTTATTAAAACAAAATCATCAAAATCTTGATAAAAACATTTATCTAACAAATAAGACCGACATGTGGTCAAGATACAGGATGTCGAGCTTATCATGATGATTATTACACTGATCTGTTAGACTCGCGAATAAAAGTTAAGTCTGCCCCGAGCTCTCTTAATCAAGGTACTTGTTGGGCCGAGCTATTGTGTCCTGTGATAAACCTATATACATATCCCGAGCGCGGTAAACCCAGAGATCTCAGATTATAGTAATAACCTTACATCTGGCCCGAGTTCTAGGAGGATTAGGGTTGACTCAACAATTCTGTTACATATCTCTAGATTTCCCCATAATTGATCCCTGATTTTCAAAAAACCGTAATCATGAGAACCTATATATAACTCATCAAAAGGTATGTTCAGGTGAAACTTTCCAATACAAATTTTCAATAAGATCTTTGCTATTTTCGCATTTTCTTTCTTGAAGTTGATCCCGAATTAAGTGTCGGAGAGGGTGCTTGTAAAAAAACTCGCCCCTTTTTTTAACGGTAGTTTTACGGCTTGGTAGACTTAACATCGAAACTTCGCTTGTATTGGGTGGTGCAAAATCTTTGACCAACCAATTGGAAATATTGGGATAAATCGGGACCTAGGAACTAGAAGTGACAATAGAATTGCACTTGGTATTTGGAGAATTATTAATCAACTAGCTAAATGTTCAAATTATCTTGTTGGACTATTTAAGTAGATACAAATTAGACAACATGGGCCATGTGCTCAGGAAATGAAGTTTGATTTTGATCAGTATGTTACCTTCGGATCACGGGTTTATCGGGTAACCAGGTTCGGGTTCTTGGATGACCTGAAATAGATGAACACACGTCAGGCTAGCTGGGGGTGGTCCCAGCTAAAACCCTCCGATGCTTAAGTCAGGTCGGGTTCGTGAGGTATGGGGGCACGGGGACAGTAAGAGTGGGAGTAAGTAGTAAAAGTAAAAGATGAATAGTTACCATCAAGTTACTGTAGCAAGGTATTTATAGATATCCCTGGCCAATGTGAGCGCGCCAGGTGTCATCATCTGAAAGGTGGTGTTGTACTTGGTTGTCAGGGGAATCAATGGTCCACCTTTCCGGGTTGGATCCATTCCCCCGGTTCGGGTCGGATCTGGAGCTCTTAAACCCATTTTTTGACCTCACTGTGTAGGCTTGTGAGACCTCCTTGCCTTATCATTATTCCCCCGGTCCACGAAGTTGCTCGACCGCTCGGGGTTGCTAGGACAAGTCTGCGGGGGGCAACTACGTGGATCTGAGTCGTTGAGCTTCTCCTGGCTAAGTACAAGTTGGGTCTTGAGGTCGAGGTCGGCGCCGCGTACTCCCAAGCCTTTGGGGCTCCGTAGGGATTGGATTGTTTGGGGTCTCGAGATCGGGCTTTGAGACTGTCTCGTCGTGATTGTTTTTTTTTTATATATATATATTTATATTATATATATATATATTTTTATATATATATATATATATTTTTATTTGAAGCTCAAAGGTCGAGCCACCTCGAATTCTGGGCCTCATTATTACCCATTGGGCCCTACCATTTTTACTTTTATATATATAGGGTAAAAGTAGTTTCAATTTTTCACTTTCAACCTTCACTGTAAAAAATCGGGTCTTGCTCGACCTCGCGACCTCATCCTTTTTCAGATCCGAAGCCGCCCCCTTCTCCCAGGGTAATCCCTAAATTCAGGTCGGTGTTTCTACACTCCAGGTATTCCTTAGTCCTCTTTTCTATTTTCTTCTGCTTTACTTGTATTCTTTTTGTAATAAATGGGTTCTAGGACTACCTCCCAAAGTGATCCCGTAAGGTCTTCCGATTCTAACTCCGAGTCTAGCTCGGGTTCTAGTTCTAGCACCAGCTCCGGGGGGGATGTGACCGGACCACTTCAGCCGAACCCTAGATCCTTACATCCCCTCCCCCTTAGTACCGTCCCCTCCCTCAGGGCTAGGGAGGCATCTCCTTCGGGGTCTGGTTCTGGGGAAACCCCGTCCGATCTCCCTTACCAGGACTCTTGGGAGTTAATAAAATGCACGGTGCATCATAGCGAAGCTTCTCATATTAGCCATCGCTACTTTATCCCGCCCGAGTACAAGGTGATTATCCCAGGTCGTGACGATCGTATGCATAAGCCCCCTCAAAATTGTTTTTCTTTTCATTTGTCCACTTTAGACGCCGGGTTACGCTTCCCTTTACATTCGGATATAGAGGAGATTCTTATCCGCCTAGGTCTTTGTTTGACCCAGTTTGCCCCCAATGCCGTTCGTCAGATTATAGGTTTCATAGTGCTCATGAATTTTTTAAAGTTGCTCCGTCAGCGGCTCTTTTTTGGGCTTTATTTTCTATTACCACTTCCGCAAAAACCAACGATCGTGGGTTCTTCTATCTCACTTCACGGCCCTTTTGCAAATTTCTCACCCGTTTGCCCTCCTCTTCGGGGAACTGGAAAACCAAGTTCGTTTTCATCGAAGCCCCTCCCACCCGCCCTTGGGATCCCGCAAACTTGGAGGTTCTCGAAACCCCGCGTTCGCGCCGGATCTTGGCGAATGTTCTTGGGACGAGACTTCGTTTGAATGCACTCACCGCCCCCATCTCTATGACATAAGGAGCTTTTAAAAGAAGAAGTCCTATCCGCGGTGGGCCTTAGCCCTGCTGTTGTCCCTCGTACCCGATCACTTGGTAAATTATATATTTTTAGCATTTTCTCACATGTTACCCATTACATGCTCTCCCACTACTCTCACATGCGCTTGTTCTGTTTCAGGTATGTCTGTGAAGGCTTCGCTCGTTACCAAAATCATTCGGAACAAAAGGAGAAACTTATCGCCGCTGCTAGGTCATCGGGTCTCACTATTCCTCCGTCCCCCTCGGTTCACTCGAGTGAGCCAACTCCTAGCGCCCCATCTCTGATTCCCTCTGGCGAGGTACAATCGACTGCTCGGGATCACGGGATTGTTTCTGATGCGAGTGAGCTCGAGCCCTTGTCGGTTGATCCTCCACCCCCCTTACTTGTAATCGAGACAGGAGGTACTTCAGATCCCAAAGACAAAGGCAAGAGCAAGAACAAGTCCAAAGGGAAATCCAAAAGCCGCAGCCGGAGCGGAAGCAAAAGCAAAGGATCTGATGGGGGTAAGGCGAAGAAAAAGGCTCGCGTCGAGAAACCCAAGCCAAGTGAAGAAGAGATCTCGATTGCCTTACGCGAGATCGAGGATCGCCAAACTAAATTGGCTCGAGCTCGCGAACAGGACCATGTCGAGGCTTCTCGTCCTCCGAGGCAATTCTCTAGCACGCGTGTGGTTCCAAAATGGAATATCTCTCCTGAAAGTTGTATAATGAGGACTAGGGCGGGAGAGGATTCACTGGAATTGTATCAATGATGCATTCTCCCGCAGGATCAATTCGCTCTAAGTGTCATGCCTGAGACTAAGTTAGAGGAGATAGTGGCTCACGACCTCATGAGGGTACGCCCACTTCCCTCAGACTTAGTATTTTTTACTTTTTTGTTTCCCTTTTTATGCTCTTGCCTGCCCTAAGTGAGGTCTCTCTCTCTCTTTCTCTTTTTGAAGGCCGCCAATGTTGCTCACAACTTGACACTTCGGAGCCATCATTGGAGGGTTCGATGCCTAGACACCGAGGCCCTAGCACAACGCCTCGAGAAAGAGAAAGCATCCGCCGAGGCCAAGGCCAAATCCGAATATGATGCTCGTATCAAACAAATGGAGGTCCAACTAGCTGAGCTCGAAGCACGCGCAAAACATGCCGAGGATTCTCTCCAGACCTCTCAGAGTGAAGTGGTCCGCTTAACCCGCAAAAGTACTGAAAGCTTCATCGCGGGTCAGGAGGCCGGGAAAAGGGAGGCTCTCACTTCCCCTGAATTTGCCAAGATGTTGAAAGAGGCCCGGGTCTCAGGTGCCCAAGATTTCAAAAAATCTCCTATCTTTGACCGGCTGGTCGTGGAGAAAGCAGCCGAGTTCGAAGTGATGGGGTTCTATAAATGCCAATCCCAGACCTACAAACTTGGTGGGTTCAAGGCGGACTTTGATCCGAGCAAGCTCGACCCCGCGCTAGATGGCAATGGGGAGGAAGCTCCAACTGCTGAGGAGGAAAGTGAAGACCTCGCGGGTCACGAGTTTTGCTTTCTACTTTAAGATCCCGATCCCGTGGTGGAAGAGATACGTCCTACAGGAAACCAAGCTCATGTAGAGGGAGACGACCTGCTAGACGTTGCCTCTCTTCTGGGACCTCCTACTTGACCTGCCATACTTTGTAAATGGGCTGGGGGACAAGTTTATTTTGTAAATGGGCTGGGGGACAAATTTATTTTGTAAAGGGCTTGAAGCCCTTACTTGTATTTTGTTTATCGAACGCTTTTGTAGATGAGACAGAGCTTGAACGCTCAGATCGATTTAGAACACTGTACAATTCTGCTTATCTCTAACTGGTAGCCCTATTTTTTGTATTCGACTACTGGTGCTTTCCACACATTTTGCATAATTATATTTTAATTTCTTTTATTCCCTTATGCTTTCACTATATTTGAGATTTGGGGTTTCTACGGGTCTTGCCTTTTGCGAGTCGTAAGGCCTTGGCCGAGGGATCTCTTGGGATCCCTCCCCTTTTACCTTTGATATCTCGAGGTCTTGTTGTGATCCGAGGGATCTCTTGGGATCCCTCACCCTTTACCCTTGAGATCTCGAGGTCTCTTGTGATCCGAGGAATCTCTTGGGATCCCTCTCTCTCTTTTTTTTCTCTTTTGCGAGCTGCTGGCTCCTCTCCATGACCAATTTTTCGAAATCCTCCTTTCTCATCGAGATCATCTGGTCCGGGTATTTCCTTCCCATGTCCAGAGGATCCTGCAGAGATTGAGACGAAGAAAACTCAGGTTGCAACACCTCCTTATCCTTCCTTGGGGTCTCCGACACTCCCTTCTCAACGTGCTTTCCTGGAGTCTCCATACCTCCGCCCCTCCGTTTTAGTTCAGGAAAACAGAAGTTTCCCACAGACGGCGCCAACTGATTTTGATCAGTATGTTACCTTCGGATCACGGGTTTATCGGGTAACCAGGTTCGGGTTCTTGGATGACCTGAAATAGATGAACACACGCCGGCTTAGCTAAGCGGGTGGTCCTTGCCAAGACCCTCCGATGCTTAAGTCGCCGGGTTCGTGAGGTATGGGGGCACGGGACAAGAAGAGTGGGAGTAAGTAGTAAAAGTAAAAGATGAATAGTTACCATCAAGTTATCAGAAGAAGGTATTTATAGATATCCCGGCCAATGTGAGCGCGCGTGTCATCATCTCGAAAGGTGGTGTTGTACTTGGTTGTCGGGAAATCAATGGTCCATCTTTCCGGGTTGGATCCATTCCCCCGGTTCGGGTCGGATTTGGAGCTCTTAAACCCGTTTTTCGACCTCACTGTGTAGGCTTGTGAGACCTCCTTGCCTTATCAAAGTTAAAAGTGAGACAATTTTGCTGAGTGGCTTGCTTACCTAAACTGATGAGAACAAATTTTTACCAGTATACTATAATCCTTCAAGAAAGCACCACTTGTTATTATCAGTATACAAGCCCGTAAAAAACTTCGTCTGAAATTTTTGTGTGCAAGTCTTCATGAGAGATCTTGTAATGCCTGCATGAATAGGTTCTTGTCCCTTATCTTCTATTTTTTGTTTTTAGCTTTCTGTTATAATTATGTACTATATATTCCTATTAATTTATATATATAAACTTCAACTAATTTATGTTTTCGATTTAGTCAATAGCAGACCATTCCCACTAGAATAAGGGCATCTCCAACCCATAACACCAAATTTGGTGTGAAAATCACACCAAATTTGGTGTGAAAATCACACCAAATTTGGTGTTTTAGTGTAATTTTGCAAAATCCATCTCTAACCCACTACACTAAATCTTACACCAAATGAGTATTTTAAAATTTTCTTTTCATTTTGGAATAGCAAATTTATTTGTTTATGCAATTATTTCTTTTGCTTATATTTTATTATTATTAATGTAACTAAATAAAAACTTATATTTAACTAATATTATATTAATTAATTATATTGCAAAATTAATATTACAACTAATATCACAATAAATAAAAATACTAAATTGCACACTAGACAATAAAAAACGGCAAACCTAAAACAAATATTTAAAGACAAAAAAAAAGATTAATACATTACTAATTCTCGAAATTAGTATATTCATCCCACACGTGATCGATTAATGCATCACGGAGTGCAAAGTGAGTATTTCAGAAACGATTAATCGAGAATTTTGCAGAAAAAATCTCAACAACATGGTCAAGGATCTCAAAGTAGCTCTAGTTCTTTTGGTCCATTTTTTGATGATATTGTAGGACCTGGAAATAATCTACGAGACTATTGAACTATCATCTACTCATAAATTATCTACTATTAGGGATTTAGTTTGCTTGGTATTTTGTTTTTTAAATTTCAAGTTTAATTATAATGTTAGTGTTTTGTATTTTATGATAGACTTTGATGCTTTTTAAATTCAATTATAATTTTGCTTATTAATTATTTTAGTTTATCAAAATTTCAAGTTTAGTTTATAATAATTTATTGGTAAATATTAACTATTGTTCATCCAAAATAATAATTATATACACAATTTAAATAACTAAAACCATGTTACAAATGAATTATATATCAAATATAGGATACAATAGGAATTAAAAGTTTGAAGTAGAAGAAATTGGAGGGCAAAGAGGGAATATTTGTATTACACCAAATTTGGTGTAAAGGAATAGTGTTACACCAAATTTGGTGTAACACTATTCATTACATCAAATTTGGTGTGATGTTTAAAGTTGGGTTGGAGGGTGTTTTTTAGATATTTGGTGTTTTGGTGTGGGTTTTAGAGTTGGGTTGGAGATGGTGCAATGTTTGAACTGTTGAGGCATATTTAGTGGTATAGTGTATGTCAATTAAAAAAAGTCTTGGTAACTATAAGATTTAAAACTATTTTTCTTTTATAGATGCCATTTTAAAAAGTTCTCGCTAATAATTAATAATTTTTTTGATATTTTAATGAGTGAATGACATATTTGATTGATTTTCTCATAAAGTAACAAAAATTAAAATGGTGCTCCAGTGGATATTATTGATTTGAGATTGAAAAGTAAATAGTACTGCACTATCAACCAATTTAATTAAGTGTTGGAATAGTACTGCACTATCAACCAATTTAATGGTCCAGATCACTTTTAAAATGATACGTGTAGTTCCGAAATTTGCATTAAATTAATGGTCCAGACACTTTAATGAGTTCATTAATTTGAACTTCCGATCCATTGTGGTCTCGAAACAGAAATTCTTATCTTATCCTTTTTCTGGGAAATAAAATTATCTGATTTGTAATTTAAAATGAAGTGAGAATTATATATATATAATTATTACTTAAAAGCTCGTTTAAAACTGCTAGGATAATAATTGACATAAAAACAAGTACTACGTAAATTCACAAATTATAAGTAAAAATTATGAATTCAAGATAAATTTACTTGAATATACCTGTTTTTTTTGTAGTTTCGCCTATTTACCTGGCTAGATAACTCTTCAAAAGAAATGCTGTGGAAGGTTGAAAATAAAACATAAAGGATCGATATCTTTTTAATTTCCCCTAAAATGTCCGCTTCTTTTTTCTAATTAAACATATTATTTTACCTTTTGTATTTCAAATTAAGAGCACATCTTGACAAGCTCAACTATCATTTAACAAACAAATTACTTTTTCAAACTATAATTATGATATCTTGAATCTTGATATTTATCGTTTTATATAGTATTCTTCATTTCAAGCTCATTGCAATAAGTTAATTAAACTAATTAATATTACAGTAACTTATAGTGAGAATGTGAAGTCAAGTCATGTGCATGCTAAAGTAACTTCAAACTGGTCCTCAAGTGAGGATGTGCATGCATTTTGCAAAGCCATGTGACGTGTATTTTGTAGGGGACCTAAATTTCGATAAATGGGGACACATTCCAATTTATGACTTTTGAGTCATATTTGGACCAGCCGATCTACACACCCCAAACTTTCAAGTGTCAATTATATATATAGGGGAGGATCCAGTGAGACCACCCTTCTAGGTGAGGCAATGTTGACTGATCTCAAACATCCCCCTATATACATCAAAAGTTAGGACTAATATAAGATAATAATAGATTAACCAATTAATTAAATCTCAATAAAGGTAAAATTGTCAAACAAAAACGTGTGGGACCGTCCAATATGAAATGAGTTATGGAGAGAGAGAATCACACTCATTAATGTGTGGGGGCCGTGATGTGTCTTCTCGATGATTTTACGCATATTTAATATATATTTATCGCATATTTAATACTATTATACTACATATTTAACACATATGTATTGCATATTAAAATTGTCAAACAAAAATGTGGGGGCCGTGAATTAAGGAATCGCTTTAGAGAGAGAGAATCACGCTCATTTTTATATTATATATTTAACATATATTTATTGCATATTTAACACTATTATACTGCATATTGAACATATATGTATTGCATATTAAAATTGTCCAACAAAAACATGTGGGGACTGTGAATTAAGGAATCAATTTTAGAGAGAGAGAATCACGTTTATTAACATGTGGGTACCGTAAATTAAGGAATCAATTATATAGAGAGAGAATCACGCTCATTATTCTACTGCATATTTAACATATATTTACTGCATATTTAACACTATTATACTGCATATTTAACATATATGTATTGCATATTAAAATTGTCAAACAAAAGCATGTGACCAAGTGAATTAAGGAATCGCTTATAGAGAGAGAGAGAGAGAATCACGCATATTATTCTACTGCATATTTAACATATATTTACTGTATATTTAATACTATTATACTGCATATTTAACATATATGTACTACATATTAAAATTGTCAAACAAAAACATGCGGTACCCTAATTAAAGAATCGCTTACATGGCAAATGACTAATCTATCCTTATTCGAATTAAAATAAATAAAAAATCGCTAAAATTCAATTAAACCTCACTTTGAAAAAATTAAATAAATGGACAAGATTAGTCCACACTGTCTCACCTAAAGAGGGTTGTCTCATTTGAACCAAATCATATATATATATATATATATATATATATATATACTGGATTGTTCAAATGAGACATCGTGACTCATGGATTAAATAAATAATGGTTCGTGATTTTGGATTAAATAAATAATGGTTCAAATGAGACATCGTGAGCAAGTCCTTTAGGTAAGACCGTAGGGACATATCGTGACCATTGGATTAAATAAATAATGGTTCGATTTTTTTATTTTTTTAAGTAATGGCGTATGTTTTTGTGGAGTTTTAAGGGCATTCAGTATTATCATTATATATGCCAGGATAAGGTTGTAATTTTATTATTAATATTTTGGTAACAAAAATCCTACCATATCTAGCTCCCCCGCGATTTTTGGGTCGATTATTTTTCAAAATTGTTGATGACACCCTTTCGCTTTTTCTCAATCAAACTTACGTCTCTTTCTCTTCTCTGCAACTGCAACTTGCGAATAGCTTCTTCTATTTCTCTAGGGCTTGGACCGTGTTCTTCTTGGTGTTTTCTCAGTCGATTTAAAGGTATGGTTTCCTTTCTTTGTTTCATGTTTTTGGCTTTGGTTTTTTTTGCTAAGATTGTTTGGCTATTCGTGGGTTTTTTACTGGATATCTAGGGTTGCGATTTTTTGGTTGTTCGTGTTTTAACAGTGTTCATATGTCCTTTTTATTTGTTCAGTAGTTGTCGATTTTTCATCTTACTAGTTTATTCAATTTCTCGTTTTTTGTTTTGCATATTTATACCCAATGTCGAATGATCTTTTTTTTATGTGTGTTATTTGTACCTCTGTATTTGGGATTTTCGGTGTAGGTTTATGTGGGGATAGTTTTGTAACTTATGTTTTCTCAGGGCTCATATGATTATGCATTTCTGGAGTATATATTTTACATATTTAGAGTTGATTTTTTGCATATAAAATGAATTTTTGTGTGTTTTGGTGTTGATAGTCTAATTTATATATTTTTGACTTATGTCCAAAATTGTATGCATAATTCGTTATGCATTGGTGTATACTTATTTATGTTTTAAAGCATTTTTAGTGTACATATTTTGCATACTAATGCGATCCGTTGTTATACTTGGGGCATATTTTATATGATGATGTATATTTATATGAAGATGCATATTTAGAGTATAAATTTTACATACTTAGAGTATAGTTTTTGCATACAACAGTCATTTGCGAGTTTTTGGTGTTGATAGTCTATTTTACATTTTTTTTAGTTCTATCCAAATATGTATGCATAATTAGTTATGTTATAATGTACGCTTAGTTATGTTTTAGTGTATACTTAGTGTATATTTTTTGCATATTATATTATTGTATATAAGACTTGGTTCTATATTTTACAAGTTTGATTAATTAAATGGCCAAATCTAAGAGCAAAAGGCAAGCTGAGGGTGGTTGCGATAATGGGAGGGGGAAGATGGTGAAAGGGTCCGGTGGGACTGGAGGGGTTCCGCCTAAGAGTTCATATCCAATGTTATCGACTAGGCCAAACCTCAGGGTACTAGTCAAAGCACTGAAGTCACTTACTGATCCACAGAGGGATGCGGTTGTGGAAATAAGATTTGGTAGCATGCTATCACTGTCTATTATTGATTTCCCATCTCAGCTTACTTTTTGGTTAGTTGAAAATCATAATCCAGTCAGTTGCGAGTTGATATTGGGCAATGTTAGACGTATTAATATTAACGTGGCCGATGTTGAGAGGGTGTTGGAGTTCCCTAATGGACAAGATATCCTTGAGAAGAAGAAAAAGTCGTAGAGTTACGATTTATATGATGAATGGCCGAGTTTGTTTGAGAGGACTGATTACAAAATTATAGCTATGCAGGTGTCTAGTAAAATATTGAGTTGTGTGGATGGGGGTGACTGGTTTAGGAGGTATTTCTTGCTGTTGGTTGACAGTCTTGGAACTGGGAACTTGCAATATGGATATGTGAACCCACTTATTCTGAAATGTCTGGTAGATGTTAGGAATGTTAGGAATTGAGGTTGGTGAGATTACACTGCGAAGACTCTGGTTGAAAGTAGAGCTCGTTGGTCGCCGGCTACTAATTCAGAATTCTACGACCCATTGTTGTTTTTGACGGTATATTTTTCCCTTTAAAATTGCATATATTTTTTTCATTTGTATGTAGTAAGTTATTTTAACTTAATTTATGTTACTTCATAGGTACTATATGTTGATAGAGTGGTTTGTTTGACAAGAAGTATTCCAAGGACGCGTCCTAGCGTATTGGCTTGGAGTGGAGATAAAATAAAAGAAAGAAGCAACCAAGAGATTGAACTTGGGGGATACGGATAGAGTTTTGTTGACCCAGTGTTCGATGGGGAAGTATCGTTGGCGTCGCATACGAATTTGTTGAGGGCTGGGAAGGAGAAAAAAACGAAAGATCATGGAGCTTCGTCGTCTGGTGCCAGTGTGCAAGTTCTATTTCTGTTTGCTGTGTTTTTTACTGTTATGTTGTTCATGTTTATATTAGTTATATATTATGTATATTTAGTTATCATTTGTTGCTTATTTAGTTCACTTACAAGTCATTCTTAGTTTTTTTTTCTATTTTTGTCATAATTTGTGTATATATTCTGGACAAATAATGCATATTTATTGTATATTTGTTGTATATTTATCATATTTATTCCCTTACAAGTCATTCATTTATAGATTTATATTTATGTATGTTTATTGTACAAAAATTCCATAGTTAATTGAGAGTTGCATAGTTATTGTATACTTAGTATTGTAATTCTGCATATTTAATGTATAAATATCGTATATATCATCTTTATTGTACTGTATTGTAGTCTATTTTGCATACATTCATAAATTATGCATAGTTTAGTATCATATTATGTATAATTAGTATACATATATTGTATATGTACATACATTAACTTAATACATATGTTTTTTGGTGTGCAGAGTATTACTTCTAAATTGCTATCCAAATTGACATGTTTGTCTTCCGATGTTGTGGAGATTATATCATTGCTCCAAAGTGCTCCGAAAGAGTTGGCTGTGGATGCAGAATTTGACAGAATTGGGGACGTTGTCAGGGGCTTGATATGCTCTACTGCATTACCGGGCGGTGTTTGGCGATCTGACGACGGCTTGGAAGGGAGTGAGAGTCAGCAAAATGAAGCAGTTTGGAGCCAGCCAGAGAACATTGCGGTGATTAAAGCGATTGAAAATGCCATTTTGAAAAGAGACGAATTCAAGAGATGGTGTGATGATTCACCAAGTTTCGGTCTTGGACTGACTCAAGACACAAATTGCCGGAATCGATGACATTATCGACACAACCTGATATTACGGGATGAGTGTCAATAAGGTTTGAGTTGAACGAGATGGTGGTTTGGCAAGGATAGAGGAGTGTGAGATTGAGCCGATTGGGATAATTATTTTTGGGTTTTATTTTTTCGTTTTGATTTTTAGTATTCAAGTGTATTATATTTTAAAATATTCCCTTTTTTTCTGTTTGTAGGTTCAAGGATATGAGGTTGGTGTCTCCTTTTTATTTTGGTTTTTACACAGATATGTTTTCATGTTTATATTACTTTTATATTATGTATATTTAATTTCCTTTTTTTTGCTTATTTGCTTATTATATTATTTATAATTATTTCTCTTTTGTTTGTAGGTTCAAGAAACAGAGGTTGGTGGTACACGGCCGGCGGTTTTGGGGGTGAGGGGCAAGATGCTCCTGCTCATGAAAAATCGAAGCTTGTATGTATATTTAGTTTCACTTTTTTGCTTATTTGTATTAGTTTTATCATTGAAGTGAATTAATCTTTATAATTATTCCCATTTTGTTTGTAGGTTCAAGAAACAGAGGTTGGTGGTGTACGGCCTGGCGGTTCCAGGGGGAGGGGGTTAAGGGGCAAGATGCTGCTACTCATGAAAAATCCAAGCTGGATTGCCGGAAGAAGATTGGTACCCGGAAAGCGGCTAGGAAGACAAAGAAGACATATGCATTGTTCTTCGCCTTTTGTGTCTAGGAAGATTGATGTTGCCTCAAAGCCAAACCAACCAGAGAATATGATTACTAACTGGTTGTTTGAAAATCCGTAAGGGGCGGACAAGTAAGTTTTGGAGTTTGTTTTGATTTTTACATTGTAATTGTTTTTAATATGTAGGGATGACATTATTTCCAATGTCGGGGATACAATGTTGACAAGAGAAGATATGGAGACTATGCGTTTGGGAGGGTATATCAGTGTGTCAATTGTGGATGTATGGTCATGGATGATGAATTTGAAGGAGTGTTTGAGGAGCAACACTTCATCAAATAGATTCTTTGCTTCTTGTTTTATGACTGTATGTTTTTTGTCATAGTCTTATCTCTTTTCATTTTTCATTTCCTATTTTTTATGTTATTAATGTTGTGATTTTGGTACTTTATTCCTGTATTGGTTTTAGTTATATTCCGTTGTCAGTCCAAGAGATGACACAAATGAGAAGTCTGCATTTGATATGTTTGCGCAAAGCTTTGATACAGAGTTTGGTGAGCCGAGCTCTAAAAAATTGAACAAGACTGACATTGTCAGTAGTGTTAATTTACAGCCTCATTTTTGTTGTTTCTTATTTTTTCATCCCAGTTTTTTAATTTATTTTCTGTTTCAATTTGTTTTCCCAATTTGTTAGAGCGAGCACATATTTTTGGTGACATTTGATGTTAAGAGGAGGAATTGCCATATCATTGACAACTCTTTTGTTGGTGGAAGTAGTTGTGATAGGTATGGAGATTTGTCTCGCTAAGTTGGTGAGTTCTGCTTTTGGTTTCAAACATAGAAATATGTTGCATATTTATGATTGTTAAAATGCATGTTTATTTACTATAATTTGTATATTTAAGATTAAAAATCTAAAAAATTAGTGTATGTTTATATATATGTTGGATGCTAAAATAGTTGTTTAATGTTGCATATTTAAGTGTACAATTGTACATAAGTAGTTAGAATATTGCAGTTCTTTGTAATTTTATAGTCTACATAAGTTTAATGTTTATCATTCTTATTTTAATTTCACAGTTATAATTGTCTGTTCTTTAAACTCATATTGTCCATTTACATGGTATATGTGTAGACCCTGGTATTTTTGGATTACTTGGATGGTAGAGGATGCGCATAAATGATAGTTGTTGTTCGGAAATGCGACCTGCTCAGACTTTGCATGTCTTGGAGAGACACTACAAACAAGGTTGATTGTTGTATTTATGTTATGAGGCATATGGAAAGCTATATGGGTGGTGGCACTAGGGGATGGGATTGCAGCTTGGAGCGGAACAATCCTTCGCAACTGTCTAACATGCGATTGAAGTATTCGTCAGCAATAATCCTTCATGAGAGAAATGAGCAGAAGGATAAGGCTATGGAAGAAACCAAAAAGTTTTAGAATGGGAACAAAAATATGTAGTAATAAAATCTGTAGTAATAAAATTTTGCATATTTATGAAGAAGATTATGTATATTATACATATTATGCCTATATTGGTCCAGATGTTGCATATGAAAAAAAAAAGATGTATAGTTAGCATCATATAATGTATATTTAGTTTGCTGATGTTGCATATATTACATATATTTTTTGCACTTGTGTCTTCTTTTTGCTGCATGCTGTTTTCTTGTGGTTTGATATATGTTGGCAAATGCATACATAGTATCAGATTATGTATATTTAATATAAACAGTTTGCAAATTTATGGAATAAAGGCAATTGTAATTCAAATTGGGGAATTAAAATCAACAACAAATACACATTGTTCTCAAGGTATAACTATTTCAGGAGGCGCTGGTGCGGGTTGGGCATGTCCTGTTGTTATGTATTCCAATCTCACCACATGTCGCACATTTTCCTTTTAGTTTTGTGCTTGCTTTGATGGATTTCTCTCTTTGGCTTTGGATTCAGCTTTTCAGACGACTACCACTTTTCTTGTTCTTGGCTTGCTTCGGTGGTAATACGGAAATATCCAATTGTGAAGTTGAGCTGCAGTAGATTTCCATTATTGAGTGCTTATTGGCTACAGACGTTTCATGGTGTTCCTCTAATAGCTTAGCTTTTTCATTCGATACGAGACGTGATAAATGTGATAATTTTTCAATATTTCCTTGTGCAAGACCAATGCAGCTGTGAAAATCTGACCAGAGAGTGTTCCGTGTTGTTGCATCCTCGATTCCTCCCGTAAATTGGTACATGTGTCCATTTTTTGTATGTGGAATGAACGAGATTGCTTTCATCCATCGTGGAGCTAAATATTTAGTAGGAATTTCCTCATAATCCTTGAGTATTACAAATATATGCCGACATAGTAGTCCCATTTGCTCAAACAACTCGCAACTGAATTTTGTTGATCCATCCATCTTGCATTTTGTCACTTCGAACACCCCATTTGATTGATCTTTTATTTTGTACGAGCTTTTGTGTGTATTGTCATTGATTTGTATAATTGAGCAATTGTAGTACGCTTCTTCAATTTCCATGCTCACTTCAGAAAATACGGTATGCGTGTACACTAAAGATGCATGTTTTTCAATGTACAAGGGTGTTCGACACTCTGGAAGGGAGGTTTGACACTGATTGTTCAACTTATCAGTTGAATGGGGTGGGGATTCCATTACACTCTCAAAGTGCATTATAAAATCAACCAAGTTTGATTGAGAATTTTTAAAATTACCAAACCAGCTATTTGTGCATTCCGATCTTGATGTAGTTTTCAGCAGTCCACTCATGGGCACGCCTCTAAAATATGCGGGGATCCGATCTTCCTTATCTCATACATAATTGTGAACCATGGATATGAAGAAAGATCGAAATCAACCATAATATTGTGCCATTGTTTCTCAAATTTTGATGTTGTAATGTAGTCATCCCACACGATTGAATTAAGCCGATTGATGAAGTTTTTATCCTTGAATAGGTTGTGACCGACTTTGACACTAACTTTCTCCATTATGTGCCACATAGACAATATATGTTTTGCCTTCTTGAAGACTGATTGTATTGCATTCTTCATGGCCAGATCTTGGTCTATTACTATATAGTATGGTTCTTGACCCACAACCTCTAAAAATCGCTTAAACAACCATGTATACCACTCTTCATCCTCCTTCAAAATAAGGCCAGCTGCAAATGTTACACACCTTCGATGGTTATCTACTCTGGTAAATGGAGCAAACACCATTTTATACCTGGAGAACAATGTTATTGTTAGTATACAAATTTACATAACTATATAAACAGAATTAAGATTATTAATATACAGCTCAAAAGTTCTTGATGTGCATTATGAATTACAAATTTATACATTATTTATAAGGAATATATGCAATTTAGTATATGTAAAAATGCAGTATTTATTAGATAAGTATTATTTTTTTGTTTTTTTAAAGAAAATAGTATGAAAGAAGTTTTTTTTAACTTTGTTATACACAATATCATTATTAATTGTGCAAGATTATACTAGTATATATGCAAGACATAAATGATTGATTTCGCAGTCAAATACATTACTTGTTGGTATTTTATGTAGCATCAAAGAATATTACATCACCGAACGCGGCATAGTTCATTATAGATGTTTGGTCTGCCCAAAAGAGTCGTATCAGTTGTTCATCTTCGTCAATATCATAATCAAATTTCATTCCTTGTTGCTTCTTTTTGCCTTAGGAATTTGTCTATCACCAATTGTGCGTACGCACCACATATGTATGCTTTCAAGTCTCGTTTGAAATTTTAAAATTCAATCTTCAGTGATCCAACTTGCGAAAAGCCGCAAACCATCTCTCTGAACAACTCGTGTTGTTTTGCACTCCCTATGTTAGCCTTTATGCAATTTATGATAAATTGCTGGTGCCTGAAGTTTAAATTTCTATTTACTTTTCGAAATTGCCTGTGTTTGTCGGCTGTCATCAAGTGAGTTTGTCGTTCTTCAAAGCTTTTTACTTTATTCGTTCATGTGTCGGTGTATTCAAAAATACGTGCGTTGCACCAAACTCAGTTTGAAACCCTTTTGCTTGTTCCCTATTTTGAGTTGCTTTGGGTCTCCTCATCAGTTTCAGCGTTTTTTAAGTGATTTTGAAGTCCTTTCTATTCCAAACCACATATTGCACACGGATTTCATCGTTCTTGAATTTCTTTGTAGTGCTCATTCTAATGTCAAAACTGCTGCACATACCACAATCCTTGTAAAACTGTATTCCGGCTTCCAATGTATGGAAATGCATGCCGACACATGGAATTTTTTCTTGTTCCGCTTATGGGATCCAATATTTTGTTGATCCTGGTGAGATTTCGAGCATCTGTCCAACATAAATCATGTTGTCTGGTGCTTGTTCTGGTAAAAATATAATTTTGTATATTATATTGTAACACACGTTTAACATACTAAATATGCAAATTTGGAACACTATACATGCATAACATAAATATGTAGTATGCAAGGTATAGATTTTAAGGCACAATGGATAACCTGTTGCAATATTTTTTATTTTTGTTCTAAGTAGACAAAGAAACAAACCTATATATACAATTTTCATGTTCTAAATAAGCACATTATTAGAATTTTTGTTACTCAAATTGAATCTTAATGTCATACACTTTCTACATACTAAATATATAAATATGGAACACTATACATGCAGAACGTAAATATGTAGTATGCAGAGTATAAATTACAAGGACCAATACCTAATATTTTTCATAATTTTCCAATATTTGTTCTGCGTATACACATTAACAAACCTATATATGCAATATATGTGTGTTAAATAAGCATATTATTAAAATTTCTTATGCATGTTTATTCTTACTAAAATTGAATATTATGCAAAGAGCTTTAACATGCATTTGCCTTCCATTGGTTTGTTTATATACAATGAAAATTACGTTCACGAAAATTTAATTGATTATTGTTATCTCAGAACAATTTATGCTGAATAATTACTCTAAGTATACAATATATTGATTCTAAATATGCAAAAACATTGTGGTAACTATGCTTCGATTACCATTGCTACGCGGTGTAAAATTTTGATTGTCCATTAGTGTATGCATTTGATCCAAACATTTGCAGGAATTATTGGTAAGTGATTACCTTCATTCGAATAGACTGTGGAGTGGAATTCATGGTTCTGTGACATCGTAGTATTGGTTTTGTTGAAATATATGACGATTCCGCCTACTGCGTTGTTTGATGGATTGTTCTTCGATATGTATGCGATTCAAATTCTGATGTTTTTGTTGGTAGAAATGAAGATTTCAACCAATGTTGAATTGATTCTCTAGTTATGTAAGTTTCTAGCGTGAGGGAAGGAAAAGGAGGTGGTGATCGCGTGATTTTAGGATATGGATCAAAAAACAGATTTCATCCCTTACAATTAGCATTAATTAGCTGGCAGTTATTTTGGTCTATATTATCTGATTCCTATTATACCCCTGGGCGATTTTTCCTCTATTTTTTAATGCTACAAAAACTTTCTAGATCTTAGCCTTCCATTATTTTTTTTGGATGGTGTAGATGTGTACTTACGGTCTCACCTAAAGCTATGGTCTCACAGGATCCTCTCCCTATATATATACATATATATAGGGATTGGTTCAAATGAAACCAAGCCCTTTAGGTGAGACCGGAGGGGCACATCGTGGCCATTGAATTGAAAGTAGAAATGGTCGAGATTTTCCTTCCTTTTTTTGGCTGCCTAATTAAGTGGAGTTTTAAGTATAATTATGTATTTTCGATTTTAATGCCAGGGTCAATGTGTAATTTTATTATTAATGTTTTGGTAACAAAAATCCTACCATATTTATCTCCTGTGATTTTTGGGTCAGTTATTTTTCAAACTCGTTTACAGACCTGGTGCTTATACTGGCAAAACACAATTTGTATATTATAATGTAATACACTTTAAACATACTAAATATGCAAATTTAGAACACTATTCATGCAGAACATAGATATGTAATAGGCAGGGTATATATTATAAGGCACAATGCATAATGCATTACAATATTTACTTGTTTCGTTCTAAGTATACACATAAACAAACCTATATATGCAATTTTACTATTCTAAATAAGCACATTATTAGAATTTTTATTGCTCAAAGTGAATATTAATGTAATACACTTTGTACATACTAAATATGCAAATATGGAACACTATACATGCAGAACATAAATATGTAGTATGCATGGTATAAATTATAAGGACCAATGCCTAATTTATTTCAATATTTTACTTGTTTTGTTCTAAGTATACACATTAACAAAGCTATATATGTAATTTTTCCATTCTAAATAAGCACATTATTAGACTTTTTATTACTCAAAGTGAATGTTAATGTAATACACTTTGTACATACTAAATATGCAAATATGGAATACTATACATGCAGAACATAAATATGTAATATGCAGGGTATAAATTATAAGAACCAATGTCTAATGTATTTCAATAGTTTACTTGTTTTGTTCTAAGTATACACATTAACAAAGCTATATATGCAATTTCCCTATTTTAAATAAGCACATTATTAAAATTCCTTATGCCAGTTTTTTCTTACTCAAATTGAATATTATGCAAATAGTTAGATTTCAACATGCATTTGTCTTCCATTGATTTTGTGTATATACGATGAAAATACGTTGTGTACTCTAAAATTAAATTGATTATTGATATCTAAGAAAAATTTATGCTACATAATTACTCTAACTATACAATATATATTCTAAATATACAATACATATTCTAAATATGCAAAAAAGTGCGATGATTCTGCCTAACGTGTTGTTTGCTGGATTGGTTTTCTATGTGTATGTGATTCAATATGTGATGATTTTGCTGGCAGAAATGAAGATTTCAATGGATATCGACGGGTTCTCTAGTTCAGCAGGTTTTTGGCGTGAGGGAGGAGAAGGAGGTGGTGAATGCGTGATTCTAGGATACGTGATCTAAAAACAGATTTCATCCCTTACAATTAGCATTATTTAGTTGGGCAGTTATTTTTGGTCTAATTATGTGATACCTATTATACCCCCGGGCATTTTTTTGACTATTTTTTATTGCTACAGAAATTTGCTAGATCTTCGCCTTCTATTATTTTTTTGGATGATGTAGATGTGTCCCTATGGTCTCACCTAAGGGTATAGTCTCACATAATCCCCTTCATATAGGGAATGGTTCAAATGGAATATGTATGCTCCCGTGAGACGGTGGGGATTAACCCAAACCATTGAAAATTTTCAATTGATGGTCTAGATTTAATGATTAAAATTATATTAATAACCAAAAATTATAATTAATGGGGGTATAATAGACAATATAATGGCTATGAAAGAAACAGCCATATATGGTTCCTAAAAAATAGGAATTGATTACTCAACTAATTTAACAAAGATCGTGGAAAAAATATTATCTGAAACAAATGAATCAAATAACGTTTGCAGAAAATCTCCATCAACGTTAAATATCTTAACCTTCAAATAGACCTTGAAAACACAGAAACACAAAAATTATCTAAGCCATTCTACAATGGAAAGAAACACGATAGATGGTGAAAATAATGAATTCCTTCAACAATTTGACGAATAAGGTATTCCTAGGGCACAATATTGTTTTTTAATTTTTCATATTAATCTTTTATGAACAAGAATACAACTATTAATACTGATTGATGTGGCTATTTAATCATGATAGACGAAATTCATTAAACAACATCATCGTACTTATATAAATTCCTGGAGATTTCTGGAAGCAAGGTAAAGAAAAGTTGGAAAACAATGCAACTTGTTCGTGGTGCATACATTGCTTCATAATATCGAATGGAGGGAACGATGCTGCATAATTTAATTACTATATGTTCATTGGTCTTTACATCTGTATTTGTTAAGGGAATGTAACTTGTTCGGAATGTATATATTACTTCAATCTGGTGTATACATAGTGTACATATCCTGCATATTTGAATTGTGTATTGCATTATTCAAATATCTGGTAATGCATGAATTATTTGATCACATTATATTAACTGCATATATATATGAATAATAAATGTTAACTATATCAGGCAACAGGTTAATGTCAACCCCCTGTTGAATTTTTATTATCATATATGATGCATAATTGTGTTAAAATATCCTTGTTTACATATTAATTGTTTGTTGTATCAGGCAACATCGGTTATCCTAACGAACGAATAGAAATTTCAACTGGTATAACAAAATACTAGATTCCTCAATTTGAACAAGAAAAAATCCCATGAGTAGGAATGGTATTTGACACATTGGAGAAGTGCGTGTAATTCTACAGGGAGTACGACTTCTTTATTGGATTTGACATTTGGACAAGTACGACAAGAAGGTTCAAAAACAATGTGATACAAGTACATTATATAGTATGCAACAGGGAGGGCTTCAAAAATAGTAAAAGTTCCAATCCAGTTTGCAATAATGATGAAGATGGAATGAATAAGAGTGCAATATCACGTACAAGGGTGTCGAAGCGAGTAGGTTGTAACGCACGGTGTATATTTCAATATACAATGCAAAATGCATACAAGATAAAATATTTTGAAGAACACCACACCCATTCTTTGACTCAGAACCATACAGACAATTTATGAAGGTAAGGATAAGTCTTAATTTTGGACACCATCGGTTCATCTTAAACTGTCCAAGGGCCAATGTGGGTACCGCTAAAACACACAGAGTGTCTAACGAGATGGTTGGAGGGTACTCAATGTTGGGGCACTGCAAATATACTTTAAAATTTTAAGAGGGATTTAAAGGCCTATTTATGTGGTGCAGATGCACAATTGATAATAGATAAGTACCTCAGGAAAAACAAAATAAGCCTAGGAACGACATTCAATTATGATGTCGATGAGGATGACCAGCTAACCCGACTATTTTGGGCATATCAAACTTCCGTAAGGAATTATGACATATTCAGTGATGTAGTTTCATTTGATGCTACATACAATACTAATGTACTACCATTTTATATTGCATATTTATACTAATAGAGTTGTATGTATTAAGATATTTTATTACATGCATATGTATTTAGTTGTCTACTCAGTTTTTACTATTTTGTAAATTTACTTAAGTAATACCGTATAAGTTGGTCACAACATTGCCAATTCATATGTCTATGTTGCATATTTGTATGCATAGAGGTGTATATATTAATATATTTTACTGCATATATATGCATTCAGTCGTATATTTATTATCTACCATTATATATGCATATCTAAGCAAACAATGTTGTATACATTTATGTATTTTATTGCATACTTTGTAATTCGTTGTGTATTCAGTTATTACTAATCTGTAAAATTACTTAAGTAATACCATATATATTTGTCAAAACATTGCCAATTCATATGTCTATGATGCATATTTATATGAGTAATGGTGTATATGTTAATATATTTTACTGCATATATATGTATTCGGTCGTGTATTTATTTTTGCAACCCTTTTAGGTATAAGATGGTATTCTCCCCATTTACATGAATTGACAATAATAGACGATGTGTAACATTTGCGGCTGGATTGATTTTAAAAGAAGATAAGGAGTCATACGTTTGACTGTTCCAAAACTTTTTAGATGCAATGGGTAAATAACCAAGCTATATCGTTACAGACCAAGATCCAGCAATGAAGAATATATTCAAGGTAGTTTTTAAAAAGCCAAGTCATCAATTGTGTATGTGGCACATCATGGAGAAAGTAAGTACAAAGGTCGGTCCGACATTGCTCAAAGACAATAATTTCATACGGAGGTTAAAATTTGTGGTATGGGATGATTACATTGAACCGGAGGAGTTCGAACAAAGATGACATAATGTTATGAGTGAGTTTGATTTAACACCACATTTTTGGTTTAAAATAGTGTTTGAACTTAGACATAGTTGGATACCTGCATATTTTAGGGATGTCCCAATGGGCAGTCTAATACGAACTATGTCAAGGTCAAAAAGCACCAATAGCTGGTTTGGTGGTTTTACAAACCCTCAAGCAAGTTTGCTTGATTTTTTATGCACTTTGACAAAGTCTGATGTACTCCCAAAGATCACGGATCGATAAATTAGGCATCAGATGTGAAATTTTTAATCCCGAGTGCAAGACACCTTTAGACATTGGAAAACATGCAACCATGGTATACACACATACCGTGTTCTCCGATGTTAGCAAGGAAATTGAAGCATCATGTTACAATTGCTCTGTGGTGGAGATCAACGACACTACAAAACAATGCTCTTACAAAATAAGAGATCAGACTACTGGAGTGTTTGACGTAATTTGTTACAAGAACAAAAGTGTCACAAAATGCGATTACAAGATGTTTGAACGACGACACGGATTCTCCCGTCGTCATATACTACTTTCGCTACTCAAGGATCAACATGAAATTCCAACCAAATATTTGCTGTGGCGGTGGCTGAAAATTGCAATAATGCCTCCTTGTTCCAAGAGCGGCAATATGTACCAATTTGTCGAAGGCGACGAAGCGAACATAACTCTCCACAACCTATGGTCAAATTTTCTCAGTTGCATTGGGCTCGCGCAAGGAAATATAGATAAATTGTCAACTTTTTCATGGTTAATATCAGAATAAAAGAACAAGCTATTACTCGACCAAGAGACTGACAGATCAATAGTTAGCAAGCAATAAGTTATTGAAATCTACTATGGCTCAACATCACGCATGGATATTCTCAGACAAGCCGGCAAAAAACATGAAAAAAGGAGTGAGAGTCGTGTGAAAAGCCAAATCAAAAGTCAAAAGGAAAAGGTCAAAGGCAAGTACCAAATTAAAATGGCGATGTGGTTCGTGTGGGGAAGTAACAACCCATAATAGCAGAACGTGCCCCCAATAATCAAAATCAAGATGAAAGACTGTTCATTTTTTTGTTATTTTTACGATGACTGGTTCATAATACTATGTGTTTCTTTTCTTTAATTAGTACTATGTATTTCTGTTTTGTTTTATGATGACTAGTTAATTGTTATATTACATTACACAACTTTGTTTTAGAATCATCATCTCACAAAAAATGCATAAAAAAGTATATATATGCAGTAAAATTAATCAAAGTATACATTTCAAATTATGCTGTTGGTTGTCATATAAAAGTATGCATATATTTTGATCTTACATAATTATTCTTTTAATAGTATACAACAACATATTTATACATATGTAAGTCCGAAACTACACATGCAAAGATTTTTGTTAAAAACAAAAAAATCACATTCTACTTTAATAAATGTAACATACATTGATTATCATTATAATACACTATATTCAGCTCCACATACTATACAATGCCATTAAATATGCAAAAATACATTTGCTATCGCATCTTGGCGATATCTTGATACCATTAACAAAATCGCATACCTAATTATGCAGCAAAATAGATATAAAATATCTAATATAAATTATTCATACAAGTCAAATAACAAAACAATGCATACTCTTTAAACTATGTAAGCTATGTGGGCTATGCAAAAAAAAAATGAACTAGGCAAATAAAGTGAATACAAGACATGCACCACAATTAAATTATACATGCTCATCATATTAACAAATATCAACACTCACTCATGTAAAAAATGTAGTAAATTATGACCATCTATGCAATTTTATTACACTAAGAATACAAAGAAAATTGTGTTGGGATAACTCCTTGAATCCACACACCATCTTTTAAAAATCCACGCACAATTATATATACATCAATTATTATCTACCTATGAAGTCTTATTATAAATATACATAAGAACTCGAACAATTGTTTAAACAAACTGGCAACTAAGTAAACAAAACAAGAAAGCAAAAATGGAAATAATCTATAAATATACACCAAATATGATCTATGTATACAATACTCATATATAAATATACACCAAATATGATCTATGTATATAACAAAAACAAGAAAAGATATGTGAAAACAATCTATACACTTAAATTGCGCTAATAATGCGGTGGAATTGTGTTAGACTAAAACCTCGAATCCAGAACTATCTTCTAAAATCCACACATACCTCTATATACACCAATTATGGTCTATGTATGCAATATTCATAACATAAATACAATCATACGAAAATCAAACCATATACTTCATGACAAAACAATAAAAAACCACACACACAAACAAGATTAATACATGACCATCATCGCCCCGCGAACCAGAGCCATATATGTTAACCGCTTTCTCATTCGGAGCCACCAATGGAGTAATATTACAACCCGAAGGATCCTCACCATCATATGGACTATCAAAAAACCAAACCCAAATCCACCAAGGTCTATCTCATGAGAACTTCGCTCATTTATCTTCTCCTACTCCATCCAACAAAAGTTGGCACTTCTCTAGGAATATCTCACGTGCAAACCACAACTCTATCTATGTACAATACCTTACACAAAAACCAAGAAAACATAAAATCAAAAAATACATTACAACTTAAAATATGGATAACGTAGAAAAAAGAGGTTATTTCTAGCAAATACCGTGAGAAGCAACAAAGAACCTTGGAAATCGGATTTATTCGTCGAACCCCACCGAACCCTATTCTTGATAAGGGTTTTCAAGGTATATTCACACCAATTTAAATTTCGAATATTACTAACATCAGCCAAATAATTCAATAACAGTGGGTTAACATAACCACACTAAAGATTCCCGATAATTGTACTATCAACCAAAATCGTGAAATATCTCCTAAACCAGTCAACGCCATCCTTGCAATCAGACATTTTCGTGCATACTTCACCAGCTGTGCTTTTGTAGTGATCCTTGTACCTGGGCCACTCATAAAGTCCGCAACTCTCATACTTTCTCTTCTTCTCAATAGGGATTGGTCCATTAGGGTAACCCAAAATCCTCTACATCCTTCCAATAAATATGAAAATACCTCCTATTGGCTAGAATCAATTCATTGCTAATAGGGTTGAAGTTGTCAATTAGCCAATAGATGAGATGAGACGGGAACTCTCTAATTCTCAACATCAAAAGCCCGCTAAAACCCATCTCCACAACAACATCCCTCTGGTTATCGGTGAATGATGCAATCGCATCAACCAGCAGCTTCGGGGTTAATCTCGTACTTAACATCGAGAACAAGTCCTTTCCCCCACCCTCACCCGTCCGTTTGCCCCTTTTCTGTTTCTTAGAATTAATATTCGACAAAGATCCTTCCACTACTACTACCACCGATAGAGAGTTCTCTTTTACGTTGACCTTTATCCATCTCCACTAACTTTGTCACCTGCAATTATAATCACCAAATAATCTGAAAATTAAAACTATACACATAAAAAACATAAGACTATTTAATTAATACATCGCAAAAATACTACCTATACATTTAATCATAATTATGTATGTAATACAATACTATCACATAATAACTAACAAAAATACACCAAAAATATTCTAACCATACACTAAACGTTGTTTAAACATGCATAATGTTAACTATAAAAAGAGTATCACAGAATTATTGACAAAAATGGGATAAAACACCATTACACCCCCTGCAACATACTATACTAACTGTGCAATTAACAACCTTAAGCCATGCCTATCAACAAAATCTAAACCTGGAGCCCATAAATCAAAAATCCAGATGAAAAGTTAACACTATAATACATCGCAAATACACTAACTATACATTTAATCACAATTATATATGCAATACAATACTATCACGTAATAACTAACAAAAATACACCAAAAACATTCTAACCATGCACTGAACATCTTTTAAATATGCATAATGTTTACTATAAAAATAGTACAAAAAATTATTGACAGAAATGGGATAAAACACCATTACACCCTCCTGCAACATACTATACTAACTTTACAATTAACAACCTTTAGCCATGCCTATCAAGAAAATCTAAACCTGGTGCCCATAAATCAAGAACCCATGCGAACAGTTAACACTCACGAATTGAGAGTCAGTACAAGTTGGAGCGAAAATCCAGAGCAAGTACAACGATTGAGAGTAATGAACTGTGGATACTTAAAATAATGAGGGACTTGTTTACACCTGAGTTGATAGGCCACATGGGCTTTGTGTGATAGGTGTACCGGATAATTATATCATATAATATTTTTAATTTGTTTGGTTTTATTATGTGTATATTTCTTGATTTTTTTATAAGATTTTGAGTATAAAATGGATTATTTAAATGGGGCAAGATTTATTTTTTCACTGGAATTTTATTAAAAGAAACATGTTTGAAAAATGTTCAAAATAATCTTGAAATAACAACGTAAAAAAGTCCAAAAAATTTGGCGGGAGCGTAAATTTGTCCAAAAAAAGGGCGAGAACGTAAATTTGTCCAAAAAAAGTAACGGGAAGCGTAAAAAGTTGTCATTGTTTCCAGAAAGTGGGTCAATTGTGTGACGCCCGGGGCCAAAGACGGCGGGGAGTGATCGCCGGTGCAAGAAAGCACGGACAAGGGCGGCTCTGGCAAAGCTTAGCGGAGGGGACATGAATGAACCGATTCCACACCCGAAAAGAGAGGAGATTCTGTGTAGGTATAGGACTATACAATTGAGGAGAGCTTAAAAGATTTGATATATTTTACTTACCAACAAGATGATCTTCTTTTCTAGTCTTCATCTCATAAAAAATCACAAGTTAAGTGTCTTGGCATTTAATTTCATGATGGGTGACTAACCGGAAACATATTTATTTGTTTTAGTGAGTGAGAAAAAGCATATTTAGAAAGACTCGTGTTGGTTTGATAATCGTCGATCCTTTACAAATTGTTTACATTTTCCCTCTTTTTTTTTTTTTAAATGGTCCGAATTCGGGCTTCGGCTTTTAAAATCTCTAATGACAGTTATATTTTGTAAGAGAATGTTGCAATAAATAGTAGGATGATTAAATGACAGTATATTTTATTTATTCAAATAATTTGAACTAAAAGTCCCAAATTACCTTGTCAAAACAAATCACATACAAACCCTATTTGCATTTATTCAATATCTTGCTAACCGTAAACATATTTATTTGTTTTAGTTAGAGAAAAAAATATTTAGTAGAGGTGTAGACGATGTTCGTGCACTCATTATATGAACATTAATTACGAGTAACAATAAATAGTTTATCACGAATTCGGATTGATTTTGAGTTTATAATTCTTAAATATTCTTATAAATATAAAAATTGGAGATCATTGTCTTGATCGTCCCATTAACTAGACCCATTATTTCTATCTTATTTTTATTTTATTTAATAAAAGGACTATGATAGAACATTATGTCCAAGAATCACACGAGTGATTGGTACGAGTAACAATGGAATATGGGCTTGTTGTAGTAGGTAGAAATCATGTCAAGCTTTATGCACATAAAACCTGGAGAGGATCTTATCGCTGTAACCCAAAATCAAAACAACTAAACTTGACCCCATATTGTCTATATATTTTTCATTTTTAAATTTTTTATAATTTAATTTCTAAAGACAAAAGGGGTTGGGTATATATAAAAGGTGGCCATTAAGGTCCCCCACATTGAAAAGGGAAAGAGCATATGCTACCATCATAAAATTTGGGACCCATTAATGTCCATCATCATTAATCTATGATAGTTTTATCACCACGCCTATTTTCAAACAATTATTGCCTCCTCACAGCTTTAAGATTTTTGGGATCATTTTTGTGTTAAGATTATTTCAAGCTTTATGCCACCAAAACCTGGGATGGATCGGGGTTGCTCAAATCCCAAATCAAATCAACTAAACTTGTGGGGTGGAGGTCGGGTTATATCCTTTTCCATCAAATTGCTTCCCGTATACGCGAAATTTATAAGATTTTAAACTCATAAAGACAAAAGATCCGGTGTGGGTTCGATTCGGGGAGAGATCGTTATTAGTAGATTGGGGGTCGAACATAATTGTTCTCTTTACATCATAGGATCCGGTTGTACGTCGACCCATCGAACACCGGCCATCATCCCGCGTTTTACCTTTTTATCAATGCGGGAGCGGAAACAATTATTGTCGCACAGATAAGATTTTTGGGATCATTTTTGAGCTTATCAAAAAAAAAAAAAAAAAAATTATTTGCCTCTTTATCTAATGGGGAATCATTTGCTCTGTGCTGCGCGACGTCGCACACGGGTGTTTTCTTTAATTTCATATTTTGCTTTGTTCTCTATATAGTACATACATACATTAAATGAAAATAAAAGATTTAAACTTGTATTTTTTAGTGGGGTTTAGTTATACTGATCTAAAATGATTATATATAGATTTCGTAGAATTAAAATAGAGTTCAAAAACAAGCACGGATTAAAAAGACGTGTTAACACTAGATATATAAAGCATGCATCCCGATTTATTAACCATTGAATTTTTATAATGGAAAAGTTTAGTCTAAGTTTAATAAATAGTTGGCACATAAACGATTTTTTTTAATTTTTTTTAAATAAATTAGGAGTAGTGGTTGGAAAGGAAGGAATAAATTCAAAGAAACTGAAAGATATATGGTTTGAACCCTGATCAATACTTTAATTACAAAGGGTAAAAGTTACCACGTGAGTTGATCGTAATTTGGCATAAGTAAATCACTCTCATAGTGGACCAGCTTTAAATTCTAGGGCAAAATTGTTTTTTTGGTCCTTTAAGTAGACCCTCTTGGATATTTAGTCTTTTTTTTTCTTTAACTTTGGATTTGGTCCTTTAAATGCAAAAAAAAATCAGAGATTTGATTCTGTCACCTACTACACTAGGTAAACTTTACCTGCTAGCTTACATGGAATTTAATTTGAAAAAAAAAATAATTTTTGAAGTTGAGTTGGCAATTTGTGCAAATAAACATTGACATTAAGAGCACATGTGTCACATTAAGTGTTTCTAATTTTTTTCTTCCTATTATTTAATATTTACATAATGTATTTAAATTATTTTTTTAATATTAATAACATTTTGAAAAATTAGTTTTAAACAAAAATAATCTTAATAAAATTTAAAATATTATAATTTGATAGACAATTTTTTTAATATTAATAAAAAAAATTTTAATTTTTTTTAAATAAATTAGGAGTAGTGGTTGGAAATAAAGGAATAAATTCAAAGAAACTGAAAGATATATAGTTTGAACTCTGATCAATAGCTTTAAATTCTAGTGCGGTCACTGGATGTTAGTACAATTTATTACAAACCTACACATTTTTGTACAAAAAATGAAGAAGAAAGAGAAAGGAAAATCATATCTGTCACTTTCATAAATGTGCCACGGTTATACTTGTCCCACCAAAATAGAAATATAATAAATAGAATAATATTGTTTGGCTAAGAATATTCTATTCCACGACATAAAATAAAAATCGAATTTTCTTCATGTAGTATTCGTGAATCGTGCAAATTACGGAATTAAATTAATAAGTGTCATACAAAACGAAACTATGGGAAAGAGTTATAGAAGCAAGAATAAGAAATGAAATTAGTATATTAGATAATCAATTTGGCTTCACGCCAGGAAGATCCACAATTGTTTATACACTTAATTAGGCGATTATGTGAACAATATAACGAGAAAAATAAGATTTACATATCGTTTTATTGATCTTGAAAAGGCATACGATAGAGTCAATCCGTGATATAATGTGGCGCGTATTGGAAATAAGAGGAATAAAAATAGCCTACGAGATGCCATAAAAGATATGTATGATGGTATAACAACATGTATCGACACCAACAGAATATCTAGTGAATTCCCAAACACTATAGGTTTGCATCGAGGGATCCGCTCTAAGCCCGTACCTTTTTATCCTAATAATTGATGAAATCACTAAACACTTACAAAAATCCATCCCCGAATGTATGTTATTTGCATGACGATATAGTTTTAATTGATGAAACAAGGGAAGAAGTAAATGCAAAATTGGAAGTTTGGAGAGAAGCTCTTGAATCAAAAGGTTTTACTATAAGTAGGGCTAAAATGAGAATGCATGGATTGCCACTTTAGTAAAAACAACAGGAACAATGAGACGAAGGTTAAAATTGATGGACATGAAGTGAGTATAACAAAAGTTTTAAATACTTAGGATCTATAATTGAAGAGAACGGAGAAATCAATAAAGACACATAGATCCAAAGTGTTGGAATAAATGGAGGAGTGCATCTTCTATCCTTTGTGATCAGAAAAATACAATTAAAATTGAAAGAAAAATTTTATAAAATCCATAAGGCCCGCAATGCTTTGTGGAGCGAGAATGTTGGGCGACTAAATATGAACACGAACAAAAAATGAGGGTAGCAGAGATGAGAATGCTAAGATGGATGTGCAGACACACTAGATTAGATAGAATAAGAAATGAACACATTAGAAACAAAGTGGGAGTAGCACCAATAGACGAGAAAATTAGAGAAACACGATTAAGATGGTTTGGACATGTTTATAGGAGACCTTTAGATGCACCTGTGTGACGTTTAGAAGGTAGAGAATCACTCACACAAATCAAAAGAGGAAGAGGTAGGCCTAAAAAGACTTGGAAAGAAACTATTAAACATGACATGTTATACCTAGAAATAAACGAAAATACGGCTTACGACCGTAAACGATGGCGCGATATGATCCGTATAGCCGACCCCACGTAGTGGGATTAAGGCTTAGTTTGTTGTTGTTGTTGTTGTTGTTGTTGTTGTAGTATTCGTGAATTTCGTCGTTCGATTAATGTATATAGGACATAAATATAGTGGGAGGATCAAGTGAGACCATGTCTCTAAGTAAGACACAATGGACTAATCTCAACCATCCCCCACTATTAATCAATGGGTATGATTTAATGGATAAAAAATATATTAAAATATTAATTTAATCAATATAAGGATAGTAGGGTAAAATAACATAACAAGTTAGTTACAAAAATAGAATCAAATCTCTTTCTCTCTCATACATCTCCCAATTTCCCCAATCTCACGTCTCTCTCTCTCTCTCTCTCTCTCTCTCTCTTCATTCCTCCATTAACGCAAATAAAGAAAACTGTGAAGAACTCGAAAATTACAGTTCATGAAAATTACAGAGAAAAAACAAGAAAAATCGGTGCAATAATATTACAGAGAAATAACGAACAGTGAGTTCGAAAACTAAATATACAACAAAACTCAACTAAATATGCATTATCTGAAAACTATCTATGCAACGTAAAAAACTAATATGTAGTACAGTATATCCAACTATGCTAGACGTCATAAACTATGCAACAAAATCAACTAACTATGTATTATCTAGAAACTATTTATGCATTGTGGAATAACTAAATATGCAAGACATTATGTAACATCCCATTTTTATAATTTCCAAAAGCAACATCTCATTTTCATAACTAAATATACATTATATTGAACATATTTATGCGATGTAGTATAACTACATATGCGAGACGTTATATTCAATTATGTCTTGTTTTCAGAAACAATTACTGCCAACAAAATAACTAAATATGTATTATTTGATGTCTAATTATGCGAGAGAAGAACCCTAACTATGTCTTTGAAAATAAAAATATTTGGAAAGAAAACAGTTTCCTTAAATTCCGCCACAAAACCCTATGAGTGTCAATTTCAAATTTCATAAAACTACCGACCACTAATTTGAATTACAAAATTACAATCTTACCCTTAAAATCAAAATAAAATTAGGAAATAATTAAAAAAATTGAATTAATTACATCCTTTCATTTTTTAAGATCAATGGGTAAGATGAGTCCACACTGTCTCACCTAGGGAGAGTGGTCTCATTTGAACCAAATCCCACAAATATATACTTAATTTGGTCAAAGATATATATATATATATATATATATATATATTGTTGGGGCCAAAATCAATATTTTCCAATTACTATTATTTTATTTATTTTATGCATTATTTAATTCCAAAATCACATAATAATTAATATTATTATAGAATCCCCCCTCAAAAAAACATATTATTATAGAATCAACATGAATAAAAAAACAGAATTGAATTTTTGATCCAATGCATGAAAACATAAAAAACATGGAAACAACCAAGAAACAATATAGAAACAAACTAGAAACAATATAGAAAACATCATATGGGCAAAAAGAGTTAAAAATAGGTAAAAATTGTATTTAAAGATCGAAAACTACGTGGAAACAACAAAGAAACGTCAAAACATTATTGAAAAATGGTATGGAAACAACCCAGAAAAAACGTAAAAAATATTAAAAATACCACATGAATAAAAAGAGCTTAAAAATAGGTAAAAATTGTATTTGCACATTGAATTAATACTATATTGAAACAACAAAAAAAATTATTAGAATAACATTAAAAATTTTATAGAACAACACAGAAATAATAGAAACAATGTACAAAACAATTCATCAACAAAAAAACATAAAAAATAGGTGATTTGTTTTGAAACATCGAAACAACAAAGAAACATAAAATAAATAAATTTAAACAATATCGAAACAACATATATAACATATAAAGCAATACATGAACAAAAAAAAATAAAAAAAACGTAAATAATCAAAAAATATGCATGAGCTTTAAAAATAAAGAAAAAATGAGTACCAAAGTGATAGAAACGTATTGTGTGGTATTTTTACCGGACATTGGGTATTTTTTGTAATTTCCCCAAAAAGAGGGCTATGGCCAAACTATTTTGGCCCCTTTAAATCTGAGCCTTTTTAGGGCAGGGCAGTTTAGCCCGAGGCCTATTAGGGCTAGCCTGTATGTTAACGGCTAGCCCGTCATTTAAAAATATATATATATATATATATAAATGTAATTATAATATTCTATCTGTTTTATATTATCTCTTACTAGTAATATATTCAAATTCACATTATGATTTTAGTTTATATGATGTGAATATTTATTTTTTAAATATCTTTTAATTCTTTATTTACTCAGTTTGATTCTACAACTTATTTGTGTTACTTTTATAGTTTACATTTTTGATTTGATTTCAATAATATATACATAAAGATAAACTTGATACTAACTAGTTTTTGTTGTTTTATATATTTTAGATGAAGAATAAATGGAAGATAATACTTCGTCCAATAAAAGATCAAATTTGATTAAGGATGATACTTGATTATTAGTTACTTAGTAGTGTACTTGTTTCTTATTGTATGATTTTATTTACGAGTTTAAATTTGAGTTTTGAACTTTAAGATTGATGCTACTTTTTTAGGGAAATCACTCAAGTCAACTGGGTTGACCAAAATCCTCATGTCCTCAATATAAGCCCCCAACTCCGGTGTTGCGGAGGGATGAAGCAGTGTGTGAACTAATCCAGTGTAGAAATATCTCGCTTGACTTGTAGTATATCTTGTCTTGTCTTTGGAGAATCTTTGACCACCTTTTTGCACAAGAACACTTTGGAGTGAAAGCTTGTGACCATGTCTTCAATAGGTATATTCTCTCTCTCAACCTCTGAACTTTTGAAATTTTGTGCTTTGTAGAAGACTTAAGAAATTTCTTACAAGTGAGAGGTGAGGTGAGAATTGATGGAGAGGTGGAGTGCATCAAGCGGAGAGAGAGATGAGAGCATTTTGGGCCATAGAGGGCGCCCGGGGCGTCTCCCCGGAGTGGCGCGCCGCCTGGCGCCCCACGGCGACCACAGAGGCGCGCTGGCGCCTTCCCGGTGGAGGAGGGCGCGCTCAGGTGGGCGTCCCGAGCCCCATGGTCCATTTTTCTTCCTATTTTTCTCCGTCTTCCCCTGAGTTTTCGTATGTTTCGAGCTATATCTCAGACTTTGGTACTTCTTCATTCCACTTAGAGGCCGAGGTGTTACCGGACGTTCTATTTCTGGTTCAGTTATTCCATGTCCACGTTTCTCCACAGATTTGATATTCCTCCCCTTGCTCTAGACTTGTGTTTTGATGGTAATGATGAGGTAGAGCTTGACCCAAATTCGAGCTCAAGTGACGAGTCTTCTGAGCTGGAGTCCAAAAGAGATAGTCCTGAGGAGGTTCTCCCCACCAAGTACCAGCATAGACCTCCTCCCGGGAGTTGATCAGTTGTCTTAGGAGAGTTGATTAGTCGAGTGTCCTCCACTTGTATTCGTAGGTTGCGTGAGCGGCTTGAGCTTCCTTCGACTTTTGTGATGTTAGCCTTGGGTTCGGGCAACAAGCTCGCTCATCCACCCTAGGGCTTCATCATAGTATACCTCTACAACTTCCCAGTTGGCTTCGTGCTTCCTCTAGATGCTTTCCTCATCTCGATCATTAGGTCGATGAGAGCATGTGTTGGTCAGTTGATTCCTCAGGCCTATGCATGTATCCAAGGTTATCAACATGCTATGCAGTAGTTGGACTTGATTCCGACTGTAGACGGGTTTCATTCCTTGTTTAATGCCCAAAAGTCTCCGGGCGACACCTTCTTCCACTTCTTCCTACGTCCTCAGTGCAAGTTCCTTGATTGATTTCCTTCTCCTAGTGGGCTGTGAAAGGAGGATTTCTTCTATGTGAGGGATTATGGTTGGGAGCTTTCTCACGAGTGGATTTTTGAGGTTAAGACTGCCCGAGGTATTCCCACTTCCCGGAAAGAGATGACGAGAGCTTATAGGTCTTGGGGCTTGTTTAAAAAACTTCTGAATGTTAGAAAGTTCTTAGGTATCCCACCTTGCTTTACTTCTTTATGTTCCTTCCCACTTTACTTGTATATTTTGACTATTTACTTTTCTGATATTGATTTTGCTTTTCATGTAAGGAGTGTTACAACATTGTAGAGTTGATGGCCTTTAAGAAGAAGGAGAATGAGAAGGCTAAGGGGAAGTCTGACTGGTGGAGCTCGAGTGTCCCACATCGGAGTGATAGTCCGCGCCCTTCTCCCCATGAGAGTGTTAGGCGCCCTTCCCGCCAGGAGAGTGATCGGCAACCCGAATTGCGCTCCAGTGATTGTGTTGATGTTATTTCGGCTCCTCGTCCTTCTACAGACCTTTTTGGAGGGAAGAGGCCGAGAATGGAGTCTGGAGTTGCTACTTTTGAGAGTGTTGGTCCCCGAGCTCTCTTCTCCGGTGGATTGAATCATCATAAGGGGATCCATTCCCATTGGGACTACACTGATTCTGGCTTGGGCTACACTAGTACCCAAGGAGCTTTATCGGCTGATGACCAGTCGCCTTGGGTCTTTGTCCTTCAGAGACATTGAGACTCACCTTTGCGAGGACATTGTTCGGGTAAGCTTCCATAGTTTCTTTGCATTTCCATTCTTCATGCTATGTCTCTTCACTTGTCTAAGACTTGTACAAATTATGTTGTGGTCCTGAACCTCGCCGCGGCATCGAACCATCAAGGTGAGGTGATCGAGGGAGAATCGTCAACTTTGAGATAAGGTGAAGATCTTGACGGATGATGCGGCCAAAGACATGGTGGTAAGACGCCCGAGTTGTCGAAGGAGCTTGAGTGGGTGAAGGACCAGCTTGACCACGAGTCGACACTACTACAAAAAATAGATTTTACATCACTGCTTTACATCGGTTCGTTAATGAACCGATGTAAAAAAAAACCCGGTGGCAAAATTGTAAATTTTTCGAGATCACTACATCGGTTACAAAGAAGAACCGATGTAAATGTATTAGATATTTTTATCTACATCGATTGACGATAACCGATGTAATGGTTATATAATTATTTTATCGATACTGGTTGTTATTGACCGCCTTAGATATTTTATAATTTTAATTTGACTTTTCTTTTTTTTTGAGAGAAAATTTGACTTTTCATTTTTTGCCCTAAGTTCTCTCCTCCTCTCGAAAAGTTCTCTCATCCTCTCTTCGAAGCCTATAACTTTAAACCCTTAACCTGCCTCTTCGAATCTGTCATACGTGGAGACGATCTAATCCTACAGCTTCACCAGCCTCCTTATTCTTCTTCTCCGCATTTTTCAACACGAGCTTCGCCTACATCACGATGGGTTTGTCAGCAGGCAACAAACCCTTCATAACCGAAAACCTCAAATACACGAATCGAGAAATCTTACACGAAAATCTTCTACTGGAGAATAACTATTTGACCCTTCATAGTCAAACTCCACCCACGTTCCAGATCTAAAGGATAGTTCAATACATATGCGTTCGAAAGTTTCAATACATATGAGTTCGAAAGTTTCAGATCTAAGTAGCCAGATAAGTTTCCTGATCCCTTTTCATTTATTTATTTATTATTTGTTAATTTTGTTTTCTATTTTTGTTTTTAGATGTATTCAAGTGTCTTGAGTAAAAATGTATATGTGTGCAGGTGGTAGCTGTGGCGGTATTTCTGGAGGGTTCGCATTCTATGTCTTCTTTGCGCCTTGTGGGAAAATAATTTTTCCAATACATATTGATGGGGATTTACACTTCTCTCGTAAGCACAAGTGCATCCTTATCTTAAGATTCCTTTTTTCTTTCTTTCTTTCTGTTTTTTTTTTTTGGTAATACAATATGCTTTTCAGTGGTTATGTAGAAACTGAGATATATAGTTTCAATGCTTGTTGCTTTCTGATTGTTACTTTATCCCTGATATGACATTTTTGCTAGATTAGTTTCCATTCAATTGCTTATACTATATTCTTCTTCTCTAATTTCCATGTTTAATGATTTCTGAAAAAAAAAATTAAGTCGATTTATTTGACAAGGAAAATAAGGTGCTTGTCAGTTGCTTTTTGTGTCGTATACAAACAGAACCACAAGCGAGGTTAATCTTCATAGCTCTTGTCCGCTTTATTGGCTTTATTGCAAATTAAATATGATGATGATGAGTATGAAGTCTTGAACCTGAGAGAAAAAAGATGGGAACTGTTATGAGTTGAATTAAGTAATTTAAAGTTGAATTAAGAGTAAAAGGTTGACTTTCAGTTGACTGTTTAATTGTAAGAAGAGTTGAGGTTGAGTTGAGGTTTGGAAGTCTATGATTTGTTTCTGCTATGAGATTAGATATGGGTGATTCGATTTTGGTGTTACCTGGGATTGTTTTGTATCCTTTATGCTTTTTAGTTTTTATTGAAATTAGTAGTCTGTGTGGCCTTATGGAAATTACCTGGGAAGCATTCTTTGAATAACAGATTGCAAAAGAATAAGGAATTTGGTGGAACATGATTGGTATTAGAAGATGCTTGCCCAAGTAGGATAACAAATAAGCTTCTCTACTGATAACAAATAAGCTTTTTCCACAAAACTGTTCTATAGTTGGCTGAGGGTTCGGTAAGGTGTGAACTCAAACAAGTAAGCTAAAAGAAATTTTGTTTAGCTGACAAGTTGTTCTATAGTCATAATTGTTTTTTTCCATGACTCGTTAATACCAATCTTGTGACACACATACTGTCTGTTATTTCTACCCTATCCTGTCTCTGAATTTCTGTTATATGTATAGTAGCAAACTTTTACCATGTATGAAGGAAGATATATTAGATCCTTGTAACCTTGTAGAAACAATCAGTAGCCATCAATAGCTTATGTAAGAAGCAAATTATTGCTGAAAATAATTTATGACTTTTTTCTGTTCCCAGCTAGTACGGTTGAGCAGAAACCAGAGAATGGAGGTGACAAGTAAGTCTTGTGGGATCCATTTCCTTCCCTTTCCAAGTCACAAACTTGGTAACTTGCTGGATATTTAGTTTTGACTCAATTGTTCCCCAATTTGTTGTGTGGTTCATTGCTAATTACTTATGGAACATCTAATATCTATTTTGTACGGATAATTGTGTCCACGACCAGGACCTTTAAGAGTCTTAAAGATTTAGCTGATGATTATGACAGTGGGGAACTGCACCCTAGGGATCTCAAACCTGCTCTAGCAAAACGTGAAACCATACTTGCAGAAGGTAATATTTTATTTTTTTGTTTTTTCTCTCTTTTTTTTAAAAAAATTTTAAATTCGTGATTTGGAGTATTTTGTCATCGTTGTGAGATATCTAAAGTGATCTTTCATTTTTTTTGTCTTTTTGCTGATTTTCTATCATATTGTAATTGTTTCAAGTTAGGGCAATTTTTGAATAGTGGATTGGTTTTAGTGTGCGTCTACCAACCTTCACGATTTTCCACTTGAATTTGGTATATCGATTGTTGCTAGTACTTTCGTTTTTTCCTGACTTTCTTTTCTTTTCTAGTTAATATGATTATTGGATGCAAATTCTTTGTTATTGATTAGGCTTATCCAAATCTCCTATTATGTTCTTGTTAATGGACAACATTGAAGCTTTGGATTATGTGTAGAGGTATGCTATTTATGTTTTTGTTGGTATGAACAGTCAATCATTGGTATCTTAGTTAGTTGCATCATTTAACAGTCAGTCAGCCTTGGTTGGCATGAGGTATTTTTCCTTGCTCATTCCATTTTCCTTTTTCTTCCTTTTTTTTGGGTGCTTTACTTGATTAGTGGGTTCCATGATTGATATGAAATTTCCTGTCTGAATTTCATAAAAATGACCTCAAGGTTGTGCTAATCATATTTGAGGAGCAACGAGAAAGTATCTCGTATTGGTCTCTGGGGGAGATCAATGGGTGTAGTATGCTTGTTTTCTCAAGTTTTTACGTTCCGTTTGATTGGAATCTCCACGCACAAAAATAATTGCTTACTTCTCGGTTTGTTCATGATTGAGTAGTCATTTAATCATTTTGGCTGATTTAGGATAGTTCAATTGCATTGGACGACCTTGATTGATGGCTTTAAGCAAATTGTTACTCGTTTAATTCGATTGATAGATTATCGGGGATCGTGGAGCAAATTTCTTTACGGGCCTTCAAGTACAAAATTTAGGGTTGTGCGATTATGTAGTGAAGTTTGGGACTCACAAGAGAATCAAGTACTATATAATTGCAGAAAATCTTAACAAGAGAAGAAGAAAGGATTTACGAGAAGGGAATAATGGCTTACTCATACAATGCTTAAAGCAAACCCGGAGAAATAAAAAAGCTTATTTCTTATCAAAAGTGGATAATTATAAAAGAAAGTTAGAAAACAAACTTAGATGGCCTTCTACCAGAAATAAAAGGCTGTACCCTGCATAGTACATTAGAAAACAAACTTAGATGGCCTTCTAAGTTATTAACATTTGATTTTCTGATTCTGGCGTCAGGTTGATGTTGATTTTATATACAAGTTTTTGTAGAAATTGCTTTGATAGGGTATTCTGATAGGACTTCTTTTCAATGTATCCAGATATTCATTCAAATGTTTTACAGACGCTAACATTCTCTCTTCTTTGGTATATTCAAACATTATTGTTACACCACTATGACTCATCTCTTAAGTTAATTTTTAACTTAACGGTTGAAATAATGTACAATATTTAGGTTGATGGGTGTGGACTAGTCAAAATCTTGTATTATATTAGGTTGAGTATTTTTAAATGGTTCTTATATTAGTTGATTGTTCTTATAATGTTGATATTTTTTGGATTTTCTTGTAGGTTAATTTATAAAGAAGAATCCAAGCTACCAAGTTGGCATATGGAATTTTGAATCAACCAAGTAATCTTGTATTGATCATCTTGTTTATTGTGTTGAAAGGATTTTATATATTGTATTGTAAACATGATAATCCATTTTGTTGTTATATGATTGACTTAATATTGCAATTTGTTGTAATGTTAGTAAATGGTGTTTTTGTTTAATTGTTGTCGTAGTGTTTGTATATAGTGTTTTGGTATATTACTATCGTATTGTAGTTGTCGGGTTGGGACGGCATATTGTTTTAATAATTATATATAGGTGCTGGCAGGGCGTATTGTATTGTAAAAATCTGAAAAAGGAAAATTGAGGTTGGGTTTCATTTTATGAAGCAGGTATTTTTTTTAAAAAAGAAAATATTACATCGGTTATAGGACAAACCGATGTAAAATATGGATATTTACATCGGTTATTATGTTAACCGATGTAAACTGTTCCGTTTTTGTCATGTTTACATCGGTTGTCTAACTAACCGATGTAACTGGTCCATTTGGTTGTCCAAGTAACCGATGTAAAGGGTCCATTTGTTACATCGGTTGTATCATAACCGATGTAGTAAATATATTCTACATCGGTTATGTAACCGATGTATGGTTCGGTTGTATCATAACCGATGTAGTAAATATATTCTACATCGGTTCTGTAACCGATGTAAAAAGGTCCCAAATTCCACTACGCTGGATTCTACATCGGTCTCAAAACCGATGTAGAATCCCCAGAACCGATGTAAAAAGACTGTTTTGTAGTAGTGCGAAGACGAGCGATGTCTTTCTTCGCACTTCATCCGGCGCCCATATGCTATATTAGGAGAGGTCCCGCTCAATTGAGGCTTACATAACTTCTCCGAAGTATCGCTCCGAGTTATTGCAGCAGTCTTCAGTCCTTTTTGATAGAGCCGTTCGCCATTGCCGGAAACTTCTATGGCGGAGTGCGAAGGCTTCTAGTGAGTTGATCGACATCCTAGACTGCGACGTTTTAGATGAGGAGGAGGGAGAGGTTGAGGCTTTGGCGAATCTTCCCGACGATGCAAGTGGCGATGGAGTCGAGCCCAGAGAGATTGATGCCGCTACCAGGGATGAGGCACCTCCTGCTTGAGTAGTGATAGTCTTCTCTCGGCTTGATGGCCTTTTATTCCTGCCCACATGTTTAGGGCTTGCTTGCATAGTTGGATGTTTCTTTAAGTTTCCCTCCATTTTGCCATGTAGGATTAATTTTCATCCAAAACAATCCACAAGTCTGCCAAGTCAACAAAAAATGTGATTAAATTAAAATTTTCGAAAATAAAAATGCCACATCATCGTAGCAGGTCAAGATTACCTCCTATAGGAGGTAATAGGACTGAATCTCAAATTTTTATACAGAAAAAGGACTAATTGTAAAAGGTAAGAAGAAAAAGGACCAAATCTCAAAGTAGCCTCAGATAAAGGACGAAATTTTTTTTTTTGCCGTGTTTCTTTTTATGCATTTGAATATTTCTCCCTTCTTTTTGATCTTGAGATGTTTTGTTTGCCCTGTGGGGATGGATAATTTTTCCTAGGGGTGACAATTTTTGACATGACACGATAGCACGACACGAAAACGATATGAAAATAGTGGGTTAGTGTTTAGCCTTATCGTGTTCGTGTCGTGTTCGTGTTTTTACGTGTTTACACGATAAGAACACGAACACGATAGTGACACGATAATGACACGACACGAATACGATAAGGAAACGGTAATGGCACGTTTACCTGTTAGTAACACGATAATGACACAACACAAACACGATAATGATACGTTTACCTGTTAGTGACATATCGTATAATTTGTTATCGTGTATTAACATATAAATTATTTTTTTTTGTTTTTGACCTATCGTGTCACTATCGTGTCGTGTCGTGTCGACACGAAAATTTTCGTGTTCGTGTTCGTGTCGGAGCAGATCCTTATCGTGTCGTGTTCGTGTGTGTCCTTATCGTGTCGACACGAAACACGACACGATAACACGATTTGCCACCCCTAATTTTTCCATTTTCCTTATGCATATTAGTTTTCCTTTGTGATGTTTTACTTGTGATATCTGCATATGACTTCTTGCGAGAGATTAGATTTTACCTTGTATTTTAACACCAAGGGGTGCCCTTCTGGAGCCCGGAACGAGCTTTTCCCCATGGATGTTCCCCAAGTCTTAGCCGGAGGAAAAATAAATTTTACTACGACCTTCTTGTGAGGAGGCCCCTCCCATCCGGGGTCTTAGCCGAAAGGGGTCATCCCACCCGAGGTCTTAGTTGGGTGAGGCCATCCCCTCCGAAATCTTAGTCGGAGGAGGTAATTACTAGGACCTCCATGAGGAGGCTCCTCCCATCCGGGGTCTTAGCCGAAAAGGGTCATCTCACCCAGGGTCTTAGCCGGGTGAGGCCATCCCCTTCGTGGTCTTAGCCGGAGGACGTTATTTACGAGAACCCCCGTGAGGAGGCCCCTCCTATCCGAGGCTTTAGCCGGGAAGATGAGATTTGCTGAAGAGAGCACCCAAATGGTCATTGACCTTGGCCATATATGGCCATTAACTGCATTTATCACATCAAAGTAGAAACGTTAAAGTATTTTATTCATTACAATGAAAAAGTTTTACGCCTTGTGGGAGGAAACACAACTGAAATGTAACTAAATGTTTAACGCCTCTTTGGCAGAAATAAACTGAAAATAATCAAATACGAAAATCCCCAAGAGTCTAGGGAGAGTTGTTGTCTATGGATGCGTGGTGCTTTCATCAGTTGGTCTCGGTAGCTAGCTCATCTTTAAGGTGGACACGTAGCATCTCGAGCCGTCTTGATGTCTCCGACAATCTATTCTATCCCCGATTCCGTAGGGAACTTTCGGTTCAAGTGAACCGTAGAGGGGATGGCTCGGAATTGATTCAATCTTGGCCTTCCCAAAATCAAATTGTACGGAGAGAAAGCGTCTACAATGATGAAACAGACTATCTTCGTTTTCTGGTGAGGGACATCCATGCCCAGTGTGAGTGGCAGGTTGATTTCGCCCGAGGACTTAATTACCTGCCAAAACTGGAACAACTTGCGCTGGATCGATCTTCATCTTGTTAAAGGCTTCCCAGAATATGACGTCCACCGTGCTCCTTGTGTCGATCAGGACCCTTTTAACCACAAAGTTGGCCAAAGATAACCGATATGACGATGGCATCGGGATGAACTTGGGTCTCTGGGATGTAGTCTTGAGTGCTGAAGGTGATTGGCATGCCCTTAGCTTGAGGCTTCTCCATGACTCTTTGCTTGGACGGGTTTTCCTCGGCCCGTCATATTCTCTCCATGCTATATCCCCGGAGAGCACTCCGAGCGTCTTTCACCTCTGGTCCTCCGGAGATCACATTGAAGACTCCGACAACATGATTGTCGTGCTTCTACTCCCTATGGCGATCTGAGCGGCGCTGGTCTTGTGGAGATTCTTCTTCATGTGGTCTAGGATCGTGGCAGAACTTGCTCTGATCCGCATAGTTCTTAAGGTGGCCTTTCTGGATGATTCGCTCTATCTCCTTTTTCATTATATAGCAGACTTTGGTGGTGTGCCCCCGATCTCTGTGATACCGACAATATAAATTGGAACGCGCCCATGAAGTGTTATTCCTTAATAGTTGTGTGGGATCAATGATCCCCTCCTTCTGGGCGGATATTAACACCTCAGCTATTGGAGCAATGAGAGGTGTATAGCTTGGCCCATGATCCTTCCTCCAGCCCTTCCACTATTGGCTCCTATCTTCTTCCCGGTATTTGAGTTTGATGTCGGACTCGGACTTGGTGGACTTTTCCACTTGGATATGCTTCTCCGCTGGTCTTAATAGCTTCTCCATGTTGGATGGAGGCTTCCCGGAAAGAGACTCCTTCAGACGTCCTTGGAGTAGATTTTGCTGTAATATCCTGGCCAAGGTCTCATGCTAGACGTTGGCCACTTCATTGACGGCTTCCACAAACCGCTTCATGAATTCCCGCAGTGTTTCTCCTTCATTCAGCTTCACCTGAAGGCTGAAAGAGGTGAGCGATAGTCTTGAGACACTTTCTGTTGATGGAGAACTGCTGCATAAAGGCTTTAGTGAGTTTATCCATCCTGGATATTGATCCCACTGGGAGCTGATTGAACCACGTCAGCTCCTGCTTGGTTAGAGTAATGCGAAACACCTTACACTAGGAGGCATCCGTCATGTCATAGAGATCCGCCTTGACGTAGAATTTGTCTAAGTGTTCCTGCGGATCTCCAGTTCCATCATACTCCGGGAGGTTGGAGGTTTTGATTCCTGGTGGTAATAGTTCAGATAATGTTACAGGAGCCAATGGGCTCCTCTTTATCAATGTCGTAGCCCGCGAGTTGGCTAGGCTAGGCTGCACTGCTTGAGATTCTTCAACCGGTGGTGGCTCTTCACGATTCTGATTTTCACCGTGACCTTCTTCTCTCTTATCCTGATCATCCCGATCAGGGTCTTCAGCGGTGGGCAGATCCCGCGGCGGTCTTCTTGCAACATTTGCTGTTCCTTGATGCCTTAAAGCGTTCCGAGCAGCTTCAACCAGGAGAGCCATTAGGGCTTCCTGGGATAGACATATTCCATCAGCGAGCGGAGCCCCCCCCTAGGTGCAGGGGGCACCACCCTATTACAAACGGAGGAGGGGGCGGCGCTCCTCCAAGAGGAGTAGGAGGGCTAGCTCCTCGTCTCAAGGTGGTCGTTCTTCTTACTGGTCTCCGGCGCCTTAGCCTACAGCTTGAGTCCGACGTCACATGCTTGCAATCGAGTTTGCATCTTCGTGTACTTTGGCTGTTCCCACAGACGGCGCTAAAATGATGCTGTTGTTTTAGGGCAAATCACTCAAGTCAACTGGGTTGACCAAAATCTTCTTCCCGATAGGGAAGTGTTCACGCTAGTCCTCTTTCTGAGGGGAAGTCTTCTCTTCTTCCTCTTCCCAAATGAGAAGTCTTCTCGTCTTCTTCTCCTTGAGCTGGAAAATCCTTTGATGGGAGCTTGTCTGCACACACGCGCAAACATTAGAGGGCCTTAGGAGTTGTCCTAGGGAGGCCTCTCCCACGCTCAAGTCAACATGGTGAACGAGAGAATAACAGTAAATGAATACTGTAAAATAATGCGTAGGAGAATAATGAATTTATGAACTTACACATAATAGGAGGGACCTTTTAATACATGGGAGATGGGTCCCGTGGGCTGTGTAGGAGAATTTGGCATATGGGCCAGTCCATGTAGGAGAAAACGACCGATTGAGCCAAACCCGTACGCCTTGGGGCCGATTCAATTATTGAGAAATCGGGTAATTAATATTGTTAGGGCGAGTTATTTTGCCTAAAACAAATTCCAAAAATAAAATATTGTGTTTTAATTATTTTGCCTTTCTAGACTGTTGGTAAGATTGAGTTCTTAATAGATTAGAAAAGATATTATATTGATATGGTATAGATATATTAAGACTCTTTGATATTTATCTGGTTTCTAACATAAGTGATATACTTTTTATATATATTTGTATATATATTCTTTCATATTTATTAAGACTCTTGGAAGGACTTGGACGCCTATAAAAAGAGAGGAGGACGTGCATGATGATTACACGAGATATACACCAGAGATACAAGAGTATTGAGAGAGATTATAGTCATTCAAGCACAACGAACTTCACTGTACTGAATGCGATCTTTAATGTGACTACATCAGAGATAATATTCAGTCCCGCAGTTGTGTTTGTTAGCTTTTTAATCCATAGCCTTTTGTATTGTGATAAACGAAGTCCATACATATCTATTGTTGGATGAGTTGTATTATATAATTCAGATTCACTCTAGATAGAAGTTTTAATTGATTTTCTACTAGTTGATTTTAGTAATCTTTGTATACGGAATTAAACTATTTTATGAGTGGAAAGTTTCGCCATATTGGCACATCTACAAGCTAGTTTGCTTGTAGATAATTTTTTACAACTTGAGTTTTGTTTCTTTTTAATTTATTCCGATGCATGTGATTGCAAACTAGCAATCACATCTATATTCTGCGAAATATCTCCGTGCTATAATTCTTTCAAATATTAAATAAACATATATAAAATAAATTATATATTTAAATTATGAAATACCATTTTTGTCCCCAACAAAGATATTGTATGTGTAATGCAACTACAAACTATATGTGATTTTTATTAATATGGATCATTTAGTTTTGTATATCTAGTTTGTATGTTAATGATATTACATGTATTGATTTAAAATTAGATTTAAAAATAAAATTTTAAATTTTTTTCTTTGTAGCCCAATAGTGGCTCGTTAGTCCGAAAACTGGAAGGGTTAGGATTATGTTCGCAATATGCCAGCCTGTTAGATAGTGACCTGAAGCCCATTTAGTCTTAAGCCAACTAAGGCTAGTTCGAAACCGCTAGGGCCAATCCGTTTAACATCTCTAGTTATCACAGGACACATACATATACATGCTTCATTATTCACACACGTTAGAAACTAGTATGTGGGGGCTTTTAGGGATGGAGTTCATCCTTTAGTATGTCGTGGAGTCAGATCGTTTCCCCCTTTTTTTCTTTTCTTTTTGTTTTGTTTTGGGCTTTGATATACCGATGATCATCAGATCATGCATATGATGGGCTTACACATTACCATATGATTTTTCAGTTTCGGCTTTCCATAAATTGACCCAGCCTCAAAAAGTGAATGTGGGCTGCCCAAATGCAAAATCCAGAGTACTGCAAGCCGCCTGTTGTATAACTGTTGAGATCTATACTGAATGTGTTGTTTATTCCATATTTTAACTCATTAATAAATCTTTTATTTTTATAAGATATGATACTAAATTTACCTCATATAATTATAATTTATTTAAAATCTTTAGCTGTGGAATCCAAATCTTCCTATCCCATCATAGATCTGAATTTTTAATTTTAAAAAAGCCTAGCAATAATATGGCAATAATTAATCTCAGAGAAAAATAGGAATAAAAATAAAGGAAAAGAAGTTGTAAAACTAAGTCAGAAATGGTACAACACAACAATAGCATATATCATGAATGAAACAACATAGTCATCTTTATTTAAAGACAGATACAACACAGACTTAAAAGATTTCCACAATCTAAATATACAAAATGAAACAAAGAAAATAGAAAAAAGGTGCAAAAGTAGAAAACTAAAATTTCTTCCAGGGTACAAGGATCAAGGGCTTTTCCTTGTGCACAGGAACTCCATATTTTTCATTCATATCAAGCTGCACATAGTTTGGAAGACTCCAATCAAAGAAATGAATCAAAGAAGCCAAAATAAAGTGGACTTGTTTGGTTGCATAGTGTAAAGCAGGGCACATTCTTCTTCCAGCACCAAATGGCAAATACTCAAAATCTTGCCCCTGAAAATCCAAACCCGAGTCCAAGAACCTTTCGGGCTTGAATGCAAATGGATCTTTCCAAGTATTTGGGTCATGCCCTAAAGCCCAAAGATTCATCATAATTAGTGAGCCCTCTGGAACCGTATAATTCATAACCTTGCACGTGGCACTAGCAAGATGAGGCACAAATGCTATTGGTGGGTGTAATCTCAATGTTTCTTTTATACAAGCATTCAGATATGGGAGTTGGGAAATTTGAGATTCTTTGATTGAATTTGAGTCTTTAATCTCTTTTTGGAGCTCTTCAATGAGTTTGTTCATGGCATATTTGTTCTTCATCAGCTCTGCCATGGCCCATTCTACTGTTGTTGTTAAATTCCCACTGGCTGCTGGAAATATCTCCTAGAAAAGAAAACATTCACATTAAGACTGTATATAATTAATTAATTTGTAGGAAAAAATGTATCTTTTTTTAAATATGCATTTTTCCTAAATAAATAGAAAACACTAATAAGTAACCAAATATAACAAATTCATTTACATACCAGAAGCATATGAAGCATTTGATTATCAGAAAATTCATTTGCAAGCATGAACTCTAGAAAATCTCCATGTTTGAGAGAACCAGTTTCTTTTCTTTGCCTGATAATCACTTCCCATTTTTTGAACAATTTCTTCAAATATTTCAAAGTCTTATTTTTCTGACCCTGAGGACCCAACCCACTAAACACTGGGAAAAAATCCGCTACAGTTGGAGTAGTCCCCGACTCCATGAACCTCCAAATAGTCTCTTTCCAATCCTTCACCATTTTTTCATCTCCTAAACCAATCATATCCTCCGAAAAACAATGATTTGCCAAAGTGTTGAAAACAGTAGTAAAAACCACATCCCCAATATTCACCATTTCCCCTTCTTTACCACGCAAAAATCCCACCATCTCACCAACCTTTTTCTCTCTCATGGATACCTGAAAATCCAGTGCCGTATCCCCAAACAGTTCACCCCGCCAAACAGCCCTTACTGATTTCCACTGATTATTGCATTCAGGGGCCCAAAGAATAGAGAATTTCATAAGATCGGCCATTTTTTATTGGAGTTGCTTTAGCGGTGTAACGAGCTGAAAGATGACGATCGTTTGTTTTAAGTATTTGTGATGCTGCTTCTGGTGATGACCCCATGATTAGAAGCTGAGTTCCCAGCTTTAGAGACATTAAGGGCCCATGAATTTTGGCTAAATTTGAGACTATGATATGAGGGTTTTTCCCTATAACATTGGGAATGTTTCCTATTACAGGCCATTGATATGGCCCTGGTGGAAGATTTTGTTCCTTTGATGATGAAGACTGGAATTTCTTGGCAATGAGATAGATTAAGAGAGGAATAATTAGGAAAAAGATGAGAAAGGAAAACAACATGTTGATTTCTGAGACAGAGAGAGATGAATGTTGATTAGTGTTGGTGCAAGAGTGTGTTTAAGGAACATGTATCTAATTAATACAACTTGGTGAACTTAGGTTAAAAATAATAGTCTCAGAAATTTTGGATCAAGTGGCAACCAAATTTTTTTTTTTAAGTTACGCACCCACACTTCACTGGGAATTGAACCCCTAACCTTCCACATATTGGAGGTAGTGATACCACTAGGCCAAGAGACCGGTGCAACCAAAATTATTTAATCCTATATAAGACAAAATGTATTTGGTTGAGAAAGTCAGAAGTAAGACCTATATTTTTTTTATTCTTTTTAAAAGTTTTTAAGTACACCCTCGTACAATATTTGAATTTTTTAATAGAAAAAAATCGTTTATATAAATTGATAAACACACAAACTAATAGCATTTGAATCGGTGACCTCTTGACCATCTTCCCAAGTTGCCAAAAACTTATAAAATAAAATAAAATAGGCATAAATAAATCTTTTCATATCTCCATCTTGCAGGCGAGGACAAAAGTCTTAATTATTATATATTTGTCATATGTACGCATATAGGTAATAGAGAAATTAATTAAGAGGACTTTCATAATATTTGAAGATAATTTTTTTGACAAGAAAAATAATTTTACTAATTTAATTCAAACGAGCAATACGTCGATAAAAAACAGAACAAATCTGTTAAAAAACATAAAAGATGAAGTATGAAAGATTCATAGAATTTAGGTTAATAACAAAAATCAGCTTAATGCCTACAACTTTGAATAATCTATAGTGCCTAAAATACTCATGGTTCTAGATTTGCAACATGCTAAAGACCACAATCTGATTTGTTATCTCTGTTAGATTTAAAACTTGCTTGTTTGAATCACCGCACAAAAAAAAGCACCACACAAAGACGGCAGAAACCAAATTTCGCACCAGACGGCGAAATTACAAACAAGAAAAATAAATCCAGATTTATGTAGAAAAATCACTCATTTAGAAAATAAATTAATAAAAAAGTATGTGGTGATTTAAAGCAAAATAAAATCAAAAATCACCCTTTAAGGATGGATGACTAGAAAGAGAAAAAAAAAAGAGTTTGAGATAAACAAAAGAAAGTGATTTTCCTTTAATAGTTACATATGCAAATTGTTGACAATACCCAATCCCATTTCCCCAAAACAAGAATTTTCCTTGTAGTTTATTTTCAAGCAATGCATTAATAAATACTTCCACGTCAATTGTAACGCAATCTAAAAGGGATTTTTGCTAGTCCATTTCTTGTTTCTATTCACAAGCTAATAGCATGTGGGCTAAATATAGTAAAAAAAGTTGGTCACGTACAAACGAAATAGTTGTCAATCCTCACGCTGTGATTGATTGTCTCTTGTGATACTAATTACTATGTAACTATTAATTTTTGTTGCTTTCTAACATTATTTTACTTTTAATTTTTTCTAATCATTTATGACATCATTAACAGCCTATTGATGATATTATATTCAGTCTTCGATTATGAATTTATGATAATCTAATGAGTTGGGCAAGCTCTAAAGAAAGAGCCAATCCAAATTGATACCTTTTTGGGCCTATACATTAAGTGAACCCGCTTATCTATATCTATATATATATATATATATATATAGGATATGGATCAAATAGGTCCTTCCATTTGGGGTGAGTCCATAGGACCCAATCCTAACCATAGATTAATATTTTTGGGTGGTCCCGGATTTTTAGGGGTTTTATATTTATTTTTTTGTTTCAACAACTAAAAAGGGTAGGGTGGTCATTTTATAATATAGAATCAGTTATTGAGATTTGATGAGATCTCAATCACGTTCAATTTGTTTCCTCCTTTCACGCGGCACGTGGTTTCAGTTATTGAGTAACCGATATCCCTCATGTTCACTTTTTTTTATCTCCAGTGTATTCTATTGTTAACTGCTTATGTAATATAATCATATTGCATGTGTAGTATAACCATATTGCATGTATAATTTAATCATATTTGTATTGCATATGTAGTGTATATTTGTTGCTTATGTAGTATAGGGTTGTTGCTTATTACTTGCTTATATAGTTAATATATTTGTGTTGCATATGTAGTGTATATTCGTTGCTTGTGTAGTATGAGTTTGTTGCTTATGACTTGCTTATGTAGTTAATGTATTTGTGGTGCATTTGTAGTGTATATTCATTGCTTATGTAGTATAGACTTGTTGCTTATGTAGTATGGGTTTGTTGTTTATGACTTACTTATGTAGTTAATGTAATTGTGGTGCATACGTTGTGTATATTCGTTGCTTATGTAATATAGACTTGCTGCTTATGTAATATGGAGTTGTTGCTTATGACTTGCTTATGTAGTTAACATATCTGTAGTGCATATATAGTGTATATTCGTTGCTTATGTAGTATAGACTTGTTGCTTATGTAGTATGAATTTGTTGCTAATGACTTGCTTATGTAGTTAATATATCTAAAAGCACCATGACACATCTATATAAGCAACAAATTACATCTTCATAAGAAAGATGAATGATTTTTCATAGTAGTATGTTGAAGAAGAAGCAGTAGGTTTGTTACGTGATTTTGTTTTGAGATTTGGAAGGATTGCGTGAATCCCATGAATACCGTGAATCCCATGAATATTGATTTGAGAGGATGACTAATTTACCCCTGTGTTTAATTAACAAGCTTGTAATTTGTAATTTTGCCTCTTAAATCGCAACCCTTGAAAAAATTAGATATATGGCTAGGATTGGTCCCTATGGACTCACCTTATAAGGTGGTCTCATATAACCCTCTCCCTATATATATATATATATATATATATATATATATATATAGGGGGAGGATCAAGTGAGACCATGTCTCTAGGTGAGACACAATGGACTAATCTCAATCATCCCCAACTATTAATCAATGAGTATGATTTAATAGATAAAAAATATATTAAAATATTAATTTAATCAATATAAGAGTAGTAGGGTAAAATAACATAACAAGTTAGTTACAAAAATGGAATCAAATCTCTTTCTCTCTCATACATCTCCCAATTTCCCCAATCTCACGTCGCTCTCTTTCTTTCTTCTCTCTCTCTCTCTCTCTCTCTCTCTCTCTCTCTCTCTCTCATTCCTTCATTAACGCAAATAAAGAAAATTGTGAAGAACTCGAAAATTACAGTTCATGGAAATTACAGAGAAAAAACAAGAAAAATCGGTGCAATATTACAGAGAAATAACGAACAGTGAGTTCGAAAACTAAATATGCAACAAAACTCAACTAAATATGCAACAAAACTCAACTAAATATGCATTATCTGAAAACTATCTATGCGGCGTAAAAAAAACTAATATGTAGTACAAGATATCCAACTATGCAAGACGTCATAAACTATGCAACAAAATCAACTAACTATGTATTATCTAGAAACTATCTATGCATTGTGGAATAACTAAATATGCGATACATTATGTAACATCCCATTTTTATAATTTCCAAAAGCAACATCCCATTTTCATAACTAAATATACATTATATTGAACCCATTTATGCGAGTGTAGTATAACTACATATGCGATGACGTTATATTCAATTATGTCTTATTTTCGTAAAAAAGCAAAGTGCCAACAAAATAACTAAATATGCATTATTTGATGTCTAATTATGCAAAGAGAATAACACTAACTATCTTTGAAAATAAAAATATTTGGAAAGAAAACAGGTTCCTTAAAATCCGCCACAAAATCCGACAAAGTGTCAATTTCACCCATAAAATCACGGGATCACTAATTTGAATTACAAAATTACAATCTTACCCTTAAAATCAGCGAAAATTAGGAAATAATTAAAAAACTGAATTAATCACATTCCTTCATTTTTTAAGATCAATGGGTAAGATGAGTCCACACTGTCACCTGTAGAGAGGGTGGTCTCATTTGAACCAAATCATATATATATATATATATATATATATATATATATAAGCAAGAAAGTCTTCCATTTTTAGTAAAATCCTGCCAAAATTGAGTTTCCAAATCTGGTAAGTCCTGAAAAAAGAATAAAAATTAAAAGGCATAATAATAAAGTAAAATTAGCTCTTTCATAGATCATGTAGCCTACTCCTTAAATTCTGATGGCCTACAAATGAAAATTGTTCTAATTAACACAACTTTTTCTTAAAGTGTTGGATTCTCTATAACACGCAACAATAAAAAATTAATTTGAATTACATCACTATCAAAGAAAGAAATTCAAATTCAAAAACAAAAAACAATTTAATATACATTGATCTGCAAAAAATTTCGGTGTATTGTCTTGGTCAATGTGCGGAATTCAAATTCACCTCGATAATTTAAATTAATTTAAATTTCTTGGGCATCTAAAACTATTAAATGATTCTTTTATTCTTTATTATTATTATTACTACTAAAATCAAGTTATAAATAGTTGCCATATCATATCAAAACACTTAGAATTCGATAGTGCTCATAACAATCTAGCAATTCTGAAAATGCCTCCATTGTTTTGGCTTGGTCGCTGAATGATGATACCCACTGATCGTCTTTATGGTACCTGGCCTGCATATGAGAACAATTCGACAATCATTAGTTTAGAATGTTTTTCATGATAAAGAGGTATGTTCAATTAATTTTTTTTATTTATCAGTTAAGATACTGAAAATATATTGTTATGATCTGTTAATTTTGATTCATGGGTTTTGACATATTATTTATGTTTTTTATACTATAATTATTTATATTTTTTATAATAAAATAGATGCACCCATTAAACATAGAAAAAATAGATTATACAAGAAACAATAATCTGATTAATCATGAATTAAATAGCAGCCAATTTCACATGTTTCAAAAATTTCTACACATATCAAAATTTCAAATAAAAAAATCTAATTCAATATAAGTTACAAAGTCCCACTATCCGTAAATTATAAATGTGAAGCCCTCGATTTTTATTCGAACATGTACTTGTATCACGTATCGTCTTTGTACTATTTGACAATTCTACCGCGTCGCTTTGACGGGTAAATATTAATGATAAATATATTTTGCATTTAATTCTTTTAATTTCTATTTGTGATCATAATCATTTATTAATTTTAATTCGCATTTATGATCACTTGGTTGATCATCATTATTATTATTGGTGTATTATTAGTCACCTTAGAATTTTAAGAGACTATTTATTTTAGGGATTATAATTTATAGAATTAAGAATTCGATTTAGATTAAGTGATCATGAGACTTATAAGTGATCAAGGACATCACTAATTATTTTGGAGATTGATATTTATTCATCTATTATCATCAATTTTGGAAAGAAAAAAAAAATATATGGAATTACCAAAATACCCTTAGGGGGACGGCATTGGTGTATTTTTTTGGTGTAGAAATATCTCTCAACTCTTGTACATGTACACCTTGTGTATTCCTCTTGTGTTTTATACACCATTAATTCAAACCTACATCTTAATTTAATCCCACCATTTCAATCATCCAATTGGTCAAACAAGACCAAATTAAAAATTTCCCTAAGCTTAGCATTTTGGCCCATTGTCCCTAATAAAGATACCTAAATATTACTTTCTTCCCCAATTCCCTCAATTATTACTCTAACTTATCATTTAATCAAAACAAAACAAAATTTTTATTCTTCCCATTTCATTTCACCAACACCAAATTTCTTCTAAGTCTTGTAATTCCTCTTACCTCTCTCTAAAAATCCTCCTACATGTCTCTACCTATTCTTCATCTTCTTCACTAACACTTAACCAAAACTTCAAGAATTCATCTCCCATTTTCTTCAAAAATTCGAACCATATACACTACACACAAGGTAAGAAATTTTCTTCTTCAATCTATTCTTATACCTTCTAGCTCACCTCTTTCACCTTCTAATTTAAGTTTGATTTTTGAATTTGAGGTATACCTAGAAGACCTTTGAAGAAGTTAAGAGACTAGTCATCTTGAAGAAAAATTGTGAAGAAGTTGGATATAAGGTAAGAAATGGAATTTTTAGTACACTTTCTTCTTCTCTTTCTATTTTCCAAATTTTTACACTCCATTTTCATTTTTGGAGTTTTAGGGGCTGACCTTGGTGGTTGACATTAAGGGTGACCAAAACCTTATACTTGGAAGCCATTACTAGTCACATTTTACTCACTACACAAGAGTAAGTGTAGTATTTCCAATTTTCTCACTATCTTCTTCTTTTCCCTAAATTTTTAACCACATTCTTATAACTCCTATATTTTTTGATATTCCTTGACTTAGGGGCTGACCTAAGTCATTCCTTCACCGAGAGAGATTTATCCCATTCTCACCAACAAACCGATCTTTAAGGTGGGTGGAAAAATCCTTTCAACTTCTAGGTGTTTTAATTCATGAAAATGCATGTAGTATTTTGTTATTGAGCATTTGAGATATATATTATGTATTGCATGCTATTTTCTTGTATCAAGTTGAAAAATTTCTCAAGTGTTGCTCAAAATGCGATTTACCGAAAAATTAGGACATACATGTACACTTTATTGTCATATTTGATAAATTCTTGTATGAGATGGATATGTATGTTTATGACTCTTGAAATATATGTTTTGAATGACCTATAACCTGGACAAGTCGAGCATAATTGGTTAAATTTCGATTTTTGGACTTAAAATGCAAAAATGGAAAGTTGGTGGACTTAAGTGCAAGAAAATAAAACTTAAGGGACCTCTCTGTAAATTTCGATTTTTGGGACTGTAATCAGGTTCAAAAATGTTGTTTTGACATTTTAATAAAGTTTTAAGAGTTTTTAGATAAATAAAATCAACCCTTAAAGGCTCAAGGACTAGATTGTAAAATTTGAGAAGTTTAAGGGCTATTTTGCAAATTTCGAAACTGTACCAGACCCTAAATTTAAAATTTGAAATTTTAACTCTTAAGGGACTGGAAATAACATATTTTAAGTGTATTCCAAAAATCCAAGTGTTTAGAGCTTGGAAAGTAATTTTATAAAACTTGAGGGACCAAATTGTAAAAGATTAAACTTGAGGACCCAAATGAAATTTCCAGGACTTATACAGCCCATGTACCTGGAAATACTAATTTACCTATAACATAATTATATTTTGGACCCAAGATTCAAATTTCATAACAATTGGACCCTAAAAGCCTTAAAGGCAATTATTTCAAAATGGGACAAAAATAAGATTTTCAAAAGTTGAGGGACCTATACTTATGACGTTTTAAAAATGCTTTTGTCCCAATATCCCACTAACCTTAGTGACATTTTCCAACTGGAATCACATTAGAAGCCCTTCCGGTTTGTGAGTTCCAATTATTTTAAACTTAGGGCCCGAAATGACAATTTTAACAAATTTGGGGCCAATGTGAGAATTTTATAAAAACTCGACCTCAAAACTTTAAAAACCTGAATCTCTGAACAATTTAGAGAATTTAGGAACTGACCTCATAATTTTTCAAGGTCGGGACATTTAATTATTTAACTTTTAACCCCAAAAGTATTGGTTTTGACAAAACGGGGCTAATTGTAAATTTTATTTCTTTATAAGGACCTAACTTAAATTATTTTTCATTTACTAAAACAGCCCTGGACCCTCTGACTTTAATATTTAATTAAAATATTTTATTTTTTTAAAAATCCCTTGACTTATCGAATCGTCTTGACCGATTAATACCCGATCGCGGGGCGATTTCCTTGTCTCGCGATTTCGAATTTATAACGGGACTTATGTTCCTCCTAATCCTTAAGATATCGAAGACTACTTATCCTCCCGATAATTATCTTCATCCCAATAACTCCACCAACGCCATAACAATCTTGCGCAAATTTTTGAGAACATTTCATGAACTGCTTCCCAAATCAATAATACTCGACTGCCTGGTTGACTACATGAACTTGTGTTTACTTTCCTGCTTGAGTCAACTTGGTGTGTCGAGCTCACAATCGGAATGGATACGTCGGGGATGGAACCGGCAGCTCGGCCGCTATTCCACTCTTCCGCCCCATCGCCCTAATCCCGCAAATCGAGGGACGGAGTTTGTCCAGGGAAGCGGGTCGTAGTACTTGAGGTATAATCATGATTATGACAAATCCGAGCCTTGCTAGCTCCACTGTGGATTTTGTCTTTGCCTATGGAGCGATAAGGTGACAGTCTCTTGGACCATCTTGCTCGGGGAGTTACAAGGAAGAACGAAGGAATCGGGCCTCGATCCACACGATTCCGGAGTTAATCGGACCCGTTTGGTTGGCGCTACAAATCCGTCACGCAACCGCTACTTGTATTGCATAGGTTGGCGCTACAAATCCGTGACGCAACCGCTACTTGTATTGCATAGGTTGGCGCTACAAATCCGTGACGCAAATCAAGCATTACTTGTCTTGCATAGGATTGGCGTTACAAACCGTGCACGCAATCCTCCCGCTTTGCTTGGACCATAGTGCCGCTTGACCATGAACTCGCTTTTCTTAATCGTATAAGTATATCAATTAAATATATTTATCACGACGCTTGTGGACTCGTGTGTGAAATCATGCATCATCTCTCATGCGTTTTCATACAACTAAATTTCTCGCATTAACTATTTATATCGCCACACTTACACACGATCACCCCATCCACCGAGATTTCCTCATTCCCTCCCTCGTTTTCTAACCTTTAGATGAAGAGTTCGGTCAAGACATCGAACCTACCGCATTGAATCTCTATCGGCGATGTGGAGCGATATTTCCTTTTACTTTTTTTGTTGTTGTTGGACTCTTCATTTTATTTCTTTTGGTGTAAGTTAATTAAGATAATCTTTTGGGTTGTATTCGGATCTTTGCTGCACCTTAAGATGTAATTTGTACTCGTGGTTGTTATAATTCCGCCGCATTAGACTCTATTTCACTTGGAGTTTGGTACCTTTGGTTTAGATTGTTGATTTAATTCTGTTTAAGTGATTGATCGTTGTCGCGTCACGTTTGGGGCGTGATGGCTTATGGCATCGTCGAGCTCGGCTAGTAAGATGGAAACTTACACCGAGCTAACCCGGAATAGGACCCTGGATTGTGTTGGTAGTACCGTGACTTGACTAATTAAGTGTGATATCGATTTCAAAAATGGCATAGAACCATATTATTGATGTTAGGTTAAGCTAAAATTTATACTTGGAGAATCCATAGTCATACTTGATTTGACTTAGTTGACTTTGACTGACTTTCCTTAGTCATTCTTTCCTTGTTCTCCTTATCTTTTCCTTACATTCGTCTAATCTGCCTTAGTTCTGTTTGACCAGGATAGGTTCCTCTGCCTTGGATTGGGTACCACTACTAGGTGACCTAAGTTGAATCTTGGATGAATATTTGAACTCTTTTGGCTGTTATATAGTGTTAAGATATCCGGATATTCCTCTATTTGGACGTTAGGTGATTTAGAAAATCATGTGATTTAGAGATTATAATGCCCGATATGGTGAGACTCAAGAAAATGAGGATATCTCTTGAGAAGTATATGATTTGGATGTGATATATTATGGGATCTAGACACCTAATGATATTACTTTGGGAAAATGATAGTAGGGGAATCACTAAGTATATTGATCAATGATAATACCCTTGTGTTATTCATTCTCAAGTACCTGCACAAGCTTAAGTAAGGGAATTTGACTGTGGTTTAGGTATTACGGATAAGATACATTAAGGATGTGACTATTATACGATCTCGACTAGATGTTACCACTAAATATCCCCTCCCGAGGATAGCCGAACTATTTGATCAACTTCAAGGAGCGACGGTGTACTCGAAATTTGATTTACAACAAGGATATTATCAACTGAAGATCCGTGAAGAAGACGTTTCCAAAACGGCATTTCAGACCAGATATGGACACTACGGGTTTGTAGTGATGCCTTTCGGTCTGACAAACGCACCAGCAGCTTTATGGATCTGAGGCATCGAGTTTTTCAACCTTATTTGGATCAATTCGTAATGATATTCATTGATGACATACTCGTATACTCTAAGTCTAGAGAAGAGCAGGAACGTCATCTGAAAATTATTTTGGAGACACTACGGGAGCACAAGTTGTATGCCAAATTCAGCAAGTGCGAATTTTGGCTTAGTGAAGTCGCATTCTTGGGACACATAGTATCCGCACCTGGGATCGCCAGAGATCCTTTGAAGATACGACATGGGGTTGAATGGAAACAACCCGAGTCAGAATCGAGATCGAGAAGTTTCTTAGGACTAGCCGATATTATCGAAGATTTATCCAGGATTTCTCCAAGATAGCCGGACCACTCACTCGGCTAACCCGGAGAAGCCGACAAGTTTGAGTGGAATGACAAGTGTGAGACTAGTTTCCAAGAACTAAAGAAACGACTTACTACTCCCATTCTTAGCACTTCCAAAGGGAATAGAAAACTTTGTCGTCTACAATGATGCATCAAAGGAAGGACTAGGAGCAAGTGCTCATGCAGAAGGAAAGGTCATTGCTTATGCATCACGGAAACTCAAGCCTTATGAAGCCAATTACCCAACGCATGACTTGGAATTGGCGGCAATAGTGTTGGCGTTAAAGAAATGGAGACACTATCTCTACGAGCAACATTCACGGTTTACACAGGATCATAAGAGCCTAAAAGTATCTATTCTCTCGAAGGAACTCAATTTGAGGCAACGGAGATGGATGGAGTTAATAGAAGATTATCACTTTGATATTCAATACCATCCCGGGAAAGCTAACGTAGTAGCCGACGCCTTGAGCGAAAGGCGAGTATAGCTGACTAATGATTCGAGAGTGGAGATCATTAGAAGAATTGAGCACTTGGAATCCGACAAGAACCAATATCAATTTCATGTGCTAATATTTCAGCTTAAACCCGATCTACTAAACGAGATCAAAGTAACACAGGGGATTGTCGTGCAACTTCAAACTAAAAGAGAAGATACTCAAAGGAGAGAGATCGGAATTCTCGGTGACAGGAAGATGGGATCATCGATTTGAGAATAGAATTTGTGTACCGAATGATGAGCAACTTAGGAACAAATCCTCTCGAAGCACACCGTTCAAATACACTATACATCCCTGAGGAAACAAGATGTATAAGGACTTGAAACAACATTACTGGTGGGCAAACATGAAGAACCAGGTAGTGCGAGTTCGTTATAGATGCCCGACTTGTCAACAAGTAAAAGTCGAACACCAACGACCATCCGGTTTGTTACAACCGCTGAGAATTCCCGAGTGGAAATGGGAACACATAACGATGGACTTCGTGACGGATCTACCAAGACCGCACGAGGCGATGATACTATATGGGTAGTCGTAGACCGACTCACAAAATCGCACACTTCCTACCCATGAAGAAAACCGACAAACTTGCGTAAACTTGCGCAAATTTACATCCGAGAGATCATCCAATTGCATGGAGTGCCAATCGACATTGTGTCGAGACAGACCCGAGGTTTGTCTCCGATTCTCGAAATGCTTACATGAGGAATTGGGTACCTCGCTAAGTTTCAGCACAGCAGCACATCCGCAAACTGATGGCCAGTCGGAGCGAACAATTCAGACCCTGGAAGACATGTTGCGAGCCTGCACATTGGATTTCCAAGGAAGTTGGGATTCGCACTTACCATTGGCCGAGTTCGCCTATAATAACAGTTATCAGGCCACGATTGGGATGGCACCCTACGAAGCCTTGTATGGACGAAAGTGTAGATCCCCACTACACTGAGATTGATGACCAATGGACTCCAAAAGAGAAACGAAAGTCACCATCGATTCCAAAGGTCGACTTAGTTCGGAGGCCATGGAGAAGGTCAAGTTGATCAAGGAACGAATCCGCACACTCGAGCCGCCAAAAGAGTTACGCGGACAAGAGGAGAAAGGACTTGGAATTTGAAGCCGGAGATGAAGTATTTCTCAGACTCTTGCCACGGAAAGGATTGATCAATCCAAAGAAGGGAGGCAAACTAAGTCCGAGATATATTGGACCTTACAAGATTTTGCGGAGAGATCGGGAAGTTGGCCTACCGACTCGAGTTACCGCACAAGACGCGGAATGCACGATGTATTCCATGTATCGAGATTGAAAAAGTACCAACCGGATCCCGAGCATATTATCACTGTGATGCTCCTCCTCTAATGGAGAATTTATCTTACACCGAGGAACCAATCGAATCATTGACCAAACAGATCGTCGCCTGCGTAATGAGAGAGATTTCAATGGTTAAAGTTGTATGGCGGAACCACAACCGAGACGAAGACGCAACATGGGAGATGGGAGAAGGAAGAAGACATGAGGAATCAATACCTTAACTATTCTCAAGAGAATTTGGGGACCAAATTCTTTTAAGGAGGGGAGAATGTGAAGCCCTCGATTTTTATTCGAACATGTACTTGTATCACGTATCGTCTTTGTACTATTTGACAATTCTACCGCTGGCCGCTTTGACGGGTAAATATTAATGATAAATATATTTTGCATTTAATTCTTTTAATTTCTATTTGTGATCATAATCATTTATTAATTTTAATTCGCATTTATGATCACTTGGTTGATCATCATTATTATTATTGGTGTATTATTAGTCACCTTAGAATTTTAAGAGACTATTTATTTTAGGGATTATAATTTATAGAATTAAGAATTCGATTTAGATTAAGTGATCATGAGACTTATAAGTGATCAAGGACATCACTAATTATTTTGGAGATTGATATTTATTCATCTATTATCATCAATTTTGGAAAGAAAAAAAAATATATGGAATTACCAAAATACCCTTAGGGGGACGGCATTGGTGTATTTTTTTGGTGTAGAAATATCTCTCAACTCTTGTACATGTACACCTTGTGTATTCCTCTTGTGTATTTATACACCATTAATTCAAACCTACATCTTAATTTAATCCCACCATTTCAATCATCCAATTGGTCAAACAAGACCAAATTAAAAATTTCCCCTAAGCTTAGCATTTTGGCCCATTGTCCCTAATAAAGATACCTAAATATTACTTTCTTCCCCAATTCCCTCAATTATTACTCTAACTTATCATTTAATCAAAACAAAACAAAATTTTTATTCTTCCCATTTCATTTCACCAACACCAAATTTCTTCTAAGTCTTGTAATTCCTCTTACCTCTCTCTAAAAATCCTCCTACATGTCTCTACCTATTCTTCATCTTCTTCACTAACACTTAACCAAAACTTCAAGAATTCATCTCCCATTTTCTTCAAAAATTCGAACCATATACACTACACAAGGTAAGAAATTTTCTTCTTCAATTTATTCTTATACCTTCTAGCTCACCTCTTTCACCTTCTAATTTAAGTTTGATTTTTGAATTTGAGGTATACCTAGAAGACCTTTGAAGAAGTTAAGAGACTAGTCATCTTGAAGAAAAATTGTGAAGAAGTTGGACTATAAGGTAAGAAATGGAATTTTTAGTACACTTTCTTCTTCTCTTTCTATTTTCCAAATTTTTACACTCCATTTTCATTTTTGGAGTTTTAGGGGCTGACCTTGGTGGTTGACATTAAGGGTGACCAAAACCTTATACTTGGAAGCCATTACTAGTCACATTTTACTCACTACACAAGGTAAGTGTAGTATTTCAAATTTTCTCACTATCTTCTTCTTTTCCCTAAATTTTTAACCACATTCTTATAACTCCTATATTTTTTGATATTCCTTGACTTAGGGGCTGACCTAAGTCATTCCTTCACCGAGAGAGATTTATCCCATTTTCACCAACAAACCGATCTTTAAGGTGGGTGGAAAAATCCTTTCAACTTCTAGGTGTTTTAATTCATGAAAATGCATGTAGTATTTTGTTATTGAGCATTTGAGATATATATTATGTATTGCATGCTATTTTCTTGTATCAAGTTGAAAAATTTCTCAAGTGTTGCTCAAAATGCGATTTACCGAAAATTAGGACATACATGTACACTTTATTGTCATATTTGATAAATTCTTGTATGAGATGGATATGTATGTTTATGACTCTTGAAATATATGTTTTGAATGACCTATAACCTGGACAAGAAATTTCGATTTTTGGACTTAAAATGCAAAAATGGAAAGTTGGTGGACTTAAGTGCAAGAAAATAAAACTTAAGGGACCTCTCTGTAAATTTCGATTTTTGGGACTGTAATCAGGTTCAAAAATGTTGTTTTGACATTTTAATAAAGTTTTAAGAGTTTTTAGATAAATAAAATCAACCCTTAAAGGCTCAAGGACTAGATTGTAAAATTTGAGAAGTTTAAGGGCTATTTTGCAAATTTTGAAACTGTACCAGACCCTAAATTTAAAATTTGAAATTTTAACTCTTAAGGGACTGGAAATAACATATTTTAAGTGTATTCCAAAAATCCAAGTGTTTAGAGCTTGGAAAGTAATTTTATAAAACTTGAGGGACCAAATTGTAAAAGATTAAACTTGAGGACCCAAATGAAATTTCCAGGACTTATACAGCCCATGTACCTGGAAATACTAATTTACCTATAACATAATTATATTTTGGACCCAAGATTCAAATTTCATAACAATTGGACCCCTAAAAGCCTTAAAGGCAATTATTTCAAAATGGGACAAAAATAAGATTTTCAAAAGTTGAGGGACCTATACTTATGACGTTTTAAAAATGCTTTTGTCCCAATATCCCACTAACCTTAGTGACATTTTCCAACTGGAATCACATTAGAAGCCCTTCCGGTTTGTGAGTTCCAATTATTTTAAACTTAGGGCCGAAATGACAATTTTAACAAATTTGGGGCCAATGTGAGAATTTTATAAAAACTCGACCTCAAAACTTTAAAACCTGAATCTCTGAACAATTTAGAGAATTTAGGAACTGACCTCATAATTTTTCAAGGTCGGGACATTTAATTATTTAACTTTTAACCCCAAAAGTATTGGTTTTGACAAAACGGGGCTAATTGTAAATTTTATTTCTTTATAAGGACCTAACTTAAATTATTTTTCATTTACTAAAACAGCCCTGGACCCTCTGACTTTAATATTTAATTAAAATATTTTATTTTTTAAAAATCCCTTGACTTATCGAATCGTCTTGACCGATTAATACCGATCGCGGGCGATTTCCTTGTCTCGCGATTTCGAATTTATAACGGGACTTATGTTCCTCCTAATCCTTAAGATATCGAAGACTACTTATCCTCCCGATAATTATCTTCATCCCAATAACTCCACCAACGCCATAACAATCTTGCGCAAATTTTTGAGAACATTTCATGAATCGCTTCCCAAATCAATAATACTCGATCATTGCCAGGTTGACTACATGAACTTGTGTTTACTTTCCCGCTGAGTCAACTTGGTGTGTCGAGCTCACAAATCGGAATGGATACGTCGGGGATGGAACCGGGCAGCTCGGCTGCTATTCCACTCTTCCGCCCCATCGCCCTAATCCCGCAACCGAGGGACGGAGTTTGTCCAAGGGAAGCGGGTCGTAGTACTTGAGGTATAATCATGATTATGACAAATCGAGCCTTGCTAGCTCCACTCATGTGGATTTTGTCTTTGCCTATGGAGCGATAAGGTGACAGGTCTTGGACCATCTTGCTCGGGGAGTTACAAGGAAGAACGAAGGAATCTGTGCTCCCGATCCACACGATTAGGAGTTAATCGGACCCGCTTGGTTGGCGCTACAAACCGTGCATAACCGCTTACTTGTATTGCATAGGTTGGCGCTACAAATCCGTGACGCAAACCGCTACTTGTATTGCATAGGTTGGCGCTACAAACCGTGACGCAAATCGTTACTTGTCTTGCATAGGATTGGCGTTACAAATCCGCACGCAATCCTCCTGCTTGCTTGGACCATAGTGCCCGCTTGACCATGAACTGTTTTCTTAACTGTATAAGTATATCAATTAAATATATTTATCACGACGCTTGTGGACTGTGTGTGAAATCATGCATCATCTCTCATGCGTTTTCATACAACTAAATTTCTCGCATTAACTATTTATATCGCCACACTTACACACGATCACCCCATCCACTGAGATTTCTGTCTCATTCCCTCCTGTTTTCTAACCTTTAGATGAAGAGTTCGCTGAAGACATCGAACCTACCGCAGATTGAATCTCTATCAGCGATGTGGAGCGATATTTCCTTTTACTTTTTTGTTGTTGTTGGACTCCTTCATTTTATTTCTGTTTGGACTGTAAGTTAATTAAGATAATCTTTTGGGTTGTATTCGGATACTGCCAGACCTTAAGATGTAATTTGTACTCGTGGTTGTTATAATTCCGCTGCATTAGACTCTATTTCACTTGGAGTTTGGTACCTTTGGTTTAGATTGTTGATTTAATTCTGTTTAAGTGATTGATCGTTGTCGCGTCACGTTTGGGGCGTGACAATAAATACTCCTTAAAAACCATCATTATTAAAAACACAACTGTATTTCACATATTCTAATTATAGCTTTCAATGTGGTTTTTTTCATTTTTCATATCATCTCATTATATAATGTGATTGTAAAGTTATTATTGATGTTTTCCAACTATTTTCCCTGCCATTATTTGATTCAGCTAAACATCATCTCCATAGCAAACATTATAACTTTTTCAGAATATCTAATAGAAACTCTAACATATAATCATTTTCAGATAAAATCATGTAAGGTGGGAGAAGAAGAATTTCATTTCGGGGTGTTTAGTTCCACACCAATACATACATAAGAATATAGTCCAAATTGAAGGAGCTAGAGGAAAATGAAGCTTACCATATCAATTGTAATCTCCGGCAGGCGACAGAAGAGCGCAATGCATCAAGTGGTCATTTTTCTTATTTTTTAATAAAATATGAGAAATTTATTTACCTTTAATGCAGACTAATTCAGAGCAGATAATTTTGTTATATCTCCAAACAATAACAATAGAAATATGAATACCCAAAAATGGGCATCAGTGAAAAAATTATCTAAAAATATTTGTACTCGAAAGATAAAAATACATTATTTACCTTCAAATGTAATTAAGAGAAAAAATAGAAGAACTTACTTTGATGGCGGAAATTTTTTGCATTCCAGAATATTTTTAGAGTGAGATAGAATGTCAAAAATATGGCGCTTGACGTTTGCCTAGGGTTTTTCATTTGCAGCTTTGTTTAATTTATGTTTTTTTATTTTTTCTGTTTATTTTATCATTAATTGGTCTGGTTATAAATAAAAAATCGCTCTTTGGGCTTTACTGAAAATGAAAAATGATTGGGTTTCACTGGACAAGCCCATACACATGCAATGTCCTGTTTTCATTGTGTTGGGTTGTATATGTGTTTTTAAAATAACCTAACAATCCTGTAAGCCTTTTTATTTGTTTATTTTTTTTTTGTATTTTTCGGTTTTTTATTCATGGATTATTTATACATGAATAAGTACCTTTTAGACTCATATATCAAATGCTTTTAATGTTAATATCATAGTTAATAAAACTTTATTTGGTCAATTTTAATATTATTATTTCAATTGGGCTAAAATTAATATATAGCATAATTTTCAATTCAATATATATATATATATATATATATATATATTTTTGAGTATCTTATTCATGCATCATCACAATTGATTGGTTATGCTTTTAATTCGATAATATGATAATTAATTTAATTAAGTTGGGATATTTTTCATATTAATTTTTATATGCAATTTGTTTATGCTCATGAATTATTGTGCAAAAAATACTGATTTACATTGCCGATAGTTTCGTGTTTCGACAATGTATTTCCATTGTTGTACGAAGAACATATTTCATTTGACAACAATATCTTATTTGTCTATTTTAAAAAATGGTATTGAATATATTTAATAATTATTTTGTTATACTCCCTCCATCCCAATCATATAGTCCAATTGGACTTTTCACACTTATTAAGAAAAAGTATTGGAAATTACAAATGTGTAAGAAAATTACTTGATTTGCCCTCATTTAATGAATAGTGTAAATTACAAAATGCATATTAAATAGGGTTATAATAGTGAAAGAATGGAAAAAGTACTATTAAATAGGGAAAGTGGACTATATATTTGGGACATCCCAAAAAGGAATATTGAACTATATAATTGGGACGGGGGAGTACTACGTGAGTATGTCATGAAAGATGTATAACAATATATGTTATTTTGTCATGTTAAATATATTTTATTCTTGCAGGCAACTCCTTAATACGGATTGTATGAAGCAATTATACACCACAACTTACTTTATTCACAACCACAAATGAATCTACAATTATTGACTTCACGGCGGATGGAGGTCATCCTAAAAGTGATTTTATTGTCATACGAAGAAACAATAAACATTTGACAGAGATCCATATGTGTCTCAATATAATTTTTTTTTTTGCACAATGTCTCAATGTATATATTATAATCTTTAGATTAATTGGATATGTTGTTCTTTATGTAGTGCCTTTTATTTCTTTTTGATTTTTTGTGTATTAATTGATACTAACGGATTTTTTATAGAAGAATACTGAAAGATTCAGTTAAACTGCATTTCATTGAAATTGAGTCTTTTTAATTCATATTATTATGTTTTAGCTATTTTATTAAACAAATTTCTTAAATAATTTTTTATTTACGTTACACATAAAAATGATGCAACATATTTTTTGTTCAATTCTATTTTTATTTAATATTTTCTTTTTTTTTTCCTTCATGTTGGCATCCATCATCTCTCATGTGAAGAATTGATCAATTTATATAATATAGAATTATTTTAAATCGTTGGTAACTGTACCAATTCAATGAACAATATTAATGTAAATGTATTATTAAATTTCATAATTATCTAAAAATGATTTTTTTTATTTTGTATTTTTTGGGTATAGGAAATAAATTTTGTTTATGCTAATTGTTTTGTAATACAACCAAAAATGGTAAATTTTTCTTGGACCTTATTTTTTAATTTTTCTTTTATTATCAATTTTCGTAATATAACAACCCATACAATGATTGTTATATACATTTATATTTATTTTTTAACTGAAATAAGGAAAACGATCATTACCAAAAATTTATTATTTTTTAACATACAAATCAGCATCGCACAGGTGGATTACTAGTAAGCAAATACAACAAGAACTCGTACAAGAATCTATTAGGGATAAGGACACAATTACACTATTTTTTTTTATAAATATATGCTCCCCTCTCTCTTTTTTTACAACAGGTACACTTTTCCCTATTTTCTTCACATCAGATATGCTCCCATGTTTTCTTCACATCGATACGCTAGCTCCAACTTGTAAACTTCAACATAGATATCAAAACACATCAACAATAAAATAGAAAACTGCATAACAACAAGAAGAAAATAAATCTAGCAACAACCATTTAAAAACATAAAGAGGAAGAAGAAGAAAGCAAAATCACAACAAAGAAGGAGAAGAAGAAGAAGAAGAAGAAGAAGAATGAATGGGACATACTAATTGCGTAAAATCTCGGAAAAATGTGAAAAAGAAGAAAAAACAAACTAATTACGAAAAATCACAATGAGAAATTAGATAAACAAAAATTTTCAAGGTAAGCAACAACTTTTGATATGAGACGCATTGAAATTGATGATTATTGGGTGCAATAGAGTGCATCCATATTTGAGAAGTCCTATTTGAATGAGACTTATCTAGAAACCTCTACTATTAGGACTCTACCACAAATAAGTGATTGAGATTATATATTGAGATCTCTCCCTACTATCAGATAACAAGGAACAAATGTCCCCTCCCCTCACAAAGAAGAATAACTTTCTCTCCTAAAATTTCTCTCTACGGTTTTCTTCTTGGAGCATCACCAAATCTCCAAAGGTCTAACGTGTGTGTTTATTCGGTGGATACTCTGGTAGATCCATTGGAGCGAGAAGGACGTTTGCCTACCCCGTTCGAAGTACAAGAAGTTCGTGATACGAGAAGGGCGTTGGCGTACGTGGATTTATACACATCAACAAAGAGGGCTTGTAGACGAGTCGTAGATCCAAGTGAATCGATTCATTCGCTGCTAAGGTAATTCCGATACACATATTATGTGGCTTACATGGCTTAATTGCTAACAGTGGTATCAGAGCTATTAGGGATTGTTATCGCCTATTTGATGTGCTTGAGTTTGATAATCCATGAGATTTAGTTTTTTTTATTACAAATTTGAATTTGGTTTTTCATTTTTATATATCCAATATTGGTGTCAAATCGTAGATCTCTTAAATACGATTAATTTGGTATATTACTCATGCAAAATGGATTCGAAACGAAAAACTTATAGCGATCCGAAGGTTTTTTTTAAGAAAAACCAATTATGCATTGATTTGCGTGAAGTAAAGAATCTTGGCTTAATTTTGCTTTGTTTCTAGCGAAACTTGTTGGCTGTTGCTGCGGCTGAATTTATTTTGATTTAAAAGTGCGATGTGGCTTAATTTTGCTTTGTGCAATATATATATATCACCACGTGGGCGATGGTTGATGTGGCGCCATCTAGATGCCATGCAGACAAATTGGCAGCCACGTGGCAGATGATTAGCGTATATGTGCAACCATTCATTTAATAAAAATTAAAAGACCTATTGGTTTAGCATGAGTTTGAACCTTTAACCTTTTAATTGATATATTGTTTTAACCATTAGGCCACTTAGCTTTTTTTTTTCTTTTGTTATTATTGGTGGCTAATACATGTTTTATATGAATCTGGATATTTTTTGTCAGAATATTATGTTGATGTTTATGTGCGAGTTGACATTTTTTGGTGCTCATGTTTATGTGTTTATTGTTATTTATTTATTTGAGAGATAATTAATGGAGATTGTGGTGATTACAAAGTCCCAATTTTTTTTATTTCTAGATTCATGTAGTAGGTCCATGAAGAATGTAATTTTTGTAATTATTATTTTTCTAGGACTCATGTATTAGAGGACCATTTTTAAAGCTATGTATTTTTCGGTATATTTTGTTTATTACCACCATAGGCCAATAATTGTCTCGACATGATGCACCAAATATCAACTTATTTTTTTTTATCTATATGTGATGTATGCATGTTATGGACGTTATAAATTTTATTCGTGGATCAATATTTATTTTATTGTGATCTCTAATTTAGTGGGAGATGATTACTATCCTTGGTGGCAGACTTTTCAATCTCATTGAATTAAAGAAAATAATAAAATAATTTTTTATTTACGTTACACATAAAAATGGCAACATATTTTTTGTTCAATTCTATTTTTATTTATTATTTTCTTTTTTTTCCTTCATGTTGGCATCCATCATCTCTCATGTGAAGAATTGATCAATTTATATAATATAGAATTATTTTAAATCGTTGGTAATTGTACCAATTCAATGAACAATATTAATGTAAATGTATTATTAAATTTCATAATTATCTAAAAATGATTTTTTTTATTTTGTATTTTTTTGGGTATAGGAAATAAATTTTGTTTATGCTAATTGTTTTGTAATACAACCAAAAATGGTAAATTTTTCTTGGACCTTATTTTTTAATTTTTCTTTTATTATCAATTTTCGTAATATAACAACCCATACAATGATTGTTATATACATTTATATTTATTTTTTAACTGAAATAAGGAAAACGATCATTACCAAAAATTTATTATTTTTTAACATACAGTCCGTGCATCGCACAGGTGGATTACTAGTAAGCAAATACAACAAGAACTCGTACAAGAATCTATTAGGGATAAGGACACAATTACACTATTTTTTTTTATAAATATATGCTCCCCTCTCTCTTTTTTTACAACAGGTACACTTTTCCATATTTTCTTCACATCAGATATGCTCCCATGTTTTCTTCACATCGATACGCTAGCTCCAACTTGTAAACTTCAACATAGATATCAAAACACATCAACAATAAAATAGAAAACTGCATAACAACAAGAAGAAAATAAATCTAGCAACAACCATTTAAAAACATAAAGAGGAAGAAGAAGAAAGCAAAATCACAACAAAGAAGAAGAAGAAGAAGAAGAAGAATGAACGAACATACTAATTGCAGAAAATCTCAGAAAATGTGAAAAAGAAGAAAAAACAAACTAATTACAGAAAATCACAACAGAAATTAGATAAACAAAAATTTTCAAGGTAAGCAACAACTTTTGATATGAGACGCATTGAAATTGATGATTATTGGGTGCAATAGAGTGCATCCATATTTGAGAAGTCCTATTTGAATGAGACTTATCTAGAAACCTCTACTATTAGGACTCTACCACAAATAAGTGATTGAGATTATATATTGAGATCTCTCCCTACTATCAGATAACAAGGAACAAATGTCCCCTCCCCTCACAAAGAAGAATAACTTTCTCTCCTAAAATTTCTCTCTACGGTTTTCTTCTTGGAGCATCACCAAATCTCCAAAGGTCTAACGTGTGTGTTTATTCGGTGGATACTCTGGTAGATCCATTGGAGCGAGAAGGACGTTTGCCTACCCCGTCAAGTACAAGAAGTTCGTGATACGAGAAGGGCGTTGGCGTGCGATTTATACACATCAACAAAGAGGGCTTGTAGACGAGTCGTAGATCCAAGTGAATCGATTCATTCGCTGCTAAGGTAATTCCGATACACATATTATGTGGCTTACATGGCTTAATTGCTAACAGTGGTATCAGAGCTATTAGGGATTGTTATCGCCTATTTGATGTGCTTGAGTTTGATAATTCATGAGATTTAGTTTTTTTTATTACAAATTTGAATTTGGTTTTTCATTTTTATATATCCAATATTGGTGTCAAATCGTAGATCTCTTAAATACGATTAATTTGGTATATTACTCATGCAAAATGGATTTGAAACGAAAAACTTATAGCGATCCGAAGGTTTTTTTTAAGAAAAACCAATTATGCATTGATTTGCGTGAAAGAAAGAATCTTGGCTTAATTTTGCTTTGTTTCTAGCGAAACTTGTTGGTATTCTTTGTCGCATGCTGAATTTATTTTGATTTAAAAGTGCGATGTGGCTTAATTTTGCTTTGTACAATATATATATATCACCACGTGGGCGATGGTTGATGTGGCGCCATCTAGATGCCATGCAGACAAATTGGCAGCCACGTGGCAGATGATTAGCGTATATGTGCAACCATTCATTTAATAAAAATTAAAAGACCTATTGGTTTAGCATGAGTTTGAACCTTTAACCTTTTAATTGATATATTGTTTTAACCATTAGGCCACTTAGCTTTTTTTTTTTTTGTTATTATTGGTGGCTAATACATGTTTTATATGAATCTGGATATTTTTTGTCAGAATATTATGTTGATGTTTATGTGCGAGTTGACATTTTTTGGTGCTCATGTTTATGTGTTTATTGTTATTTATTTATTTGAGAGATAATTAATGGAGATTGTGGTGATTACAAAGTCCCAATTTTTTTTATTTCTAGATTCATGTAGTAGGTCCATGAAGAATGTAATTTTTGTAATTATTATTTTTCTAGGACTCATGTATTAGAGGGACCATTTTTAAAGCTATGTATTTTTCGGTATATTTTGTTTATTACCACCATAGGCCAATAATTGTCTCGACATGATGCACCAAATATCAACTTATTTTTTTTTATCTATATGTGATGTATGCATGTTATGGACGTTATAAATTTTATTCGTGGATCAATATTTATTTTATTGTGATCTCTAATTTAGTGGGAGATGATTACTATCCTTGGTGGCAGACTTTTCAATCTCATTGAATTAAAGAAAATAATAAAATAATTTTTTATTTACGTTACACATAAAAATGGCAACATATTTTTTGTTCAATTCTATTTTTATTTATTATTTTCTTTTTTTTCCTTCATGTTGGCATCCATCATCTCTCATGTGAAGAATTGATCAATTTATATAATATAGAATTATTTTAAATCGTTGGTAACTGTACCAATTCAATGAACAATATTAATGTAAATGTATTATTAAATTTCATAATTATCTAAAAATGATTTTTTTTATTTTGTATTTTTTTTGGGTATAGGAAATAAATTTTGTTTATGCTAATTGTTTTGTAATACAACCAAAAATGGTAAATTTTTCTTGGACCTTATTTTTTAATTTTTCTTTTATTATCAATTTTCGTAATATAACAACCCATACAATGATTGTTATATACATTTATATTTATTTTTTAACCGAAATAAGGAAAACGATCATTACCAAAAATTTATTATTTTTTAACATACAGTCCGTGCATCGCACGGTGGATTACTAGTAAGCAAATACAACAAGAACTCGTACAAGAATCTATTAGGGATAAGGACACAATTACACTATTTTTTTTTATAAATATATGCTCCCCTCTCTCTTTTTTTACAACAGTACACTTTTCCATATTTTCTTCACATCAGATATGCTCCCATGTTTTCTTCACATCGATACGCTAGCTCCAACTTGTAAACTTCAACATAGATATCAAAACACATCAACAATAAAATAGAAAACTGCATAACAACAAGAAGAAAATAAATCTAGCAACAACCATTTAAAAACATAAAGAGGAAGAAGAAGAAAGCAAAATCACAACAAAGAAGGAGAAGAAGAAGAAGAAGAAGAAGAAGAATGAACGGACATACTAATTGCAGAAAATCTCAGAAAATGTGAAAAAGAAGAAAAAACAAACTAATTACAGAAAATCACAACAGAAATTAGATAAACAAAAATTTTCAAGGTAAGCAACAACTTTTGATATGAGACGCATTGAAATTGATGATTATTGGGTGCAATAGAGTGCATCCATATTTGAGAAGTCCTATTTGAATGAGACTTATCTAGAAACCTCTACTATTAGGACTCTACCACAAATAAGTGATTGAGATTATATATTGAGATCTCTCCCTACTATCAGATAACAAGGAACAAATGTCCCTCCCCTCACAAAGAAGAATAACTTTCTCCTAAAATTTCTCTCTACGGTTTTCTTCTTGGAGCATCACCAAATCTCCAAAGGTCTAACGTGTGTGTTTATTCTGGTGGATACTCTCGGTAGATCCATTGAGCGAGAAGGACGTTTGCCTACCCCATTCGGTACAAGAAGTTCGTGATACGAGAAGGGCGTTGGCGTCGTGATTTATACACATCAACAAAGAGGGCTTGTAGACGAGTCGTAGATCCAAGTGAATCGATTCATTCGTTTTAAGGTAATTCCGATACACATATTATGTGGCTTACATGGCTTAATTGCTAACAGTGGTATCAGAGCTATTAGGGATTGTTATCGCCTATTTGATGTGCTTGAGTTTGATAATTCATGAGATTTAGTTTTTTTTATTACAAATTTGAATTTGGTTTTTCATTTTTATATATCCAATATTGGTGTCAAATCGTAGATCTCTTAAATACGATTAATTTGGTATATTACTCATGCAAAATGGATTCGAAACGAAAAACTTATAGCGATCCGAAGGTTTTTTTTAAGAAAAACCAATTATGCATTGATTTGCGTGAAGTAAAGAATCTTGGCTTAATTTTGCTTTGTTTCTAGCGAAACTTGTTGGTCATTCTTTGCGGCTGAATTTATTTTGATTTAAAAGTGCGATGTGGCTTAATTTTGCTTTGTGCAATATATATATATCACCACGTGGGCGATGGTTGATGTGGCGCCATCTAGATGCCATGCGGAAAATTGGCGACCACGTGGCGGATGATTAGCGTATATGTGCAACCATTCATTTAATAAAAATTAAAAGACCTATTGGTTTAGCATGAGTTTGAACCTTTAACCTTTTAATTGATATATTGTTTTAACCATTAGCCACTTAGCTTTTTTTTTTTGTTATTATTGGTGGCTAATACATGTTTTATATGAATCTGGATATTTTTTGTCAGAATATTATGTTGATGTTTATGTGCGAGTTGACATTTTTTGGTGCTCATGTTTATGTGTTTATTGTTATTTATTTATTTGAGAGATAATTAATGGAGATTGTGGTGATTACAAAGTCCCAATTTTTTTTATTTCTAGATTCATGTAGTAGGTCCATGAAGAATGTAATTTTTGTAATTATTATTTTTCTAGGACTCATGTATTAGAGGGACCATTTTTAAAGCTATGTATTTTTCGGTATATTTTGTTTATTACCACCATAGGCCAATAATTGTCTCGACATGATGCACCAAATATCAACTTATTTTTTTTATCTATATGTGATGTATGCATGTTATGGACGTTATAAATTTTATTCGTGGATCAATATTTATTTTATTGTGATCTCTAATTTAGTGGGAGATGATTACTATCCTTGGTGGCAGACTTTTCAATCTCATTGAATTAAAGAAAATAATAAAATAATTACTTGGATCCGGATAAAAAAATCTTAGACCAGTACCTAACAAATTGCGCATGTTATACAGTGATGGATGCCCAAATAGCTTTTTCTGACCTTTATGGTAGTGGCAAATTAGATGGCCAGAACTATGCAATGTGGCATAGAAAAATTCAATTTTTACTTCACAAAGAAAAGATCCTTGAACATCTCACCACAAGTATGCCTAGGCCAGTTGAGCCAGAGAATGGACAAACTGCCCAATATCGCCGCGATATGGACACATACAATAAATGGGTGGATCAAGATAAGAGTGCGCGCTTTATTATGCTAAGCTGCATGCACAATAATCTAATCCGTGAGTTCGATCAATACTCTACATCTAAAGAGCTATGGGAGGTATTGAAGGTCAAGTATGATAGCACTTTAGCTACAAGACTGAGGGCTCTCACCGTTAGGTTCAATCAGTATGTATTTGACCCGAAGCACTCGATGACCCATCATCTTGATGTGATGAAGGACATAATTCGGGAGCTTCAAAATGCTGGATATGAGCTCACAGATGAACAACAAGTTTTGGTTGTCATAAGGTCGCTACATGAGCAGACTTGGGGACAGCTTGCGCTTACACATAATGAGCAAATTCAGACATTCGATAGTGTCGCCAATCATCTTAAACTTGAGGCTGACCGTCGAGAGTCAGAACGAGCACAAGCAGCTGCTCTTGTCGCACATACTGGACAATGTAAGATTAAGAAGGGCAAATGTTGGAACAAGCAGGGTGCTGGACAGAGCAGTACACAAAGTCAGAACTTGGCCCCACAAGGTGACAAAGCTATGAAGCGTCGTCGAGGAAAGAGGGGTGGAAAGAAGAAGGACAAATGCTTTAACTGTGGCAAGTTGGGTCACTTCGCTCGTGATTGAACTGAGCCGAAGAAGGTAGAACCCACTCCTAGTTCTTTTTATTCTTTTGTTTGTTCACACGTTTACGTTGCTAATTCTCTCCATGGTTGGATTGCAGACACAAGAGCAACAAAACATGTGACGAGGGATCGAGCGGGATTTGTAGATTATCATCGATTGCCAGCATGCAACCACTACATTGCTATAGGGAATGGCGCACGAGAGGAGGTTCTTAGAGTTGGCTCGTACCCAGCTTAAGATCAGCACTGGGCGTGAGCTACTCCTTAGTGATGTGCAATATGCACCTAGCATTCGATGTAATTTACTTTCAGTTTGGTTTTTCTTTCTTATTTGAGCACACTAATTTGTCTATTTACTTTGGCAAAGACCTTTATGGCTTAGGATTTATGAATAATGGGTTTTTCATGTTAGAATTATCCGGTGATTGCGTTTCTTATGTTTCTTCTACTGTTGATATTATTTCTGATTCTGTGAAATGGCATGCGAGATTGGGACACATAGGACAAGAAAGGATGACTAGGTTAGCTCGAGAAGGCTTGTTGGGCCAACTCGCTAAAGTCAACCTTCCTGTGTGTGAACCATGTTTGGCAGGAAAAGCCTGTCGGAAGCCTTTTGGTAAGGCAAAGAGGGCTACTCATCCTCTAAAGTTAGTCCACTCGGACATATGCGGACCTATGAATGTGAGGGCACGACACAGTGCATCCTATTTTCTCACTTTCATTGATGATTATTCGTGGTATGTGTCAGTATATCTCTTATCTCACCGACCAGAAGTGCTTGATTGTTTTAAGCGATTCTTAACGGAGGTTGAGAACCAAAAAGAGAGGAACCTCAAAATCCTACATACTGATAGAGGGCGAGAATATTTATCTGATCAATTTAGAAAAATGTGTGAGGAGAAAGGGATCATAAGACAATTGACAATTCCATACACTCCGCAACAAAATGGTGTTGCAAAGAGAATGAATCGCACACTTCTGGATATGGCCAGATTGATGATGGCGCAAGCAAAGCTTCCTATATCATTTTGGGGAGATGCAATTTTGACTACTGCCTACATATTAAACCGTGTTCCTTCTAAGTCAGTTCTTTCGACACCTTATGAGTTATGGCATGACAGAAAACCTAACTTAGAAGGTTTGCGCCCTTGGGGGTCAGCAGGGTTTGTTCACAATACTTCTCATAAGCATGGGAAGCTTGGTCCAAGAGCGGTAAAACATATCTTTATAAGGTATCGCGATCACTCAAAGGGCTATGTGATGTATGTTGAACACCCTAATGGTGGAATGACAGAGATAGAGTCCCATGATGTGAATTTCCTTGAGGAGGATTTTCCAACCATTGGTGAAGTCAAAGAGGACCTTGAACTATTCGAGTTGCAAGATCCTTTAGGCGGCGCATCAGTCCCTGGCGAGGGTGAGTTTTTACAACCTCATCCAGTAATTGATAGGGATGATGTATGCGGCCCCAAATTTAGTGGGAGCGACCTACTAGAAAAAGACTCTGAAAATCTACATATACGGCCAAGCAAAGGTGGAACAATACCCCGTTGGCATTTTGAGATTGAAGGGGAATCGTTCATGTGTGCTTCTGTGGATGTTGATGAGCCATCTACTTATAAAGAAGCTGTGACTTCCCCAAATGCAAATGAGTGGATAGCTGTTATGGAAGAAGAGTTGAGCTCAATTGCTAAGAACAAAGTCTGGGAGCTGGTTGATCTTCCATCTGGATGTAAGACTATTGGGAACAAGTGGGTTCTTAAGGTAAAACGCAAGGCAGATGGATCTATCGATAAGTATAAAGCTCGACTTGTGGCGAAGGGTTATACCCAAAGAGAGGTGTAAACTATGAAGAGACATTCTCCCCAGTGGTGAGATTTGCCTCCATTCGCCTTATTTTAGCTTTTGTCACCCACCTAGATCCGGAATTATTTTATGGATGTAAAGACAATATTTCTCAATGGAGAGCTGGACGAGGAGATCTATATGGACCAACCTTTGGGTTTTCAGCAAATAGGGCAAGAGCGCAAAGTATGTCGCTTGAAACGTGTTAGGAATTTTATTGTTTAGATTTTGATGAATGCCATGTAAATCTTAGAATAGAAAGTTGGCTCCCCAATTCTTGTTGTAAATTGTATTGTAACAATTAGAGCCGCTGCTGCCGAGTTAAGTCACCACGCCCCAACATGCAAGAAGACAACCGAAGGCTTGAAGGAAAACTCATCGAGAGACAAATGAGTACGGCAAAGAAGAGCAGACAGAACTCGATCAAGAAGCGTAGAGATGCAACTGAGTGGAACATCACCAAGTCAACTCAAGAGAAGCAAAGTCTCAAGTCAAGTGACAAGAGTCATCCACGATTGGAAGTCGACTCTAAGTCACCTGGGGAAAGCAAGGAAATGCAAATCAAGTCGAGATAACTATAAAAGAACCGTTGCACAAAAATCAAGAGATTTACTTAAACAAGTAATATCTCCATACCACCTTTCTTGGAGTGCTCAACCCCCGCGTGCAAAAGGAATGAACCAATGGGAAGCACTACACCGTGTCGAACTCAAAAGGTGATAAAACAATCCATACGAGGAAATGGCAATTCCAAGAACTCGCAAGCCAACGATCGCAAAGTGACTTTCAAAAATGAGCCTATCTCTTCAACGGGCAAATTTTTGAAAGTTCACTATAAAAGGCCGAGGAGTTTGTTTGAGAATGATGAATGAGACACACGGAGATATACAAGCTTATCAAAATCGAAACATTCTCAATCCTCAAGCCTACATTTCAAGTACATCAATCCAACACTTACCTCGTGAAGGAAAGAGAACTTCAATCAGCTTGAAGAGGAAAATACTAAAAACAAGGGGTCTACATTCCAGAAGGATTGTAGAAATGTTCAAGGTCAACCAAGTCTTAAGCTTTTGGAGGGCTTCGTGATCAAATCCAAAGTGCTTGAGCAAGTGAGTCAGAGTAGCAAGGCAAATGCCTCCTGCGGAAGAAGCCGAGTCGCACGAGAAGCCACCGAGTGATCAAGGCGTCTCCGCGAGTCCCAAAGGATCAAGATTTGTGATCAAGACTTGATCGGACTACCACCACTTTGTAAACCGATCATTACCTAGTGGATTCCTCCAGAGTTGAGAAGAGAGGAGTAGAAGAATTACCCCATCTTCGAACCTCTATAAAAATTTTATTGTGTCATTTACATTTCAAAGATTTAAATTCCTCGCACTTTTAACTCGCTTATATCTCACGATAAATTTGCTATCCATTTGATAATTTATAAGTACTAAATCAAGTCAAAAACTTGCTTAATCAAACTTAAGGGTGTTAAGTCTTCCAATAAAAACAAAACCACGCTTGAGTCAAATTATATCCAACAACCGAAGTTACTCCATTAATGTACTCAAATTGAAATCATGGAGAGATCAACTCTACTGAGTGACTAATTCGATCTGTCCATCAAGGACACAAAATTGTAGAACTCAGAGATTTAAAAAGACTAAATCGAAAATTTGCAAGGTTTATTCAACCCCCCTTCTAAACCTTACACTTACACCCCTTGGGACCTACAAGTGGTATCGAGCGGTGGTTCATTGAACCCTCCGCATCGTTACTCGAACTAGATCTCCAAACTTTTCAAAGTCCGCTTTAGTACTTAAACTTTCAAAACTCTTTTCTATCATTAAAAGTTATTATCATGGAAGCAAATCTAACACGCATTCCTATGTTCACTATTGAAGAATTTGATGATTGGAAAATTCGTATGCAGCTCATCTATCAAAGATTACATGATGAGATGTGGATAGTGATAGAAGATGGGCCTCTCGCAAATATTAAAGGTGAACACAAATTGTATTTAAGAGTTGCAAAAGGAGAAGAAGATGTCGTCTTCCTGCACTCACCATGGTTGAAAACCAAGAACCGAGTGGACAAATGATGACAGTAAAAGGTACAACCTGGACAATGTAGCCAAGGACATCCTTTACAAAACCTTGACAAAGCCATGTTCAATAAAGTCAAATCTTGCAAAACGGCTAAGGAAATCTAGGACAAGTCGACATTGATTTGTGAAGGCTCGTGAGCAAATCAAAGAAAACAAACTATCGTGGTCAGACAAAAATTTGAGAACTTCAAAATGATCTCGTGAGAAAACCTGGATCAACTGGATGCTCGGTTCACGTAAATCACAAATGAGCTATCTCGCACTTGGAAAGGAATATACACAAAGAAAATGTGTATGAAAATACTAAAAAGTCTTCCAAATTAACTGAATGGGGAAATGAAGGTCATGGCACCGAGACACTCCATGGACCTATCAAAGACATCCAATCATGAGTTATTCTCGCACCTCAAAGCCTACGAGTTTGAGCCGAGAAGGAAAGACCAGGAGGAGACAAATGCACTCCAAAACAAATTGCTTCTAATTGTTAAAGATGGGAAGAGAGCCGAGGTCAAAGAAGTCATTGACCCGTAAGAAATAGCCCGATGGTTAAAAGATTCAACAAGTTCTTTAATAAGAACTACAAGAGAGGAAGGGTGAATCTTCCGTAAGACACTCACCTCCCAAAATCAAGGGAAGAAAGGCCAACCAAGAGAACAGATCATCAAAAAGTTGAATATCAAAGGGCCGACAACTCAAGAATGGAAAGAGTCGATCAAAAGGTCAATATCTATGTTGAATCAGAGACAACCAGGTCACTATGCCATTGATCGCTCATATCCTCGTAGTCAAGAATACAGAGATGAAGAAGAAAGAAAGGTCTTCGTGAGAAAGAAGACAAGAAAAGAAAAAGGCAATGATGGTCGCAGAGATCGACCGAGAGACAAAGTCAAGAGGGACAAATGACTCGAGAGAGCAGTGAAGCCGACTACTCAAGTGACTCAAGAAGAAGCCCTGATCCGCTTGATGGCCAAAGAACAAGATCAAGAAGATGAGGTACAATCTAACTCAACAAGCTCGTACACTAGTGATAGTGATCGTGACACACACACTTCATCACCTACAGATCTTTATGATTCATTAGGCAAAATGATGAAAGATTTTGAGCACATTAAAACCTCACACACACTATTGAATGAGGAAAACAAATTTACTCAAAAGTCAAAACTCAAAGCCGACTAAGGAGCCGAGTACTCTAAGTCAAATAGCCGATGAGAATAAAAGTTTAAAGGTCGAAAAATGCTAAATTAATAGCGAAAATTGCCGCTTATAGAAAAGAGGGAGAATGACCTCAAGAATGTTATTGCCTCATTCACTAAGGCATCTAAATCATTGGATGATCTTATTATGAGTCAAAAAGAATGTGGAGACAAGACAGCTTAGATTCAATTCCTCTATGCTATGTCAAACCTCAAGAGTAATTTTGGAAAAAGGATCTTCAAGTCATGAAGAATCAAAGATCCAAAACTCTAAATGTTGCACACACATTTACTCCAAAGCACAATACTAAGCAAACTGGCCTTGGTTACAAAGGAAAAGGAAAACAACTAGTTGAGAGTGCTTTGAAAGGACAACCGAGAAGAGATTCAAATGAGTCCTCAAAGAAACTCCAAACAAAAATACTCAGAAAGAAGCAGAGCTACCAAAAATCCCAAAACTCATAAGAGAAATACATATGATGGGAATGGTAGAAAATATCCAAGCCAAGCCGATTGGAATAATGTGAACTATCAAAGATAGACTTATGGAATATAAGCCCAAATGGCAAAGGCCTAGAACTCAACAAAAAGGCCATTCCAAAAGTATAAAAGCTTTCATCAAAGACACATATGCACCTAGCACTACACTCAAAGACACCACAATTACCCAAGAAAGGCAATTGCTAAAACACATATGCAGCATACGTACAAAAGAGACAAAGTATGAACCTGACTCCCCAAGCAATTTGCCAGGATTAATTATGATTATGGCACCGATAGATGGCAACCTCTTAGAGTCAAATCATTTGGCTATAGGTTGGTTGGATCATCTTATAATTTAACCCCTCAGACCCGCATAAGCATGGGTACCTAAAACTTAATTTCCTTGATTGCGGTTCAAGGAACAAACCGAGTGCCAAGGAACCTGGTACATGGATAGTGGTCGCTCCCATATATGACAGAAATAAAAGAAATCTATCAAAATTCAAGGAAGTTAAAGGAGCAAAAGTCATATTTGGAGGAAATGAAGCTCCAGGTGAAATAAAAGGCATTGATCCATCAAGAGGAATGGATTAGAAATCACGAGATGTTGCATATGTTGAAGGACTAAACTTCAATCTACTAAGCATCACCAACTTTGTGACAAGGGCTACAATGTTGATTCAACATGGGCATATGCCAAATCAAAGACATTGAATCAAATGAAGTGGTGCTTTGCAAGGATGTAGACAGAAAAAATATGTATGTAGTGATTGGTCAATCGCAACACCCAAAGACTGCTACTTGCAAAGAGCACAAATGAATCAATCAAGTCATGTGGCACAAAAAGCCGAGTCACCCGAATTTCAAAACAATTAACAAGTCGGCAAGAAGTCATCTTGTGGAAGGACTTCCGCACTCAAGATACAAGAAGGAGAGTATATGTGATGCATGTCGGGGAAAACAAATCAAGTCGCTCATTTAAATAAAAGACATGCCCATCCTCAACAAGAATATTGCACCCGCTTCATATGGATCTATTTGGCCCAAAGGAACCAAACAAAGATAAGTGGAAAGAAATACACCTTGGTGGTAGTAGATGACTACTCAAGATATACATGGACAATTTTCATGTGTAAGAAGAAAGAAACTCTACAAAAACTACCACAAACCGATGAAAAGGATTCAAAACGAGAAGAGTCAAACCATTATCAAAATAAGATCGATAGAGGAACCGAGTTTGTCAATGGAATAATAACTCGATTGTATTGAGAATGGTATTGGCCATGAACTATCAAAGCAGCAAGACTCCACAAAGAATGGAGTTGCGAAAGAAGAATAGAACTCTCAAAGAAGCAAAGAAGGACCATGTTAGTCAAGGGTAGTTACCAAAAAGATTTTGGGTCAAGCAATCAACACAAACCGCTACACTCAAAACAGATGTATGATAAATAGACAAATGACAAAGACTCCTATGAGATCCGGACGGAAGAAAACCAAATGTTTCATATTTCGTAATATTTGATGTAAATGCTTCATTCACAACAATGGCAAAGACAATCTAAAGGCTTTTGATGCTAAAGCTAATGAAGGTATCTTCTTAGATACTCAAATTAAAGCAAAGCCTATAGAATACTCAACAAAAGAACTATGGTTACGTAAAATCCATTCATGTAGTATTCGATGAGCCAAATGTAAATGGAGAAGACATTGAAGAGTCACCGATAAGTCAAACATCCAACCATACGTAAGAGTCCCTATGTCAAGTCAAGCCGGGATTATCAATTCGTAAGAAGATGAGATAGCTGAATCTCAAAAGCAAAATGAAAATCTGCAATGAGTGACCACGAGAGAGCCGACCACAAAGAACACAAAAAGTCGATCAATCCAAATAACTTACTCCAACCTCGACGTAAGATGGCCGAGAGACCATCCACCGTAACTTGTCATTGGAGATATAAGAGAAGGTGTCAAGACAAGATCCGAACTCAACAAGAAGCAATGTTCACATGCTTCATTTCGCAAATAGAGCCCAAAGATGTGTCACAAGCATTGACGACACACATTGATTCAAGCTATGCAAGAAGAGTCAATCGCTTTGAGAGAAATAAAGTATGGGAATTAGTGCAAAGACCCATACATCAAAATGTCATTGGAACCAAATGGGTGTTCAGAAATAAAATGAACGAGGAAGGATCTGTGGTAAGAAACAAAGCAAGATTGGTAGCCAAAGGATATTGCCAAGAAGAAGGAATAGATTTTGATGAAACATTTGCCCTCGTAGCAAGATTGGAAGCTATAAGGATGTTTCTTGCCTATGCACTCACAAGAACTTCATTGTATATCAAATGGATGTAAAAAGTGCATTCCTAAATGGCTTATTGGAAGAAGAAGTGTATGTTGAACAACCTCCAGGATTTGAGCAGAAGACTCTTGGAGACAAGGTATACAAACTCAAGAAAGCCCCGTACGGATTGAAACAGCACCCGAGCATGGTATGATACCTGTCACAATTCCTAATCAAAAATGGATTCACAAAAGGAAAAGTAGATAGAACACTTTTCGAATTCAAGACAAGAAGAGTATACTTGCTTGTTCAAATATATGTATGATGACATCATTTTTGGATCCACTAACAAAGAGTCAGTGAAAATTCTCAAACCTCATGCAAAGTAAATTTGAAATGAGCATGATGGGAGAGCCGACATTCTTCCTTGACTTCAAGTGAAACAAAAGGATGGAACCTTCATAAGTCAAACAAAATACACCGAGATTTAATGAAGAAATTTGGTATGGAGGAGAAGTCTTCAGAAAATACCAATGAACACATCATTAAAATGGACATGGATGCAGATGGCAAGCCTCAGATCAAACAAAATACGAGCACTTATTGGATCATTGCTCTATCTCACAAACTAGCAGCCGACATCACCTTTGTTGTAGGTGTATGTGCAAGATTTCAATCTGCTCCAAAAGAGAGCCATATGACAAAGAAGCCTAAGAGAATATTGAGATACTTAAAAGGAAGCCAAGAAGTAGGCCTATGGTATCCAAAGGAAGGTGGATTCAAGCTAATTGGCTATTCGACTGACTATGCCGGATGCAGAGTGGACAGAAGAGCACTTCGTGCACATGTCAAATGCTAGGAAACAGACTAATTTCCTGGTTTAGCAAGAAGCAAAACTCAATAGCCACCTCTACAAAATTGAAGGTAATACATAGTCATGGGCAAATTGTTGTGCCCAAATCCTATGGATGAGACAAAGAATGAGAGACTATGAAGTTGAAGAAAAAGAAATTCCAATCATGTGTGATAACACAAGTGCCATTGCAATCACTCAAAATCCTCGTGTTGCACTCAAGAACAAAACATATTGATGTCGATATCACTTCATAAGAGACCATGTTGAAAAGAAGGACATCATCTCGAATATATCTCAACCGATAAACAACTAGTCGACATCTTCACAAAACCATTATGTGAGTCAAGATTTGAAGAACTCAAACATGAGTTGGGGCTAATTGAGCTAAGCCGAGACACGTAAGAATCAAAGAAAAGAAATGGAACAGAAAGAAGGTGAAAAAGAGTCAAAGCAAAAATCACCAAGAATCACCAGACGGAAAGTCACTATACCAAGTCACCGATAATGAGTCACTAAGAGAAATGTGAGAAGCAGAGTTAAATCACCTAAGAGATAAGTGTCGAATAACTTATGAGCAAAGTGACAAAAACGCAATGTTTGACTTAACGAATGTTTTAAGGAACACGTCAAAGATAATGATGATGTGTACGCACATAAAGCCGCACACCAAGCCTATGATTGGATATAAATGTCGCCGCATTAAATACGAGACATGAATCGCTCAATATGCGTGCAAAATCCAAGCCGTTGATTTCGATCACAATTCAAAACCGCCTCCGCACGCCCTTTCATAAACCATATTTAAACCATTTTCGCCCGCTTTCTCTCACACTTCTAAAAACTGCTCAATCTCTTTCTCTCAAAAGGCAAAGGCAAGATACTCTCAAACCCTATCAACCTTCAAATCAAATTTCTGAACTTTTCCTTGAAATTATTTTGAGAAATGGCACCAACTTATGACTTTACCAAGTTGGGAAAAACAAATCCACACCGGTTCGACCGTGATTTCGACGGAATGGTGAAGCAGGGGTCCGACGACACCCTGGTCAAGAAAATCGCCGAGAAGTTGGAAACGCCCGGACTAAAACCGCTTTCTAACACTAGAATATCCGATGACCTACGTGGAGGAGGTCGCACAATTCTACGTGAATGCCGAGATTCACGATGAAGGAATCAAGTCATCTGCTCACGGAAGCAATGACTATCACCGCCAAGATTTGGCGTCAATATTGCTCACTACCGCCAGAAGGAGCAAATCGAGATTAAGGAAGCCGATGTCAACTTGGTCAAGACGCATGGAAAGAGATAGCCAAGTCCGACTTTGTCGATAAAATTATATACACAAAAAAACAAGAGATCAAGCTAAGGAGGATTATCACAAATTGTTGGACATAGTTGCCAAATGTATCGACATCAAATTTGGCGCACTTTGACCAATCACAAAGGCAAAGCCGATTGTGATGGCCGCAATCATCGAGAAAAGAAGATAAACTGGCCGAGTTTATCTACAAAGCAGACGCCGCCAACGCGGGAACAAGTCCTTCAAAGAAGATGGGTCATTTGGAGGATCCTCGGGATATGGCCCGGTGATTGGCCGGCTATTGAGGTGAAAGGAGTCCTCTTAGACATGGGAAGGCTTTCCATGTTAACAAGAGGATGTTCGAGCTAATCTCTCTCGGTGCTCGTGGCGAGCGTACGCCAAGAGAGCCGACACTGTGGGGGAATCACCGACCAAGACAGACACACCGCTTCCTCTCCACCAAGAAGAAAGCGCCCGCACCGCTAAGAAGATCACGCCCCCCTGCAAAGAAAGAAAACCAAACATGCTCCCGCCCGCAGCTAGAATCACCGCCCCCAAAGAAATGTGTCACCCGCCCGCAGCAGCCGGTCGAGAAGGACTCCCAAATACCTTCTCCGATCGTCAAAAGGAGGAGAATCGACAAGCCAAGACGGCCACTCCTCGTAAACAAACACAAGCACCGCCCCGGCCGCCAAGACTCGGAGGACACCGCCTCGAACTGTAAATTCCCCGGTACAAACCAGAGACGAAGAAGACTCGTCAAGCGGTCCGAACAGAGAAACCAAATGAGTGGGCTACTCTCACTAGCACATATACCCGAGACTACCGGAGAAGTAGAGTCTCCGATGTAGTTGATGAAACAGCCCAAGTCTCGCCAAGGCGATCACAGAGGCAACCCAAAGACACATCCGTAGCTCATACAAACAAGCACAAGAAGAACCACCCAAGCAGATAGTGATGTAATGATCCTCTCTCCACCTTACCCGCATATCCAAAATCGTCATGCGTGAGTGGAGAAAATGGAAGTTGAGCAAGTCAAGGAACAGTTCCAACGACCGAGTTCATAGAAGAAGAAGAGGAATCGCTAAATTTCCTCGATTAACTATGTGCTCCCACTGATGAAGACAACCGCATAGACATTCTCAGATCTACAAGGACAAGGAGAGAGAAAAGCAAGTCAAGAAGCCGAAGCACGAGAGAAGGCAAGCATCCGCCCTATCTCCCGCACTACGTAACACACACATCCTCTCCTTGATGTCTTCTCCGAAAGTGATGAGGAACTGCAGAATGTCGCCGCTACGAAGAGTTGCAAATGCAAAGCAAGCATTGCACGAATCAAGAATCCTTCACGAGCAACGACTAATGGAGGGACCAGAGAGTCCTCCGGATCACACCGAAATCGATCCAATGGGAGTGGTTCAAAGAATAGCCACCGTTGTTGCCGCTACCACTTCCCCACTCTCAAGAAGGCAATAAGGAGATGGCGATGAAACCGGGCAATGGGGACCCCAATGAGCCAACCCTATTGAAGGTGTGCTACCACCGCCCCAACGGCCGAACAATCAATCGGAACAAATGGGAGTTTGGAGACGAGTGACCCCACTCCAAGTCACTCACCGGTGCGCCACCGAGGGGGAAACTCCTCCACCGCAGCTAAGGCCTGGAGGATGCTGCGCAGATGACTCGACAAAGAAGCAAGGAGGCGAAGAAGAGAAATTACAATCACAAGAAGAACAAAGAAGTTGCCATCAACGAAGCTCGACATTTGAGACTGCCTCACCGAGGTGCCAACCGCTCTGAAGAAATGACGCCGCCGATGCAATGAGGCACAAGAAGAAATGTACCGGGAGTTAACACTGGCGATGAAAGTGCAATCCATGGGGTTGAGACTCCAATGGATGCCATCGTAGAAGACCCTAAGACAAATGACACCGTCGAAAGGGAGGACCAAGGCCTCGCAGCCAGAGAGACTACCGAGGAAATGAAGGCCCACGGGAGGTTGAGACTTCCCCGGGTAAAGAGGTCAAGTAGAGAACATCCCTCCCGCAATCATCGACCCATCCGAGAAGGAGATCAGCGCACTTCATGATTCCCGTGACAACCCCGATGTCACTTTTCCGGGATCGGAAGGCGAAGAAGAAGCCGAGTCAACCCCATGACAAATCCAAAAGACTCACCATGGATGTTCCACACGAGCAAGTCCGATCCCAAGACTACTCACAAACTTTTAACTTTGATGATGAGCCACCACTAGAAATCTCATCATCGTCCGATGACGCCGATAAGGCCAGGACAAGTCTATCAAATGGAAAAATCACCGAGACCAACGGTTTAAGACAAACCGAGGCTCAAGCCAGTTCTGGTCTACTTCACAACCAAACCCAACAACCAGACCACCGCTCCGGCTCCTCAAGTCTGCAGCAGATCGATTCCCAAAAGAACTTCACGCGCACCGCTCATCATCGAATGCATCCCGATCGGCGGTGATGAATCTTTGTGGAATCTTTCCCTTTCTCACCGGAGATACCGTAACTCCACGAAGAGTCGAAATGAACAAGCACGCTATCACAAACCACCTCCTCGTTCTTCCAACGTACACCATTGTTCCAAATGATTATGACTTCGATGTCAGATGGCCATCACCGCAATGTATGAAGAATCACCAAGTTCGAGAAGTGTTCAAGGCACTCTTTGTCAAGTTGAACGGATGGAGAGGCATCAAGCCTCTTTGGACATGCGCCCGGACAACAGAGATGCCACCCTTACAAATGACTTAAGAGGCATAACAATTAATAAGGGAATGGTGGCAACAAAGAAGAAACAATGCGTGTGGAACAGTGAGATACTTCGACAATTGTTCAACAAGTCAGCCGGTGTGAGAGAGTCAAAATGCCGATGCGAAAACGGCCGAGGAACACATTGAGCATATGCATGAAGCTCACACCGCCGAGATCAAGTCGCCGTGAGCGTAATGCAAATGATATACAGCGTTTGGAAGAACACATGACAAGAAAATTCAGCCTTCTCATGGCCGAGATGAAGCCGATTTCAAAGAGAATCCAACGCTACTGCTCAATTCGTGCCGCATACAACGCAGCAGACTTGAAGCAGACCAACCATCGAAGATTTCGACTTCATGCTTGCCAAAGATGTTCCCGGGGTTCCTCTATCCTTTGATGATGCCAAAAAGGGGGAAGAGGAATACATTAAAGCAAAGAAAATCAAGCTCGAAAAGAAAGGAGCAAAATGAGAAGGAAAATCACCGAGGAAGTCCTAAAACAAGAAAGGAAAACTTGTTGAGGGGGAAGGATCAAAGATGTAACATTGATGATTGCACAAACCCCCAACAAGGTCCTCACACAAATGACATTATGAGCAAAGAAACTCCCTCACACTCGCTTACTCCAACACTCTGTATCTATGGCCGAGAAGAGAAAAGCAATTGAAGCAGGGATGAAGGAAGTGGAAGGAAGAATGGATGCCAGGGTGATGAACATCTTGAAAGAACATGGAGGCATTCCATGACAGAGACACGTATGCCATTTCGTATGTCGGACAGAGCCAAGATCGTTGACGAATTCAAAACGCCGAATCAAGGATATTTTGCAAATATGTCCATGGCTCAAGCTTGGGACCTCAGATCGGGAAAAGGGTCTCAAATTATGTGAAGAAGCCGACAGACAAAATAGACTTCCTAAGCATCACTCACGGTCACTCGCTAGTCAATCACCGGGAAGAAGAAGACCCCAAGACAAAGATACGCCCGAGGTAGAGGAAGAAGCAACATGGAGGAAGAAGCTTCGACCTGTGCCTCCGCCCAAGAACATTGAATACGTGCAGATCCAGGAAGAAAGGAGGGATCTACTCAATGGGCTTGACCAAGTGGCGAATTTGCGAGTGGCTAAAACTAACGCCGAGTATGCAAAGAGAATAGAGGAAGAAAACAAGAGACAAACTCAAATATGGCAGAGAGACAAGAAAGAATAAGAATAGATGAAGTCCGCAAGAAAAGCATATGAGAAGAAAAAGAAGGCAAAATGATGACGAAAGAAGAGAAGAAGAGAAGAAGATGCTTGATCAAGACGAAAGAAGGAGACAAATAAGAAGATGAAGTGTTGTTTCCAACCCTTCGTATATTTTATATGTAAATACATACAATGTAAGTCTTCTCCGTAATAAAGCTATAAATTTTCTATTTTTTGTGAAGACAATTATATACTCGATACACCTTGTAAACAAATTGTGTTAAGTACAAGAATGATATGATCAATAAAAAGATTGATTCTCACAAGATACATTCTATGTCAATACACTATCTCAGATGTATCTTTGTTATTTGCATCTTGGTATGATTTAAGTTTTGGCATCATCAAAAAGGGGGAAATTGTTAGGAATTTTATTGTTTAGATTTTGATGAATGCCATGTAAAACTTAGAATAGAAAGTTGGCTCCCAATTCTTGTTGTAAATTGTATTGTAACAATTAGAGCCGCCAAGCCGAGTTAAGTCACTACGCCCAACATGCAAGAAGACAATCAAGACTTGAAGGAAAACTCACGAGAGACAAATGAGTACGGCAAAGAAGAAAGCAGACAGAACTCGATCAAGAAGCAATGAGATGCAATGAGTGGAACATCACCAAGTCAACTCAAGAGAAGCCAAGTCTCAAGTCAAGTGACAAGAGTCATCCAATGATTGGAAGTCGACTTAAGTCACCTGGGGAAAGCAAGGAAATGCAATAAGTCGAGATAATCAGAAAAGAACCGTTGCAGACGAAATCAAGAGATTTACTTAAACAAGTAATATCTCCATACCACCTTTCTTGGAGTGCTCAATCCCGTAAGCGTGCAAAAGGAATGAACCAATGGGAAGCACTACACCGTGTCGAACTCCGAAAAGGTGATAAAACAATCCATACGAGGAAATGGCAATTCCAAGAACTCGCAAGCCAACGATCGCAAAGTGACTTTCAAAAATGAGCCTATCTCTTCAACGGGCAAATTTTTGAAAGTTCACTATAAAAGGCCGAGGAGTTTGTTTGAGAATGATGAATGACACACACGTGAGATATACAAGCTTATCAAAATCGAAACATTCTCAATCCTCAAGCCTACATTTCAAGTACATCAATCCAACACTTACCCGTGAAGGAAAGAGAACTTCAATCAGCTTGAAGAGGAAAATACTAAAAACAAGGGGTCTACATTCCAGAAGGATTGTAGAAAGGTTCAAGGCCAACCAAGTCTTAAGCTTTTGGAGGGCTTCGTGATCAAATCCAAAGTGCTTGAGCAAGTGAGTCAGAGTAGCAAGGCAAAATGCCTGTGAAGAAGTGAGTCGCACGAGAAGCCGTGAGTGATCAAGGCGTCTCAGATCGAGTCCCAAAGGATCAAGTCGGCTTTTGTGATCAAGACTTGTATCCGGACTGCTACCACTTTGTAAACGATCATTACCTAGTGGATTCCTCCAGAGTTGGAGAGAGAGGAGTAGAAGAATTACCCCATCTTCGAACCTCTATAAAAATTTTATTGTGTCATTTACATTTCAAAGATTTAAATTCCTCGCACTTTTAACTCGCTTATATCTCACGATAAATTTGCTATCCATTTGATAATTTATAAGTACTAAATCAAGTCAAAAACTTGCTTAATCAAACTTAAGGGTGTTAAGTCTTCCAATAAAACAAAACCACAAATGAGTTAAATTATATCCAACAAATGAGTTACTCCATTAATGTACTCAACCGAAATCATAAGAGATCAACTCTCTTGAGTGACTAATTCGATTGTCCATCAAGACACAAACAGAACTCAGAGATTTAAAAAGACTAAATCGAAAATTTGGTAAGGTTTATTCAACCCCCTTCTAAACCTTACACTTACACCCCTTGGGACCTACAAAACGTTTTATTTATGGGCTGAAACAATCGTCTAGACAATGGTACCATCGATTTCATCGAGCTATCATCAAGATGGGCTTTACGATGATCGAGGAAGACCATTGTGTGTATGTTAAGAGAAGTGGGAGGAATTTTTTGATACTCTCATTATATGTGGATGACATTCTATTGGCTGGAAATGACATGGAGATGATTGTCACCACTTAGAAGTGGTTGTCCTCTACTTTTGAGATGAAGGACATGGGAAAAGCTGAATACATACTTGGTGTTAAGATACACCAGGATCGTTCTAGAAAACTCTTGTGTTTGTTTCAAGAGACTTACATCAAGAGGATTCTAAAACGTTTCCGTATGGAAAATGCTAATCCTGTTGACACACCCATGGACAAAAATTGTGCTTTTAGCAAAGAATTATGCCCCAAAACAGAAGAAGAAAGTGAACGCATGGCAAAGGTTCCATATGCAAGTGCGGTTGGGATTTTGATGTACACAATGATGTGTACTCGACCGAACTTATGCTTTGCAGTTGGAATGGTGAGTAGATATCAAAGTAATCCTGGGCGCGACCATTAGGCAGCTGTCAAAAGGATAATTAGATATTTGAAAGGAACAAGTGATCTTGCTTTGTGCTACCATGGATGTAGTTTGAAGCTAACTGGCTATAGTGATGCTGATAGATCAGCGGATAAAGATGAGCGCAAAATCCACATCGGGATATGCATTCTTATTGGAAGGCACCGCTATCACTTGGTGTAGCAAGAAGCAGTCTTGTATCTCTTTATCCACCATGGAAGCTGAATATGTTGCTTGTACGTCAGCAGTCCAAGAGGCAATCTGGTTGAGAAAATTTCTTCAGAGTCTGCGCATTACGGCACATGTTGATGATGCAATTGTTGTTTATTGTGATAACATATCTGCACTAGCGTATGCTAAGGATCCCAAGTACCATGGGAGGACTAAGCATATTGACACCATATATCACTTTATACGAGAGAGCATTGTGCAAGGTCAAGTTGTTCTTAGGCATATTCCTATTAGCGATATGGTCGCTGACCCTTTTACTAAGCCTTTGCGCAGAGATGTGTTCCAAAGGCATGTTAGAAGTATGGGACTTTGTAGGATTTGAGTTTATGGGCCTGTATGAACATTTTATTGATTAATGAAATTTTGTTTCTCATTATTTGTTAGTGTATTGTGTCTAATGATAGATATGAATGTCACCAGGCTAAGATTGACCCACTCCCACGGGCAATCGCCCTGGCACTTTGATAGCGAGCAGGATGAGACTCGTAGATCATTTCGCACCAACCAGAGGATGCGAATGATCGCCTTCACGCTCGGAACAACGTGGAAGGCTTAAGTTTAAATATAGTCGCCTTGGTATGAGGCCAAGATGAGATCACACTTGATCGATTATGAAGTATGTCCAAATTTCACAAAAGCCTGTTTATAGCCGAATGTGCGAACTATCGAATGACACTTTGGGAGTGAAGATGAGTAGTACGCAGGTCAAGCGCTTGAACAGTAACTGGACTAAGATTTGTATGATGTTTAGAGTGTGACATGCCCAAATTGAGTGGGAGCTCCATCATAGCATGTATGTATACTACATGTGTTTTGAGACGACCTCATAAGTGGAGTGACTGAATGGATCCCTGCTTCGTCACTGTGTGAGCCTTTATCGTGTTTTTAGTACCCTTTGGAACATTGGACTGTGCCATGAGGTATAAGCTTATTGACGCTACTTTAGCATGTATCCAATGGCCATGTGTGATGCGGTCTGTCGGAGCATGACTAGGAAAGCTGTTAAGACCAAGCTGATTGACATGAAGCTGAGAAAAAAACTAAGTTGGTAATGCATCTTTGTATTATGGCTCATAGGCCGGCAGACTAAGTCAAAAATGCGTTTGGCATAGTCATGAGCATAGATACATAGTTGAGAGTCAATCATACTGTACTTATTATACGAGGGATCATAGATGCTTGATTTGGTGCAACCACATAGTTTGGGGTACATAGCGAGTTCTTTTTTGGAGTTGCAGAGTTATGTTAGTAAGGTGATGACTTAATATAACTCTCCTCACTAGTTCCTTTCTCGCTCGGTCACACACATTATTCCCTGTATGAAAGAAGAAACGTGAGATGAGAATCATGAGGATGTGATTCGAATGAGTCGAGTTAAATATGTATGAGTGGGAGATATTGGGTGCAATAAAGTGCATCCATATTTGAGGAGTCCTATTTGGATGTGGCTCATCTAGAAACCTCTCTTATTAGGACTTTACCATAAATAAGGGATTGAGATTATATATTGAGATCTCTCCCTACTATCAGATAACAAGGAACAGACGTCCCCTCCCCTCACAAAGAAGAATAACTTTCTCTCCTAAAATTTCTCTCTACGGTTTTCTTCTTGGAGCATCACCAAATCTCCAAGGGTCTAAGGTGTGTGTTTATTCGGTGGATACTCTGGTAGATCCATTGGAGCGAGAAGGACGTTTGCCTACCCTATTCGAAGTACAATAAGTTCGTGATACGAGAAGGGCGTTGGCGTACGTGGATTTATACACATCAACAAAGAGGGCTTGTAGACAAGTCGTAGATCCAAGTGAATCGATTCATCTTAGGTAATTCCGATTCACATATTATGTAGCTTACGTGGCTTAATTGCTAACAATGATTATAACTAAAATCTTGTCAATTTTGTTAGTTGTTTCAAACGATTGTATCAAAACATGTTTCGCTAATACAATTTTGTTACTACTTTTTATTAATATTTCTAAAGTTGTTTCAAACATGTTTCAAAAATATTTCAAGATTATTTTCATAATTGTTTCTTACCCATCAAGATTGTTTAATAATTGTTTCTTACCCATTTCAGTATTGTTAGACATGGTTTCTTAAACTTTAACACTGAAATAGTGAAACCCCAAATTTCTTTTATGTTTCTCATACTTCTTTTATTTTCCTAAACCCTAAATAATTAATTACTGAACGACATACATCATATTTCAAAATTCACAATATTATAATCATACTTGAATTTTTCCTCAAATAATAAAACAAAACAAAACATCAATGTACTTCAAAGGAAGAAAAAAAGTAAAACCACAGAAGCAAAAATGGTAAACCAACCAAATACATCAAATTATAAATGCACAACAACATAACCATACTTGAACTTCTTCCTCAACTAATAAGAAAAAGCATCAATACACTGCAAAGGAAAAGAACAATCTGAACATATAAACAAGAAATGGAAAAACAACAGACTTAAAGGAAAAAAAGACTTACATAAGAAGCCAAAAACTCATTAAGAACTATAGGATGTGAAACCAAAATTGGACTAAAAAACATAATAGGAAAAAGCAAAATCACAAATTGTTGGGGGTGAAATTAGTTTTTCTATATTTTATTTATTTAATTCTCTTTAATTAATTATTAGCCCATGAAAATCACCAATTGGACTAAGTCAACAAAAATGTGCATTAGCCATCAGGCCAACTCATTACATCAAGTCCACGAGACTCAAAATATAATTCCAGGCCCTAGAGACCTAATTCGTTATATTCGGCCCATGCAACCCAAAGTCCCATGTATAAATAGCTCATCCTTCATTATTTTTCATTAAGCACAATTAACTACTAATTAATTCATGCGCTCTAGATTTTTCTCCTATACTCTGCTGACTTAAGCATCGGAGGGGCTTCCCGGGTACACCCATGAGACTCTTCTAACTCTTTTTGCATATTGTAGGTCGGTTCCCTACAAGTGGATTAGACTTCGAACATGAGTCATATAGCTTAGCTTGGATTACCCCAACTCGGAGTAAGCTGTACGGATTTTTACAGCATCATTTGGCGCCGTCTATGGGAATCCGCCAAGATATTGAGATGCCAACCAGGTCTTAGGTGATAGGAGCCAACTCCCAGACCACCACGTTTATAGTGTCGGATGACTGTCACGTCCCAAGCTCTAGAAAACCGTCGTGTATAGAGCTATGGAGGACCTCTATGTCCAGAGCTCCGGAGGATAGACCTCCTCGAAGACTAGAGAAAGACCTCCTTCCTTCAGGGAGGCACCTCGTAGAGAGGAGAAACACATGCCAAGTCCAGTATGTTCTCCTGCCTCGGGGGGCACCTACCAGAGAGAAAAGACACGTGATAAGAGATGCCCTCCATGCCCTCTTGGAAGAAGCTGCCCGAAAAGCCTTGAGGCAGGAGGCTGCAGCAGCCCGCAAGCTCCACGAACAATGAACAACTTCAGCATAACTGGAGATGAAGACGGAGATGAAAGTCCTATACTAGGTGATAACCCACGAGAATAATAAATTGCTGGAGAAAGAGAACAACAAGAACACTCTCAAGCACACTCATGTCCCAAACGGAAGAGTCAAATGCCATTGGTGCGAACCAAGTAAACTCTGGGGACACCATACTGTAGAAGATGAACACTTTCAGACATGATATCCTAATTGAACCACTCCCCAAGAGAGCAGGAACATCCAACCTTCTAGAGTATGAAGTAATAAGACATCATCAAGAACATTTGAGAAAATTCTATGTCGAAGCAAAAATCACTTGGACCCCCCGCAGAAGGTGATTCCATGTTGTCTAAGACATGTGCAGAGCAAGTTCCCCCAAAGAGGATAAGCCCAAACAATCAAAATTATGAAGCAAATGAAGTCCAGGTAACACCAAATAAGAAGGTGTAACTCTATTATGCAAACCCATCGAAGAGATGGACGATGATGATGCCACAACCAAAGGCATTTGCACACTTGACTACATACACTCGACCGGGTAACCCCCTGCGTGTTTGACCAAAGCACACCCGCACTCTTGGTCGTTCCCTCGATCAAGGTCTTTGCATGCCCGCACTCTGCGCTCGACTAGAGGGCTCTCCCCTACGGTCATCACACTTAGTCGAGTGACTCCGGCCCTCACTTGGTCACTTCCTCCGCATGATCGAGCAGACACCCCTATGTCCTTAACACACTCGTAAGGAACTCAACCCATGCATGAACAAAGGACGAGACCCTTTTATTGTTGGAGTCATTAAAGTCGTCACTAGACCTCTAAAAAGTATAGATGCACGAAACACGCTTCGAGCTTACCAAAAGGAAGGAAAGGAAGCCAATGCAAGCTCTACTCCAGGTAAAAGGCCATGAACTTTGTAAAAGAATAAAGTATATCCACCAGCATACGACTCGATCCTAGAAAGACCAAGTTGGAATCAAGTCAGGGCCATTGTACATACTCTTCACCCCATCCTGGAGTTCTTACCAAAGTCAAGAAGAGAAGAGACTTCCATGCTCCCAAGCTCTCGCGCTCCTGAGCACCCACGCTTTTCTCCTCTTGTGCTCTTGAGCTCCCACACTCTGAAAAATTATCACGCTTCAGAATCCTCTCCCGCTCTGAAGACCTCAGGAAATGCTAAGTCCTAGGAGAGAACCAGTAACCAGGTTCACCATCGAGGGTACCAATGAAGTTCCCCATTTTATTCAACACGATAAATGCCTCAAATGGGACTTTTTTGCTAGAAATGGATCATCTGGCAGACTAACACCTCCCATCAAGAAACAATCACTTACTCATGGTGGCCCCCAGATATCTAAGATACTGTAAGCAGCAGCTCTGGACATCCCGGACCCATTAAGACTTCATCCTAACTTAAGTCTTATAATCGATGGCTTCCTGCCATCCCTGGCGGGTCCTTTTGTAAGCCCAGTAAGAGATCACGCCATCCATGATATCCCCTAACATAAGTCCTATGAGCGATGGCTCCGCGCCATCCCTGTCAGCACCTCCAAAGATAATACTTTAGAGAGATAACATTGCATTATCCGGGGCTCGATAAGCCCTCAGAGAGATAATATTGTGTTATTTGGGGTTCCCAAAGTAAGTCTTTAGAGAGATAGTATTGCGTTATTCAAGGCTCACATGGTAAGCCTTTAAAGAGATAGCATCGCGCTATCCGGGGCTCCAAAGATAAGCCTTCAGATAAAGATCATTGCGCTATCCGAGGCTCCAAAGATAAGCCTTCAAAGTGATAGCATTGCGCTATTTGGGGCTCAAAAGATAAGCTTTCAGAGAGATGACATTGCGTTATTCAAGGCTCACAGAGTGAGCCTTCTGAGAGATATCATTTTGCTATCCGAGGATCCCAAAGACAAGCATTCAGAGAGGTATCATTGCGTTATCCGGGGCTCCCAAAAGATAAGTCATTTGAGAGATAGCTATGCACTATTCGTGGTATCCCCAGAACAAAGTCCCATAAGTGGAAAACCTTACACTGCCTCGGGCCATGCCTTATTGTAAGAGGCAGTGAAGTCCTAACTCATAATAAAAGGTACCTCCATCTCATCGGCGATACATAACAAGAAATCTTCCATTCCGGGAGAGATCCAAACATATATAACGTCGAGGGATATTCCCAAACAAGAAGAGAAACCTCAAACTTTTGTGCTTCCTTGTGCCCGTAACCTCGCTCGTCCAACCTTCTCGCATGGTCGGACTCCAAACAAAAAAAAAAGAAGAGAAAAAATGACTAAGTACCTTTGGAAGCCAAGAAGACTTCCCGCATTTCGGGACCTACAACAATTTGAAGCCTCCCGCGTCATGGGACCTCCCGTGCTCTAGAGACCTATCACCCTTTGTGAGGCAAACAAAGTCCTCGAGAGTAGCTTCGCGCTCCGTGAGGTAGAACAAACTCCTGTAGAGAAGCTTCACGCTCCATCATGAAAGCTAATTTTTCTAGAGAAGCTTCACATTCTGTACACAAAGAAATAATCCCTCACATAGTGAGAAAACTACTCACATACGAGAACCTTCACGAAGATATCATCAATAGCAAGAGGCACTAAAGCATGAAAAATGCTAACACCTACAAGTAAGAACATAATCTCATCTCACTGAGGCAACGAACAAAGGAGAAAAAAAGAACAAATATCCAAAAATAAGACCTAACAGATGGGCAGAAACATGAGTCTAACATACAACAAAAATAAGTTATGTATGTAGATCCTCTGAAAAAGGACCTCGAATATTGGATGGGCTTCAGAGAACTTGTGAACAGAGAAACTGCTCTTCGTGTTGATGATCTTAGCAAAGAACTGAAGAAGAAAATGCAAGGCAGGAAAGAGAGTACAATGAACAATTGAGAAGAGATTATGAAAGGAAAAAGAAGAAGGAAGCTGAGGCGAGAAGAAGAAAAGAAGATGAAGATCGCCGAAGGTGAGATGAGGATGAGGACAGAAGAAAGAAGCAACAGAGGAAATGAAGAGAGCTGCAAAAATTTTGTTGTATTTTTACATACTTGTAAATACACAAAAACACTGTAAGTACATGTAAAGTGCAGAATGATAATCAATAAAATGATACATTCTTACTCTCATTCTCACTAAGCACTCTTATGTTGTATTTTGTTTTCTTTAAGTTTTGGCATCATCAAAAAGGGGAAAATTGTTGGAAATTTAATTTGTATAGATTTTGATGATGCATGTAAAACTTAGATTAGAAAGTTGGCACCCCATTTTCTGTTGTAATTCAACCATGTAATAGATAGGCAATATAAGTTGAGTAAAGAAGCATCCAAGTTGAAGATCGTAGAAGTTGACTGAAGGATGCAGTGAAGAATCAGCTGATTTGCAGTTGAGTATCGAAGAAGAGATTCAATCAAGTACAAAAAGTTGTGTCTGTCAGCATATACAATAAGAGATAGGCAATATAAGCTGAGTCATTCCCAGATGTATGGAGAAGACTTAATAAAGAGGTAAAGCAGCTTAAGGACTTGAAGAAAGCTGAAGAAGTCCGTTGGAAACAAAAGTAAAGAACTTACCCAAAATGGTAAGGGGACAGACCTGCAACCTTAAAATTGTCTTCTTGAAAGAGTGCAAGAAGTTGAGAACCAATGAGATGTTCGCAGAAAACCTGCAGAGTTTTAAGCAGCATGCAGAGCATTAATTTAAGGAAGGGTCAACATCAAATGTTGCACAACAAGACAAACCAACGATCAAGAAGTGTAGTTTGAAAAATGTTTATCTCTTCAACGGACACTTTTTCAAACTGTCACTATAAAAGGCTGAGGAATATTTGTGAGAGAATACCAAGGCATTCAAACGAACTCAAGTAATCTGAGAAAAGCAAGCAAAACACTCTCAAGCTATTCATTCTTATCCTCAAGCCTACATTCAAATTGAATCTATCCAATACACATAGTGAAGGAAGAAAAACTTCAACCAGTTGAAGAGGAAAAGTTGTTTTTAAGAACAAAGGGTTCCGCACATCCATGAAGTGAAAGAAGTGCAGTGAGGAATTTCCCCATTCTTGAACCACTATAAAGGGCTACGTGATCAATTCCATTTATTTTTATCACTTTAAAGTCCCATATTTCACTTGTGTGGTATTTGCCTACTTGACCGAGAATAATTTTGCTAAAAACAAGTGTTGAAAAACCATTTTACAAAAGGTGTAAGTCTTTCCCCATTGAAAAACCAAAAATTGCGGTATTTTTAAAAGAGCTCACTTAACTCAAATCGATATTTCACTAGCAATATATTTGCTTGACTCATTTGAGAATAACTTAAGCTAAAAACAAGTGGTTAAAAACTTTCCAAAAGAGATTGAATTTAGTCTTCTTTAAAAAACCAAGTAAGCGGTATTTTTGAAAAAGCTCGATTTAAGATCAAAATAAAAAATTCGTTAAGTTTATTCAAACCCCCTCTGACTTTAACACTCACACCTTGGGACCTTAGTCTGATAGTAGATAAAGGGGCCTAATATATCAAATGAATTAAATCAAAATAAAAAAATTGAGAAAAATTAGTTCAAACCCCTCTGAAAACTCAAGTGTCCTTTGTTCATCATATTGAATTAAATCAAAACAAGCTTGAAAAAATTAGAATCAAAATCGTAGTACATTTTGGAGTCTATATTTGAGTCTATATTTGAATCAAAGATAACCTCTTAAATATAAATATGGCATAACCTACAATGCCAATGATTACAATGAAAATTAGAATTAGCAACACTAGGAATATTAAAATGGTATAGCCCTTCTCTCTCTTCAGCAGAACCTATCATCTTCATTGTTTTGGTATCCAACAAAACACACTTAGATGACAAAAAATAAACTCGCAAAAAGTTTGGAAGATTTAGTAAGATGAGACATATATATATATATATATATATATATACATATATATATATATATCAGATTGTAGGAAAATGATGGTACACATAAGGCATTATGTAAAATCAAAGAATCAGAAATTTGGACATCACTAATATGAGTTACAATGGTTGTGTTGCCATTAGACTTATGAATAAGCACCAAAACCTCGTATAGAGTATTAGTATAAAGAGATATGTCATAAATCATCATGTGATATGTCTCCTGTGTCTAATATCCATCTACAATCATTAAAAGCAGCAAAACAATAATGAAATATACTTCCTGCATCATTTCCAGTATTTGTTTCTGTAGCATGTGTAATTGCAGAGTTACAATGAGAGCTAGGAACTGCATCCACAGAATAAGTGGATTGTTTGTTTTTTTTTTTTTTGGCAAAACTCAAGAATTGTTCAACCATTTCTTGTAAAAATAAAGAATTTTCAATGCACACATTCTTCCTCAGAAAGACTAAGATATATATATATATATATATATATATATATATATTACAACTATTTGTAGTATCATTGAGAGTTCTTGGTCCTTTTTGCCCTTTCCAACTAGGTGGATGTCCAATGAGTTGAAAACACTTATCCATAGTATGACCTGTATATCCATAGTGTTTAGGCTTTTTCTTATTTTTATTCTGAAATTTTAGATTAACCCCTGTCTTGTTAACATTGCCATAGAAACATCTATCGGGGTTTTCATCTCTATTGAATTAGTAAACCTCTCTGTGTTTCTTCTTGCAACAACAAGAAGAAAGTGAAGGAAAAGGAGAAACCAAAAGCAACTGACTGCGGATTTAAAAATAAGACTCATGAAGCCCTAAAAGAAACTTGATCACAGAATCATTTTGTTGGAAAACGAACATCTGTGTGGCAAGATTGCAAGAGTGATTTCCACAAGAACACTTGGTGATAGGCCTGTGGTTAACAAATTCATCCCACAATCCTTTAAAGTGATTATAATAGGCAGTAACAAACTGACTTCCTTAAGAAATTGAACTTAGAGATCTATCAAGATGGAACACTCTTGAACCATCACTACGAACATAATGGACCCTAAATTAATCCCATACTTCTTTTGCTGAAGTAAAATATAGAAGACTCTGCCTAATATCCTTGGAAATAGAGTTTAAAAGCCAAGAAAATATCAGATTATTGGCTCTTTGCCAACAAGAGTATAAAACCATAGAGGTTTGAGAGGATATTTCCAGGGATCCGTCAATAAACCTGAGTATGTTCTTCACATTCAATGCCACGGAGACTGCCCTGCTCCATGAGATGTAGTTCTCACCAGTGAAAGGCTCATATACGATCACGGTACTAGGGTTATCACTAGGCTGCAGGTAACAAGGAGAATTGAAGTCATCGTCCGAATTGACAAATCTTGAACTAGTAGGATCCATGAATTTTGAGAAAAGAATTCTGAAACTTCAAGATTATCAAAGAAATGGATGCAAATACAAAGGATAATCAATCAACAGTTATCAAAGTGTTGAGAAAACAAATAATCAATAAATAGATTATCAAAGTATTAAGGGATAGAGAGAAAAGAAACAATTCAAATGGAAGAATGAATCAAACTGATACCATATTGAGAAAAGAAGAAACCAGAGCATTTGAAAGATAATAGAAAATATTATTTATTCAAAGTGTCTAATACAATCTTGTTAATGTTATGAGTATTGGCAATTTTGTTTTGTCTGCACAGTGCAAAATCCAGTGTTGTAACATCTGCGATTAAAGCAAAATCAACACCTTCTTCAGACCGAGAATCTGGGCTGATATCTTGCCAGATTCTTTGTTTCTGTTTTATGGCAATTGGTCTATTTCGAGTAGCTTGCTGATTATTTGGGATTCCCTATCTAGAAATATTCAGCCTATTTAATTGCCATTTAAACTCCTTCCTTATGTATTTGATTCTTACCCATAAGGAAAGATTTTGTATTATGATGTTTTCCTTGTATAGCTTTTGTAACTCCAACTGGAAATATGCATGTCCTTGATTCCAGCCACGAGAGGATCGATTCTGCCATGTGAGGATCATTTTCAATTCACTATATAAAGGGAACTCAGCCTTTGAAGAAGATTACACAAAAAATACATTGAGCTTATAATTCTTCTTCAAGAAAATCATTTGTGTCGCTTTTGTTAGTCTTCGGGAGAAGACGGTGAAGATCTACGGTGTGGATCGACTCAACCGTTCAAGGGATTGAAGTTGGAGGGATTCCAACAAGGTTGAGATTGTGGAAGAATCGATCAGAATATTAGTTTTATACGAGTGTTGGTGTATAAGATAAAGAGGGAGTCTTTATGCTTTACGTAAATCCAGTCGTATTTGTAATAACTGTTTGTTTTCTAATATTAGATTGTTTCTTCTCTGGGCGTGGCCTCGTGCATTAAAATTGAGGAATCTAAGCACGTTAAAAATCATGGTGTTATTTTTTTATTTCCGTTGTGCAATCTGTTTTTATAGAGTCTGTCTTAAGTGTTATAACACCACTGTCTGACACCAGAGATTTTTATTAACACTTACGAAAATCAGACTATATTGATTAATGGGCAACATATTCTATCAATTGGCATCAAGAGCCTAACACTAATTCTTATTAGTGAAATCCTGTTTTATATTTGTTTCTAACATGTCTTATGTTTATGAAGAAAGGCCAGTTTCACGCCCTCAATTCCTTGACTGTCAAAAGAACAGAAGAAGCAAATCCTCAATCAAAAGCTAAAAGATTCAATGTAGAGAATGTGGTGGCTTTGGACACATCCAGGTTGAATGTGCAAATACTCGAAAGAAGAATGTGAAATCATTCACCACCTCATGGAGTAACGAAGAACCAGATGATAAAGAAGAAGAAAATGTGAGCAATCATGTTGACAAAGAGGTTGGTTGAAATCAAACGCACCTCAGTGCTACTTCTGGTGTTACAACACCGAGCAGGTATGACACTAACTTTCCTTTTGTTGAAAGATGTTTAAACTCTGTGATTCCTGCAGAGGAAAATAACTCAAGTGATGAATACTCTGAGGATGATTCTGAAGTTGATGAAGAGTCAAAGAATGAAGAACTAAGGAGAGTTTACCAAAAGATGTACGAAAAATGCTTGATTGTCTTGAAGACAAATGAGAACCTGGAAAAGAAAGTGGTGTGTCTTATTGCTGAAAGAGATTCACTCAAAGGTGAAGTCATAAAATTTGAAAGAATAGCAACAGAAAGAAAGGAATAATTAACCAAGGTGAAGAAAGATCTAAGCGAGATGATGGCCTCTGTTAAGAAACTAAACACTGTCAAGGGGAGATTAGATGAAATTCTATCTCAAGGAAAATATCATCAAGATCGTGCAGGTATTGGTTTTGGTTCTAATTCTAACAAAAACTTTGCTAAAAAGGATAAAAATTCTAAAAATGCTTTTGTTAAAGAAGGAACTTCATCTAATCATGTTGATAAAAGAAATGGATTTGTTCCTATTTGTCACTATTGCAATCGTCCTGGCCATATAAGACCTAAGTGTTATCATCTTCAGAAACACACTAGGTAAGGCAGGCTGCAATCGCAAGTGTTCCAACATCAACAAAGAAACACTCCTCGTTTTAAAATAAATTTATCAAACAAACCCAAGAAAATCAAGTTAGGAAGGATGAATTTTCTTGCTATGTTGCTCACACATCTTTAAAATCTAATGTGACTAAATCATGGTATTTTGATAGTGGGTGTTCTCGCATATAACCGGAGAATTGGAAAAACTCATTGATTTTGAAAAATATGAAAACAGTTTGGTCACTTTTGGTGATGGTGCTAAAGGAAAGGTTTTGGGAAAAGGAACGTTAAATGTCGTAGGACTTCCCCATTAAAAATGTCATGTATGTTGAAGGCTTGAAAGCTAATCTTATTAGCATTAGCCGATTGTGTGATGATGATTTATGTGTCAAATTTGATAAGAATGTTTGTAATGTCTTTGATAATTCGACAATTGTATTCTGAAGGGAAATAGGTCCTCCGCTAACTGTTATTTGTTGCAGAAAGAGCTCCAGTGTTACAACACCAAGTGTCATAACACTAACTTAACAGGATTTAGTGATATTAATTTGACAGGTGATATCAATGATCGAAAGAGAACTCCTGGAGGATGTGTCTACCTTGGTAACAATTTAGTTTCATTGTACAGTAAGGAACAAAGTTGTGTATCCCTATCCACTATTGAGTCTGAATATACAACCTTAGGGAGCTTTGGTTCTCAAATGTTGTGGATGAGACAAGTGTTGATTGCCTATGGGGTTGAAGAGAAAACTCTTACTGCTTACTGTGATAATTCAAGTGCCATAAATATTTTTAAAAACCCAGTGCAACACTCCAGAACTAAACACATCGATATTCGACACCATTTTATTAGAAACTTGGCTGAGAATAAAATTGTTACCATTGATTTTGTTACCACTGAGAATCAAATTGCTGATATTTTCACCAAAGCCCTAGACTTTCAAAGGTTTAATTACCTGAAACAGTCTCTGGGTGTCTGTTCTTTCTGAGCAGTGTGGGTTTCAGTGTTGCAACACCATATGCATCTTTTCGTTTTCTTGATGTGTTGCAACTTCTTCTTGATCTTATTCTTGTGCATTAGACATCTTGCATTTTTAAGATCATTACATTGACTTCTTTGTTTTATTGCTGTAACTCTATTGAGTACTTCTTTGATGAATTCCTTACCTAAAAACAATTGTGGATCAAATTGCAAACAAAATGATTTTTCCCATGTGAAAGATGTATTTATTTTTTTGGGCCTTTGACGGAAAAAGCTGCCCTTACATTGTGTGTGAAAGCTATTCAGTTGTGAACTATTCTATGTTCTTTTATATGCTTGAATCTTGTTATGATCTTCTGAGAAAGAGCTACCCGTGTTTTGGAGTGAAAGCTACCGACTGGCTAATTGTTCCTTTGCTGATTCCTTTCACTCAAAAGATTTTTTAAATGGGAAAAGAATTTTGATCCATTGACTTTGTATGGTGGTGTTCTTGAAAAAGGTGGTACAACACTGAGTTACAGCACCAAAACGCTTGAGGCCTTTTTATTCCTGTCAGAAATGAACTCATCATTCTAGACACCCCTTAGGATCATTTTTTTGGGGTTTGTTGAAAATATCCTCCTTATTGATTCGATGTGGTGTATTATTGTGGAAATGATTTTTTTCTTAAATTTGTCTTTTGTAGAAGGAATTGATCTTCAGTGATTGTTTTGGATTAATTGCACACCTTGAATTATGGGACTTTTCCAAAAATATTTGAATTTCAAATTTGCAGTTGGAAGCTTTTCTTGGAAACTCCCATAGTCGCCATTTGTATTACTCCAATTATGGCGGTTCATTCTCTCATCTTTTTTGGTAAGGACTACATTCATATTCTTGAAGGACATTGTTTTGACCAAAAAATAGCAAAAGTTTGGTTGGCTTCATTTGTCTTTTTTTGGTCAAAAAGGGGGAGAGAAGAAACTCTAGTGAAGTGAGACCTAAGTAAGGAGGAGCAAACTGAGCCTCTTCTTGATGAAACCCATTTGAGGGGGAGTCCGAAAAGTCGAGTGATAAGGAAGCAGATGATGATGCTGCTTCTAAGGGGGAGTTTGAATACGTTGATGAAGAAGATGATGTGGTCGACTACGAGGGGGAGTCAAAGGATGATTAAAACTGTAGCTGATTGTTATGTATGCTACTGGTTTGTTTATGCCTGATTTTGACTCGTAACCCATGTAGGATTTAATGTCTAAAGTGTTGCTTCACTTTTGATTATTCTTGTTTCCTGCATTTTGTGTTTTGACCAAAAGTGTCAAAGGGGGAGATTGTTAATGTTATGAGTATTGGCAATTTTGTTTTGTCTCAAGACAAAGGCAAAATCCAAAGTGTTGTAACATCGCAAAGGCAAATGACCAACACCTTCTCGCGCAGAATCGGTGATATCTTGCCGATTCTTTGTTTATGTTTTATGGCAATTGGTCTATTTCGAGTAGCTTGCGATTATCTCAGATTCCCTATCTAGAAATATTCACTTTATTTAATTGCCATTTAAACTCATTCCTTATGTATTTGATTCTTACCCATAAGGAAAGATTTTGTATTATGATGTTTTCCTTGTATAGCTTTTGTAACTCCAATGAAATATGCATGTCCTTGATTCCAAAATGACGAGAGGATCGATTCTGCCATGTGAGGATCGTTTTCAATTCACTATATAAAGGGAACTCAGCCTTTGAAGAAGATTACACAAAAAATACATTGAGCTTATAATTCTTCTTCAAGAAAATCATTTGTGTCGCTTTTGTTAGTCTTCGGGAGAAGACGGTGAAGATCTACTGTGGGATCGACTCAACCGTTCAAGGGATTAAAGTTGGAGGGATTCCAACAAGGTTGAGATTGTGGAAGAATCGATCGGAATATTAGTTTTATACGAGTGTTGGTGTATAAGATAAAGAGGGAGTCTTTATGCTTTACGTAAATCCAAATCGTATTTGTAATAACTGTTTGTTTTCTAATATTGGATTGTTTCTTCTTCCGGCGTGACTCGTGCATTAAGATTGAGGAATCTAAGACGTTAAAAATCCCTGGTGTTATTTTTTATTTCCGCTTTGTGCAACTGTTTTTATAATTAATCATCTTAAGTGTTATAAACACCACCGCCCGACACCGAGAGATTTTTATTAACACTTACGAAAATCAGACTATATTGATTAATGGGCAACATGTTCTATCAAATCTGTATATTCAGCTCTTTAATTATAAGAGGGAATGGAACTCTTTACAAAAATGATTAACTAACTGACTATCACTCTCACTAACTTAACTAACATTTCTTGATGAAGCCTTAGCTGGGAGTTGTATTTTGACAATGAATCTTCGGGCTTCAGGATATGACCCAAATACTTTAAAGATCCATTTTTGTTCAAGCCCGAAAGGTTCATGGACTCGGGTTTGGATTTTTAAGGACAAGATTTTGAGTATTTGCCATTTGGTGCTGGTAGAAGAATGTACCCTGCTTTACACTATGCAACCAAACAAGTCCGCTTTGTTTGGCTTCTTTGGTCCATTCCTTTGATTGGACACTTCCAAACAATGTGGAGCTTGACTTGAATGCAAAATATGGAGTTTTTGTGCAGAAGGAAAAGCCCTGATCCTTGTGTCCTGGAAGAAATTTTAATTTTCTATTCTGCAGCTTTTTTCCATTTTCTTTGTTTTATTTTTTTTTATATTTAGATTGTGGAGATCTTACATGTCTGTGTCATTGTCCTCAAATAAAGATGTCTAAAAAAATGTGTACTGCAAAAATGCTAATCTTATGTAACAGTTCTTATCTTAATTTTTACAACTACATTTACTTAATTTTCGTTCCCTTTTCCCCATATCTGCTACTTGTAGCTATAATATCTTGCTAAGTTCTTTTAAAGGATGATTACAAAAATTAACCATGAGGCTTAGCCTAATTATAAAAAAAATCCATTATATTCCAAAATTATTTTACTGCTCAACGTTTGTTTCTATTTTAGGCATTGTACTCTCAAAGAGGGTGTTCACCTTTAGGGGTATTTGTAGTCTTGAAAAATGCTAAAGTCAGAGGTAGTATTTGTATTTATCCCTTTTTTAAAATGAAAAATTATGAAACTTTTTTAATTCATTGGAAGAAATCACGTGAATTACGTAGTTCCATTTTATCTGAGTAAAGCGGTCCATTTCGGGTTACCTATGCTTTCGTGTATATAAGATGTGTTGATTTAAAGATATAACCCACCAGAAGCATTTATACAAAGCTGGGTAGATCTTTCCCATCAATTTCCAGACACAATATCCCTAACAATATCCATTTCATTAGGAAAGAATAAAAAAAGAAAAAAATAGAAATTAGTACATAAAACAAACAAGAACCGTTCCTCTTCCACAACAGGAAGAATTATTATCAAAAGACTCTATTTACATATTAAACTAAGAATAAATGTTGTAATTATGTATCTTCACAACTTCCCTAGTTATTCTTGTGCGGTGAGTTTGACTGCCGAAGTTTCTGTTCATCAGAGAGCAATTTGGCAAACCTACAGCAAACCAGAGAAGCAAAATGAATTACCTAAAAACGGGACGTACTATTTTATACTGAAAATTAAAGTACACAAAAAATAATATGAAGTAAAATACTTTTTCAAAGCATCCTCATTTGTGCCTCCATTGGCAATAGGCTCAGAATTTCCTGTTTGCAGATTAACTCTTGAGACTGGGGCCTTCAACAAATTTTCTCCAATTCTGACAAGGTCACTCAGATTTTGCTTTGTCGTAACATCAACGGAGGAGTTCACCCCAGTCAACGAATCATCCTGTAATTAAATTAATTATTAAGAATTCAGAAGTTAATCTTCATTTTTGTTTAGAATAATCACAACTATTTTCATACAGTAAAATTTAGCTGGGTGGCAGAAAATAAAGAATTATGATTCTTTTTTTTTTCCCCAAGAATATTTGTGTATGACTTAATTATCTTTTGTATTTTTCTTAAATAATACTAGTTATATATGTTGAAGTCTATGACCTATAATAAAAACTGCAAGAAATTATATGGGATGATTAAAAATAAAAACATGAATTTTGGTGTATTTTTTTTTTAAAAAGAAATTTTAGAGAAATCCGATTGACGTATGATTTCGTCTTTATATTTTACTTGTTCATTCATAAGCGAAAACATTTCAAACACCCACGTACAATTATATAAATATTACAATTATCCCCTCCAAGGAGATTTTTGTAATTTTAAAACTTTTCTAGGTTTTTGTAAATAACCCAAACCTCAATTTTTTTTTAATTATCCCAGATGGAAAAATAATTTTTTTTGGTCTTGTAGCGTGGATTATTTTGAGTCACCATCTAAGTAGTCACTTTTAAATTATAGTTCAAAGATCTTTAAAAAATTGGATATTTAGTCTTATTATGACCCAAATTATGTAATTTTATCGGGAATTAGTTGATATAAACATGTAAAAATTTGAAGATTTTGGTGGTTTAGCGCAAAAACTGCCACCAAAATATTAAAACCCAAAAATTTCGTGTGCAAATTTTATGTGATTTCACGTGCTAATTTATGTGTCAAATTGCTAAAATCCCTAGATTTCTTAGACACATTAGTACCATTGGTCCAAGTTAGCAATTACGTTAAAACTACACAATTCCAGTAAAAATCAGACTAAATTTTCAAAAACTTTAAAGAAATTTTACCAAAATTTAAAGGTTACTATTTAGAGTGCCAAATATCCAAGTCACATGACCCCAAAAATCTATTTTCCCTATCCCAAATTAAAATTTTGTGTTTACCTGAATACGGAGGTAATTATCTTCAGATTGAAGACCTTGAAAAACCACGGACAGGAAATAATCCGCCATGTCTCTACTAGCTTGGTTGAACACATCCAGTATAGGGACAGAATTTCCTTGAATCAACCAGCCAAACAAGCCCCATTTGGCTGCCATTTCTGCTGTATATTTCTGTTCTTGTTTTGCAGATCCTGTCCCCAGTGAGATCACTAAAAACCTCCCATAGTCCATTGGCTTCACGGGAAAGAAATTTGGATCATTTCTGGAAACTTGTTTGGTCACCTCTCTTATGGCAACTAAAGTCTGAAAAAATATTCAAGACAAATTAATATGATCAGGCCCCAAATGAGTAATTTAATTAAATCCCAATAGATTGATCCTAGCTAGCTCCAAACAATTAATTAGTAAATATATATTTATGTATAATAATTACAGGGTTATTAGCAGCAACACCCCCGTCGATAAGATTGAAGTCCCAAGATTTGGCAGAGTCATCAGTGTTTGTGAAATGATGGGGCGGGAAAAAGGTTGGCGCCGCTGATGTTCCAATGCATATGTCTGATAAAGGGGCGTCCATATAAGCCAAATTCTTTATCTGCATTATTAACAAAATGATCAGAGATAATTCTACTAAGTTTTATCATATAATTCTGTTTCCATTTCTCATTTTTCAAGATCTATGGTTTATTCATGTCTAATAGAATGCAAGCAAATCCAGAATGGTAATACGCCGAAAAGTTGTCAAGTAGAGTACAAATTAAAGGATAACTACAACGTTAATACATGTAAATTGCAATTTTAGTCCTGTAACTATAGTGCCGGGTTAAACAATAATAATCATATAAAAATAATTATGATTTGCAAAAAGTGATTTAACTTTTTTAAAAGTCTCAATTTTCAGTTATTTGGTCGCCGAAGATGGAAAAAAATTCACGTGTTCACATTTCTAGGCCAACACAAACACACACGCACAGAGATGGAGAGAGAGGTCGACCTCATAAGAGGAGAAAATAGTTGGCTGCATATTCTTGATATCAAATGCTGGAATGACAACACTGGTTAAGGTCTGATGCAACCGAGTCTCCCCTAAATTTTCCCTTATGATCTTGTGTAAGTAGTTGCCATTGTACTTGGGCCCTCCTATTTGAACAAGTGTGCTTTCAACTGAACCAAGTATGCCCCTACGTACGTACACATTAATCAATCAAACACATTATACTAATTTACTAAATATCACACAAATTAAAAAACTGATCATCAAATAAACATACTAAAACGCCAAAATGAGAATATATTTATTTCATACTTACCCTTTCTGTGGGAATATATTAGGTCCATGTTTTACGTAAAATGGAGCAATATCTTTAGCAGCATATAATGGACGATTATTTTCATCAGGAGCAGCCAACATGGCTGTCACGAGACCGCCGGTGCTTGTTCCCGCAATAACATCAAAGTAATCTGCGATCCGAGCATCTTCGCCGTCCAGTTTCTGTTCATCCGGCCATAACATTAATTGTCATTTCATTTCTTATAGGGATTATTACAAAAACTACCCCTGAGGTTTGGGTTAATTACAAAAACAACACTTGAAGTTTGATTATGTGTTAAATGCAAGAGGGTAATTGTAATATTTTTTCAAATGTAAGGAGGGTATTTGAAATACTTTTGAAGGGCGATACAAAATCAAACTTAGCTAAGGGGATTTTGTAATTTTTTAAAAACCTTTGGGTTTTTTTTATGATTATCCCTTTCTTATGTATTACAAAACATTTATACTTAAATTAATTAATATATAAGAAAATATGTACCTGGAGTTCGGATTCAAGAAACTCAATAATTTTGGCCGGGATGATGCCCCTAATGCCACCTCCATCAATGCTTAAAACAGTGATTAGATTCCCATTAGCTGGAGGTAGGACTCTATAATTAAAAGATGATGATGATGATGATGATGCCATTTGAGATAATAACAAGGAATGTCAAAGCCTATAATTTATATGTTTGGATTATGATCATATTGATGAACTGAAGATGGAGTATTTAAAGGAGAATTTTTGGCTTACTAATTAACTAGCTTGGAAAGCTTCCTAGAATTCATGCCCCCCACGCATCAATGAAACTTCCTCGTAATTAATTAATTAAGAAATGTTTAATGGGTTTGATCAGCTCTAAGAATTTGCTCTATTATTTTTTTTTGGTTAAATGTTGAAGACTGGTGTTAATTTCTTGGCCAGCTGGGTCTTTTCCTAAAATAAATTGACCTCATAAAAATGCAAGAACAGCATAAATAGCTTATTTAATTTGGCTTCAAATAATTAAGATTATAATTATATATCCTTTAATTTCTAGTTCTTTAGCACACGCCACTATGGTAAACTGCCCTAATAATTGGTCTGAGATATATATACAATTCCAGGCCCTAATAAGCCCCCAATGCTCCAACACTTGCTTATACCGATTTGCGTGCTTAAAGGACACCAATTAATATCATTTTCCAAACGATTTGAAAAGTTAGAAATGAACATTTTTTAGCAATAATATTTAATTAACCTTAAAACACTCGTTATCCAATCCTTTCTGTATGTTATCCTTTTTGCCGCTTTCATTTTTCTTTTTATTTAAATTTCTGAGAGTTTATTCTTTCCTTGCCACCGAGAAACATGCATGTCAAGTCAAAATAGAAGAATTTATTTAAGCATATAATAACATTTACCTATTTGAATTTGAATAAGCTTTGTACGTGTCAGCCCGTACTAATCTCAAAATCAATCTTCAACATTAATTGCAACATTTGGTTAGCGCATTTATCGAGATCATATCGATTAACACACGTTTAAGAGTTGACCTGACTAGGATCATTACTTTGCTTAGTTGCCAAGATCTTAGACATGGCAAACTTAAATTAATTATATGATGCTACTAAGGATAATGTGATAAACCCTATTGGAACCTCTCTAACTTGCTACGCACACCATCAAGCCAACGAAAATACTGAGATTATCTGTCGTGAGTAAAGGTCGTGTTAGAGAATGAGTCATTATATATACTCGCTCATCTTATTAAAGACTATATAACTAACATTCCCATTCAAACTTCATATTTGATTTAAGAGCAAGTCTCTTGTGAGACTGTCTCACGGATCTAAATCCGTGACGGACCTCCTAATTTGAGAACATGAACCATGAAAATAAATTTAAAAATAATAATGAACCATGAAAAAACAAAAATAAACCCTAAAAACATGAACCATGAAGAATAAACCCGAAAAACAAAAATAAACCCAAAAATAAAAATAAACCCTAAAAAAACTAAAAATCCTAAAAACCCACAATTAAAAATAAACCCAAGAAACAAAATAAACCCTAAAAAAATAAATATAAACCCTAAGAAAAATAAAATTTGAAAAAAATCTTTAAAACTTTGTGTAAGGGTTGCGTCTCATGGATCTAAATCCGTGAGACCGTCTCACGCAAGTTTTTGCCTTGATTTAATTATGACTAGATTAAATCCCATGCGATGCAAGGCTGTATATTTGTTAGGTGTGATAAGTGCATTTTCCTAAATAGTTCTATGAACTATTTTTCCCTCCATTGTAACAATTTTAAAATAGAATCAAACAATATGTGAAAGTATTTTATTATTTTTGACTGATGAAGTCGAAAAAGAAAAAAATATCATACATCATAATCATAGAAATACACTCAAGACAATGTATTTGTGTTCGATATTTGAAAACTAATTTTTCATAAACTCTCACAAGGCGCAACTTCATCACCATTGCATTTTAGTCGTGTTTAGATCCTTAATAAGTGTGAAAATTACAATTTTGAAAGTTAAATACCAAAATATGCTGATAAATAAAAAATAATTTCTATTAACATGAAAATATGTTAATAAATTAAAAATTAATTTTCTATATATAAAAGACTATTATGAATATGATTTTTATTAAATAAAAATTTAATTTCATCTTACATTCTCCATGTGCTCTGATTCATTATTTTCTGACCTAGGAGCACTACCAAAGCCCTTATCAATTTTTTAGGTTCATTAAGATTCTTATTGGTTGGAACTTCGAGTTATCTTTGTAAAAATTTGATATATTTTGCAAATCTTTTTTTTTTCCACAAGGGATCGTTATGTCTTTCTACGGGATCGCGGGTCTCTTTATTAGTTCCTATTTGTGGTGCACAATTTCCTGGGATGTAGGTAGTGGTTATGATCGATTCGATAGAAAGGAAGGAAAAGTGTGTACTTTTCGTTGGGGATTTCCTGGAAAAAATCGTAGTATATTCCTCCGATTCCTTATAAAAGATATTCATTCCGTTGGAATAGAATAAATAATGCTACATACGGATATATGTAACATATAAATATTTTGATACATATTGTGAGATATTTTCTTCAATTAAAATAAGTATTTTTAATTGAATTTAATCGACTTAAATACAATTATAGATTTATGAATAAATGGGCTATGCCCAAATATTTTTTTTTGAAACGGAAAGGAATTATATTATCTGCTGAAATCGTCCAAAGACCGATTGAAAAGGAAACCCCGAGGTTAATCCCAAAAGTTAGTTACAATCAAGCATTCTTAGCAAAGTAGGCAAGCTCATGCGCAACAACATTAAAACAACGACTAACCCAAAATAATTTAAAGGAAGGTAAACTAGAGAGGTGTACTTCAACGTCCGCCAAGATCGGAAGACAAATCCGCTTCAATGTCTCGATTCGCCAGGCAACCCAAGACAAGAGAGACAGAGTCAACAAGGATGGAGGCATTGGAGATACCCCCTGTTTTTGGGCTAAAAGTAAAGCTTCCTTGAGAGCGAGCGCGCTTGGCAATCGCGGGGCTCATAATGCCATCGAAATATTTTGCGAATCCACAAAGAAATTGGCCTTTCTCACTTTTTATAAAAACTCCAGCCCCAACCACACTTCTCGCCATTGAAATAGAACCATCAATGGAATGGAACGACCACCCATGGGTTGCTGAATGATCGACTCATGTGGTAAACATCGGCAACAAGTATATAGGGGTTAGTCATTACATCATCAAAGACTCTCCGATTCATAGCGTGCACTCGTATAGCATAGCAGATGCACGCAGCCACAAATAATTCACCAATATGGGGAGGGGCGTGATCAAGTATAGCACGGGCCCAAATATCCGCAAGAGGGTGTAAGAATTTATGGATAATCTCCTGAAGACCAGATGCATACTAGGTATCGTCCGAGAAGCTACATACGAAGAATAAATGGCACAAGGATGTATATGTGGATTGGCAAAAAGGGCATGTGCTAGAGAATTGGAGTTCCCAACGTTGAAGATTGGACTGGGAGGGTAGGGAATTTGACAAGAGACGCCACACAAAATGGAGAATGCGGCCGAGGTACCCGAGCTTCCATTTTCTTCAAATAGGATCCGGCCGCGAGCTCGATGATGAGATGGGGGAAACTTCTGGAAAAACACCGGATTATCAAATACGACATGGTATGCGCCTTAACCGAGTATTTGCCATTTTTGGAGTAATGCCATATCCATCTGTCATTGAGATCACTCAAACTAAGAGGTAGGGAAAGGATCAGATGGGCATCTTTTTCGGAAAAAGGCCTCGATCTTATCCGATTTTCAAGTTCTAGAAGGAATGTCAATGAGAGAACTCACAAGCGCATCTCCGGGAATCCGGGCTAAATGGATGAAAGTTTGAAGGAGGGAGGTTTAAGAATCCATCGATCTCTCCAAATTTTCGTAGAATGTCCCAAAATTATCTATTTGCGGCATCCAATAAATGTAATCCGACGCCCTCCAATATACTACGCCAAGTCCAAGACGGCCGATTTCCAAGATTTGCATCTATACATGAGTTCGATGGATAATATTTATCCTGAAGAATACGGGTCAATAAAGACGATGGTTGGGTTAGAAGGCGCGCCAGCCTGTTTGCCCAACATGGCTAGATTAATAACTTTGAGATCTTTGAAACCAACGCCACCCGCAGATTTTGCCGTAGTAAGAGTACGCCAGAAGCCCAGTGAATTTTTCGATTTCCATCCACACCGCCCCCACCAATATGCTCCGATGAGAGAATTAATATCATAGATTAGAGAGTCCGAGAGTCGAAACAAGACATGGCATAGACCGGTATAGCTTGTAAAACCGATTTGATGAGGGTTTTCTTTACCACTTTTGAGAGTGAATATTGTTCCAACCTTGAATTTGCCGCCACACTCGGTCTTTGATATTTGCAAAACGCTCTTTTTGTTGTGACCAACAATGGACGGAGTCCTGTATTTATTGTGCCCTTCAACTTGAGTGATGCCCAAAATGGATGATATGGAATTAGCTAGCGCTACCGGGAGATGTTTTTGGAAAAAACAACACAAGATTTTTCTTGTTGACTTGTTTGTCCTAAGCCCGCTCATATCGATTAATTGCATATCCGATATGTCTAGCTTCATCAACAGTGGCCTGGCGAAAGAAGTGTGTCATCTACGAAAAAGAGATGAGAAATGCTAGGCGCCGTCTGGGAAATTGAGATGCCGCAAATTTTGTTTACCCGTTGAAGGTCCTGTAAAATACAAGAAAACACTTCCGAGCAAATAATAAAAAGATAAGGAGAAAGGGGGTCGCCTTGGCGGATGCCCCGATTGGGAAGTAGAGAGCCAAATTCGCATCCATTCAATAAGAAGGAGAAAGACACAGAACAAACATAACGCATAATGCTGTCAACAAACTGAGGAGCGTATCCTAAAGCCAAAAGAGTCTTATGAAGAAAACACCATTCTACTCTGTCAAAAGCCTTGCTCATTTCTAGTTTTATAGACATAAGACTTGGTTTGACTAGGGGGTTTGACACGCATATGGTGGTGAATTTCATAGGCCACAAGTTATTATCTGTAATAAGACGACCAGGGATAAATGCAGATTGAGACTCTGAAATAACATGAGGGAGGGTGTCCCGCAATCTAAGAGCAATGGCCTTGGAAGCTAATTTATAGACAACATTACATAAACTTATAGATCGAAACTAGGACACAAGCATCGGTTTATTAATTTTTGGGATCAAAACAATATGAGTGAAATTAGCTTTATTATCCATAATCCCATTATTAAGAAAATTGAGAACAAAAGAAAGCACATCGACCAACAATATTATAGAATTTTTAAAAGACAGAGCTCATACCATCGAGCCTGGGGATTTGAAAGGGTGCATGCGTTTGAGGGCCGCTATTATCTCTTTTTCCGTGTAGGGTGCAATCAAGGCCTGGTTCATATTCGTCACACTTTTGGTGAGACCCTTTGAATTGCTTGTTCTATGTTATTCTCAAGAGGATGAGCTGATGAAAATATGGAGCTAAAGTAATCAGTGATGATTTGTTGGATGGCTTCAAGAGTGGATTGAATGGAGCCCGAAGAATCGAGGAAGGAATCAATATGGTTGGTAGATTTCTTTTTGTTGGCGTAGCTATGGAAAAAGCGAGTATTACAATCGCCTTGTACATACCAATGCTGCTTAGCATGTTGTTTCCACATAATTATTTCTTGGTCGAGAAGGAATTCGAGTTGATTTTTTACTGTAACAATCTGCTGCTTGGTGGCTTCATTTATTGTTCCTGTCTAGAGGTGGAAGAGGATGCTTTTGAGATGTGAGATGCGCGAGGACAGGTTGTTATGATTTTTAATTCCCAAAGTAGCAAGCCAACTCGCACAATTAGATAGCTTATCCGGAGATTGTCAAAATTTAATCGCCAATTTTCACGGATTACATCAAAGACATTCCTTTGATTTAACCCAAAGGGCTTCAAATCTGAAGATCTTGCGCCTTCTATTACAAAGGGAGTTGGGGTTGCGCTTTCCAATATGAATATAGAGAAGGGAATGATCCGACTAGAGGGTGTTTAAATGGGTGAAGGAGCTCCAAGGGAATAAATTTTGCCATTGAGGATTGCAAACTATGCGGTCGAGGCGTGCTCTTTATGTATGGGGGAGTTCAGAAGTCTGCGCCACGTATACTTCGGACCTTTGAACCCGAGATCAAAAAGGTTCAAAGAATGGAGGGCCTGCCTGAAGAGATCAATTTGCCAATTTGGTCGAGGTCCTGAGCCCATGAATTCGTCCTGAGATAATATTTCGTCAAAATCTCCCATCATAATCCATGGAGTGGACGTGTTGTCGTTAAGAGCTAAGAACGAGTTCCAAAAGTTGCGTCTCTTGGAGACATCAGGTTCACCATATATCCCAGTTATACGGAATTTTCACCAAGAATTTATGTATCAGCATCAATAAATCGATCTGAAAAACCACGAAGAGCCACTGTAATATCTTTATGCCACAAAAGAGCAAGGCCACCAGAGCGACCCCTAGATGCCACACTAAAACCATGGAAATTGAGTTGTGTTTTTATTTTGCCCAATTTAGCCATACCACATTTTGTCTCGGACAAGAAGATATGGGGGGATTTATTGCGCGTGAATTCACGTAATTCGTGAATAGTCCGGGGATTCCCAATCCCTAGCAATTCCAACATAGTAGACTCATGGCGATCGGCGGGACTAGTCAGTCGAGCCAGTCTCCGCCGTTGGGTAGGAGTTGGTAGGAAGAGGGGAGGAAGAGAAAGTGTCGATGATCATAAGAGAGTCCGAGGGAGATTAGTTTTTATGTTTCTTCTGAATGATTTCGACTGGGATTGTTTCAGCTGGTTCCATGTTAGAGATATGGGTGAGAGTTTTCGTTTTCTCGAATCATGGGGTGACGGGGAAATTTAGGAGGGGGTTGAGTTTTTGTGTTTTATTCGGAGGATTTTTTTAGCAATTTTTTGGGCAGGAGTATCAAGCTCCATTCGAACATTGGCAAGAAACGGGCTTGAGGGGGGTCGAAGAAGAGGATTGGACGGAGTGGAGGGCTGGGAGGTGGAGGAAGAGGTGGCAGATGATATTGGGTTAATTGTTTGATGATAGTGTGTGGAGTTGGAGTTTGAGGATGGGGAGATGTATGTCTGTATAATAGTATGTGTGTTGGTTGGGGCGTTAATTAGAGAAGGGGAAGTGGGTGGAGATATGTGAGTGGAGATTGGGGTTTTGGGTGGGGAGGATATGACATGAGGGAGGGGATTTGGTGGGGAATGAAGGAGGATGAGAGCAGTGAGTAGATCAAAATGTGATGGGCTATCATTTGGGTTAGAGTCTGGGTTAGTATCAGAGTGGGGCTGATCGGAGGTTGGGTCATGAGGAGGACAATGGTGAGGATTGCGAGACTGACGGGGGAATTTAGGTGATGAGAAGGGTGAACTGGAGGGGGGAGCACGGAGCCAGGTGCCATAGTTGTTTGTAGCAGCAGGTGGTGGAGGATTTAGGACTCGAGTGTCACAATCACGTTCACCATGTCCGATTATACCACAAAAGTGACAAAAATCCGGGAGTCCTTCGTATTGGAGAGGTATGAGGCATTCAATATTTTTGGAATTTGTTTTGATCACCCATCGAAGCGGCTTTGAGATATCTACGTCGACCTTGATCCGAAGGTATTTGCCAATTGATGAGCCATCAGAATCAGTATCGATGTCAACAAATTTCCCGATAATTTGACGGCCATTTGAGCGAAGTCTTTGTTCATAAGTCCAATATAAAGATTATGCAGATGAATCCAGAACGGACAGTGGTTGAAAGGTATGGAGGAGGAAGTGAGAGTGTCCGTTACTTAATGGAGAACAAAGAGAAATTTGTCAAAGAGCCATGGAGATCCGGCAATGAATCTGGCTCGATCAATGAGGTTCTTGAAGTGGAAGCACACAATATTATCCCCTATCGGCTTGCTTGTAACACTAAAACGTGGGTTCTAGATGCGTCTGAATAATGATGATATAGCTTCAAAGCTGATAATTCAGGGGGTCAGCTCCTTTCCCATGAGGAGAAGGGATAGGTTAGTCGGATCCTGACTTAAACCGTCTGTTGGGAATGTGGAGGATTCTTCCGGTTGAGAGAGAGATTGGCACACGTGATCCACCGATCTTCCGCCATGAGAGTAAATAAAATAAGCCCTTCTCGAAAAATCAGCCCAAATAACACGGTGGGCGGAGATGGCACTTGTAATGAAAAAAAAGGAAGTTAGCAAATAAAAAAAAATAGGGCAGGGGAAAATGTGTGCAGGGACGGAGGACGAGGATGACAAGAATAGAGGGGAAGGAAAGCAGGGGATCAAGTCTGATGGGAGGGCCCTCAGAAGGCATGACGAAAGAGGAATACGGAGGCGTTAGGGGAGAATTCACGAAACCCTAGGACTAATTGGCTAAGCCCAAAATAAAATAGAATTTTGAGTAACCATATCTTATATTTTTCGTTTATTAGTTTTATTTTTTATTTTGTATATGCCATATGGTTGTTAAACTAAAAATTATATTATTTTGATATATTGTACTTAAAAAATGGATCAAAAACAAAAAAAATATAAAATAAATAAAAATAATATAATAATAAATATTGCACATACTCAAATTTGGAAAATTAATTTTTATATAATTCTAATTAAGACGCCTTAAAAGTTGACTGCCAAAAACTACCCTTTCAATAATAATTAATATTTTCTTTATTGTAGATATTTTAATTACTTTTTATTGTAATTGAAAATGGGCGAGAAAAATTTAAGCTACTATTTTGAGTCTAGGGTTCTCTCGGGCTTCCTATTGTATCATATCAAAAACACATGCCTGACCCGTTGGTGTCTTTCCCTTATTGTCTGGAAACATGGTGCAATAATATGCATGATGGCTAGGTTGGTGGCAACGGAACTATATTTCTTGTCCTAATAAGCATTCCCCATAATGATTCCTTCCACAGTTTGGACAAGTTAGCTTCACCTTCTGCAATCGAATTACGTTTGCCGGCCCCGACTTGTTCACTCTGGCTATTAGTTGCCACTCCCTGACTTGGACCGTCCTATTTCCTCTTTCCTGGAATATTGTTTGTCTTCTGGGCAGGATAGTCCAACCTCAAACACGAAACCACTTCATGAGCTCGCGAAAGCAGTTCATCATAAATCGTTGTTCCCAAAACAACTAACAAACTGCCTATCTCTGGACGTAGACCCCTCCAGAACCTCCTTGCTCTCTTTCCATCCGTGTCTACCAAGCACAACTGTCCTTGGGGCGGTCAAGGCGTCGCCGGCCAAAAATATTTTTTTATATTTAAAGGTTTAAAATGTGTGATATATAAATCAAAGTTCGCTGTTATAACAAAACGATGTACGCAGTCTAGTGGATTGTCCACTGTTTCTGTAGGTCCCAAGGGGTGTGAGTAAGGTTTAGAAGGGGGGGAGGGGGTTGAATAAACCTTACCAACTTTTCGATTTTAGTCCTTTTAAAATATTACAGAGTTAACACAAACAAATGAGTCCTCGAGGACAAAGTTAGTTATTCAAATAGAGTTAGCCACTCAAATGCACTTCGATAGAGCCGTTGATAGAATAACTCACTGCTTAACCCGAACCTTAACTTGGTTGTGTTGGTTTTATCGTGAAGACTTAACACCCTTTGAATTGTTTTAAACTTGTTTTAACACTTGATTTTAGCACTTGGTTATTAATCGGTTGGATAGCAAATAAGTTTATCAAAGATATATAATGTAAATATGCGAGAAATGTAAATGTCTTTGAAAAATAAATGACACAATTGATTTTTATAGAGGTTCAAGATGGGGTAATTCTTCTAATCCTCTCTTCTCCAACTCCTGGAGGAATCCACTATGTAAAAGATCCGCTTACAAAGTGGTCAATCCCCAGAGACAACCTTGGTCACACACAGCTTTCTCGTCCGACTCAACCTCTTCACAGGCGGCAAATGCTACTTCACTCACTTTCTCAAGCTCTTGGATTTGATCACGAAGCCCTCCAATAACTTGATACTTTGGTTCGACCGTGAACCTTCCTACAATCCTCCTTGGAAAGTAGACCCTTTTGATTCTTCAAAAGTTTCCTCTTCAACAGATTTGGAGTTGTCTTTCCTTCACACTTGTGTTAGATCGATTTCCTTCGAGTTTCAAATTTTAAGGATTTGCTTGAATATACTTGAGAATATTTGTAGGTTAATAGCTTGAATATTGCTTGCTTGTTCGTGGTTCGGTAACTTTTTCTCAATGAATTTCCTCAGCCTTTTATAGTGAACTTTCGAAAATCTGCCCGTTGAAGAGATTGGCTGATTTCAAAAGTCACTTGTGTTCGTTGGCTTGTCTTTTGTTGGTCCTCTATCTTGAGATGAAGACCCTTCCTCGTATTAAATGAATTTGCGAGCTTTTCGTGTTCGACACGAGGTGCGATGCTTCCCATTGGTTTATTCCTTTTGCACGCTTCCTGGATGAGCACTTTAAGACCTGCATCATCAAGTATTACTTATTTAATGTTCTTGACTTCTGTGCAATGGATTCATTTCAGTTAACTCCTCTTGGCTGCTGCCTTTTTCCCAGGTGACTTGAGTCTGCTCCAATCATTGGATGACTCATCTGTCACTTCAACTTGAGACTTGGCTTCTTGAGTTGACTCGACTAACTCTTCACACGTTGTTCCTCACCGATACATCTTGATTGAGTTCTTGATCTTCTATCTTGGCATACTCACTGCTCCACAATGAGTCTTCACTCGATCTTTAGTTGACTTCTTCTATTTCCGGGCGTAATGACTTGACTCAAATTTTTCAGCCTTTATCTATTGCAATGTAAATTGCAATAAAAATGGGGTGCCAACTTTCTAATTTAAGTTTTACATGGCATTCATCAAAATCTATAAAATAAATTTCCCAACAATTTCCCCCTTTTTGATGATGCCAAAACTTAAAAACATTAAACAACATGTAATTAGCAAAGATACATACAGACGATGCAAAGAACAAAGAATGTATTCGTAGAATCGATCGTTTTATTGATCATAGCATTCTTGTCCTTAACACTGCTGTTTACATTTGGTATCATAGCATTCTATATCAAAGCAACAATACAGACGTCTATGCTAGGATACTAATACAAAGTGAAACAATTACGAAAAACTTCACTAAATATTACAGATGACTTACAAAAATGTATTTACATGAGTAATATACATGAAGGGGTTCGCAACAACACTTCAACGCCTTCGCTGCCTCCTTCTTTCCTCTTCAGCTTTGTCGAAGTCATCAGCTCTTTTTCTCTTTTTATCTTCTTCTTCTCTCTTTTTCCTTTATTCTTCCTTCTTCTTCTTTTCGTAAGCTCTCTTTGCAACAGGGTCATCCCTTTTCTGCCTTTCCTCCCATTTCGCGTGTGGCTTTGGCACTTTCTCACGCCCATTCTTCTTTTGCTTCTTCAAATTTACGTTGATCTTCTATATTCGCCAAGTGGTCGTGCCTGACCCAATACACGATATCTTTTTTTGCTCTTTTCCTGACTCGGCTCCTCTTTCTCCGAAAGTGTACTTTGCATAGAGCTTTGGATTTTCCTACTGAGTGTCCAGAGCTTTGTCAAGCTTTCTCGGCCTATCTTGCACACCTCCATCCTTTTTCCCAATAGATCCCATGCTTTGGTTAGAGATAGTCCTCAAGTAACCTTCACTTCCAAAGTGTTTTTAATTCTTCCATGGACCTGAGCTCGATCCAACATGCTTTGCATTAATTCACCGGAGGGTCAATTAGAGCTCTTGCTTAATTCACCGAGTCCACCATGTTTGTTTTTAAGATCTTTTGGACGCGAGCTTCCCATTTTTTCGAGAGAACTCCTCAATTTTTGCTTCAATGTGTAAGTCCAAGCGCTACGATAATCTAGAGGGGGTGAATAGATTATCTCCATCTTTTCGATTTCGCCTCTTTTTTAAACCGAATGCTCAAACAAAATAAAGAAGGTGCGAGAATGTAAACAACACACGCCAATTTAAAGAGGTTCAACCCACCTAGGGCCTAATCCTCTACCACCCCAAAGATATCCTGGGGGATTTCGAAAAGAAAAAGAATTTTATTAATTACCACAATTAATACAAATTCAACTTACAACACCTTGAAGAGCACCACACTCTTCTTCAACACCACCTTTGAGATTACCACAATCTCTTCTTGAAGATTACCACAATCTTCAACGGCACCTTGTGAAGATTACCACAATCTTCACCTTGAAGAGCACCACACTCTTCAACACCTCAACAAGAAGATTACCACAATCTTCCGACTTGAAGAGCACCGAACTCTCCAACACCACCTTTGGAGATTACCACAATCTCTCTTTGAAGATTACCACAATCTTCCTTCAACGGCACCTTTGAAGATCACCACAATCTTCAATCTTGAAGAATACCAAATTCTTCAACACCTCAAGAGCACCACACTCTTGAAACACCTATCACCTAGATCACCCAAGTGTATTCTTACCACAAGAATACTCACAAGGATATCTTGTGTTTGGTTGATGAATTACAATCAAGATTACACTTTGAAAAATATTACAACTCAAAAGTGCAAGTGTAATCAAGAATGAAAGCCTAGACCTCAAGATGTGAAAGTGATAGTACTTAGGCTATTACAACAAGAATGTTGAAATGAATAACAAAGATTATGTGCTTGTGATATCTCTTGTTGTTTGTATCAAGTCTTATGTTTGATCCCTCAAGCTTTCATCTATTTATAGGAGAGCCTTCAAATTTGAATTCCAACATAGGCTCCTCCAAAGGCTCCTCCAACATAGGCTCCTTCATGGGCTCCTCCATGTTTTCTTTTGTCTACAAATAAGACAAAGAGATTAAAATAAATATGGTTGTCTCATAAGGATACAAAAATCGATTATAGAACAATCCCACATTTTAAGGAAGAATGGTCTCACCGACAACTGTTATATTTTTTGTCAAACTAAAGGGCGACCGGTTGCGCACAATAGGGCGTTTGAAATAATCAAAAAACAGGGCACCGGCCGAGGGGGTGCTCGACCATCGACATCACCCCTAGCCTCGACCTCTCCAAAAATAGAACAGGAGATTTTGCACACTTGCAGTGCCGGTCGACCGACTGGCGACCGGCCGACCGGACCGGCGACACCGAGCGCACTTGGCCGACCGCTTGATTTTTCTTCCGTCTCATTTTCTGTTTCAAAAATCATCTTCAGGTATGCGGTTGCCCTATAGAGGCGGCCGGCCGACCAAGAGACAAAAATATTGTCCAATTTTTGTCGAAAATAAAACTCAAGAAATACTCCAAAAATTCAAGAAAAACATTTTAATCCAATTGGGAGTATTAGGACAATATTTTAGAACCATTGTTTTGGTGTAAAAACACATTAACACAAAATCATCAAAAGTGTTGTCCAATTTATATCGAAAATAAACTTGTAGAAATACTCCTAAAATATTAAAACTATTTAAATCATTTAGGAGTATTTGGACAACCTTTAAAAACATTCTTTTGGTATAAAAACAAAATCATCAAAATCATGATAAAACCATTTATCAAACAATCTCCCCTTTTTTGATGATTACAAACCAAAACAATTTTAACGAGGTCGTTTTTAAAACAAAACAATTTTACCTGGTTAAAAAGAGCTATCCGTTGTGAGCGACAACATTCCGTGCAAAATAAATACAAGGATGAGAGTAGAGATATTCAAGCACATATAGCAAATGCTCCCCTATCAACATACACAACAAGAGTTATATAGAAGAACTTAAACATAAGCTAAAATATTAGCTTTTCGATATTGAGCTTAAGTATCAAAACTTAAAAGCTCCCCTGTCCAAAAGATACATCATTAGAACCGTATATAAGTCCATACTACAACCAATGGACCATGATTCATACATAACCAAAATGCACCAAGTGGACAAAATATGATCCACAACTTATGGCTTTATGAAGCCATAGCTTATAGCTTCTTTTCATTAAGCATATCTTAGCTTTTATGAGCTACAGAGCTTATAACCTGTTTCTCCACATGTTTCTCCCCCTTTGGAATCATCAAAAAGAATGTTAGCACGATAAATACATCATATATTCATATCAAAGTGCGCAACAAAACCGATGTATCGAGCTATTTGAATAGTGAAGCTTATAAACCAAATAGGAGGGAAAAGTCGAATCATACGACTTGTAGAAGCTTATGAAAAATCATTTCATTTGCAAAAACATGATCTCTATAAATATATGAGACTTTTGAAATCGAGAGAATCATGTAGGTGATGAATTTTTCATTGAAACGTTTTATCGAACACTTGGGGCCTCAAAATTAGAAAATAATATATATAGCCCTTGTAAATGTAATCAAGCCAAGTTTTTCATCACCAAATTCAATTTAACAAGTATCATTCATAACAATCAGTAAGCTCATCACAAAAATATATGAATTTCATCAAGAAAAATACATATAAGCCACAAACTTAAGGGTTCAACCCAATTGAGCTAAGGATAGTGAAATTCTTACCATTCAATTGGTAAAGACGAGCAATGATGATGATAGTCGAGCTAGATAATCCCCAAAATATATAATTCATGCATCAAAACTCATTTGAAGTGAATTGTGTGTGAAATTTGCAAAGGGGACGAAAAATGGCCAAAAGAAGTTAAACTTGCGAATGCTGAAGACAGAACCATTTTAATCCAAGATTTTGCTTAGGGCGACCGGTCGTGGTTGAGGGCCGCGTCGGCGACGTTGAGGGCGACTTTGGTTGCCTCAACCTTTTCAGCCCACTGTCTGTTAGTTTTTCCAAAATCCGAATTTTCAACCAAAAATCCAATTTTTCGCCCTAAGTTTTAAAAACGTGCAAAATGCAAACGTAGACCTCATTCAATATACATTATGTCATAATCAAGCTCGAAATGAGGTAAAATACTCGTGATTAACGATCAAAAAGTCCGCGAGTTATCCTTGAGACTAATTAAACGCATCTCAAGTTTTTGTTAAAAATCACAATCCCTTAAAAATATATTGAATCTCAATAGGTTTAGTTAGATTATGACGAACCAAATTTTGAATACGAATAACCGTATAATAGATACCAAACATGTTATCCCGAAAAAAATAAGAACGTTTTAAATCTTTGGATACAACAAGTCATAAGAAGAAGTGCCTTTCAAATATTTGAAAATTTCTTTTAATAAAGACTTTAATGAGATTCGTTGGGATAGTTTTTTGAAGTCGAGCATATAGACATAAGGCATATGGAATGTCGAGTCTATAGGAATAATACAAGAAAACATACCTCGAATTTGTTTGTCGGCCGATATGCCTTTCTCAACCTTTGTCAATCTTTAGCCATAGAGGTTGAGATGGTTCTTCTTCCTTCAATGCTTAACTCCTTCAAGAGTTCTTATATAACCATCTTCTTGGCATTGAATAATTTGTAGTCTAAGCAAGAAATTGAGCTCCCCAACATTCTCATCTCAAGCTCACCTAGTATCAACTTAGAAAAACATATCTTGCACAAATATTCATTAGTAGCACCATAAATATTAACAACAAAAATTTGCACAAGTAAACAACCTTGCCCTTTTTCAAAACAAGAAGTGTAGTATCAACTTTACCTTTTGTAAAATCATTTTGCAAAAATAGCTAAGTCTATCAATTGTACAAGGCCTTTTATAAAAATCATTTGCCTAAAATTTTAGACTCCGATAGACTTATATTTGAATAAAACCATTTAGAAAGTTGGATTTAACATCCATTTGGTAAAGCTTGAAATATTCTTTAAAACAAGAATGGGCAAGTAAAATGCAAATAGCTACTAAATGTGCTATGAGTGCAAATGTTACAACAAAATTAATTACCTTCTTCTTGAAAATACCTTCGAGCTACTAACCTCGCCTTAGTTCGACCAATGTTGCCTTGGTCATCGAGTTTGTTCCGAATACCCTTTTTGTCTTCTTCATCAATATCATCATAGGCCATCCAATTGATCTAAGGTGTTCATAATAGAACATTTACATCCAAATAATTTGAGGTAACTAATATTTGGAGTACTTCATTTCTCATCTACACAACTTAACAAACTCATTACCGGATCGCTTATATAAGCAAGAAAAATAGTCCAAGTGTGAAAACATGCCTCAATCATCAATCACAAAAATATCTTGCATAAGAGCATAGTAGAAATAGACACTATATATATAGACCATGAAGCAATAAACACATACTATGCATTTAGAAGATCATCAAGAGTCTAATAAATCATGCAAGTTCAAATAAGCTTAAGAAAGCTACAAAAGGTCTCTTTTGAAATTTGAAAATCCGAAAGTATATAGTTGAGACCTTATTTAAAAGAAGTATTTGAACAAGAGTTGATACGGCAAATATGTGCAATCAAATATCGAATAGTGCCTTTCAAAAAATCTAAAAATCCTCTTAATGGCACTTATATGAAATACTATGAAAAACAAGCACATAGGCACATGGCAATACATATATCGAGTCTATAAGAGTAAGAATAACACAAGTAAACGTACCTCGATAATTTATGCCTTTCTTGACAAATAATGACGTAAATGGCCATTTGTGAAAATATGTAAATCCTACACAATTCTTAAAACATATCTAGCACAAATCATAATGATAAAAGTGTAGGCTAAGAGATATCACAAGTAAGCTCATGCCATAAAAATCCATAAAAGATGATAACACACTTTAGTCTACAAAAATGCACAAGAGTTTTAAAAACATCATATAAGGTCTTCTTTTTCAAAAATATTTTAAAAGCACAAGTATATATTGAAGACCTTAATTAAAAAATAAATATTTGAAAACTCATTTTCCAATTAAGACACAAATAAAAGTATGCATAATAACAAAATAAAATGCATATTTAAATAGGGAGATACGGGTTACCAATTACGCCATTTCCATGGGTTGTGTCGTTCCCATTGTTGATGATATCTTCCCCTGAGAAGTCACTTTGTTGATGATGACTTCTTTGGTTACTCCATTTCCAAGGTTGGTTACCTTCCCATTGTTGATGGTCTCTTCTTCTTTGAAAATCATCTTGTTGATGATGTCTTTGCCATTTCCAAGGATTGTGTTCTTCCCATTTTTGATTATATCCTCTTCTTGAAATTGGCTTTGTCGAAAATAGTTTCTCCTTCTTTGATCAAATGAAACGTTCATTTGATGTTTTCTTGGTGGCATGAATTTTCTCCGATTTTTGCTTTGCCGGGTACCTAATAGCACATTGTTTTGTGGTACCCTCATGTGTTTGGGTCCTTTAAGATTAGCTTTGAGACTTTTAGGTCTCCAACAATATTTAGAGCTATTTCTAGCCCGACAAGAATTAGCCGTATGACCCTTTTTGCCACAATAAAAGCAAGTAGTAATTCTAGGAGCATAATGACCAATATGCATAGTGACTTGATCCTTTTTCATATAATTAACAACTTTAGGTTTATGATTAAGACTTTTATCACAATTATGAATATCAATAATATTTGTCATTTTATTGGTACTTTCGAGTTGGATTTTAATAAATCCTTTTTCATGCACTCAATATTCTCAACAAGAGTACTATTTTCTATTTCAAGGTTTCTAACCTTGTCAAGTGTGGTGGTGTGAGCACATGATAGTGATTCATAGGAAGTAAATAAACTATCCTTATCATTTTTCAAAACAATGAATTCCTTTTTCAAATTTTTGTATTTAACAAGTAGGCTTTGGAATTCATCTTGTAGCTCATCATAATCATTTTGTAAATCACTATATTCATTTTTCAATTCATGGTCATAAGAAGTAGAGGGTTTAGAACTTACCTCGTTTTCTTCTTCGATGCCCATGAGGCATTGTTCAACTTGTTCATCATGGGAGGTTGTAGAAGGCTTATCCCATGTTGTTGGATTTGATGTTGTATCCATTTGTGAAGTAGATGCTTTTGAGTTGCTTCTTTCATTTGCATATACTTCATAGATGGCTTCTAATTTTTGCCATACTTCATGTGCCGATTGAATACCTACAACATGATCAAATTCCAAAGTGGTAAGTGAACAATGTAAAATATTAAGAGCTTTACCATTTGAGGAGATGATTTTCTTCTCTTCATCATTGAGCTTTTTGAAGCCTTTTGAGGTATGTGGTGTATTTTTCATCGGAATGGATTCTCCATTAATGACGGTGTTCCAAATGTCGAACCCGCAACCTTGTAAGTAGCATTCCATTCTTTCTTTCCAAAATATAAAATTTTTGGAATCAAACCGAGGTGGCTTGGTGGTGGAGGTGCCGGATAGATGAGCTTCGTTCGTAGCCGTTGATCGTTTCTCTTTACTCGCGATGTGAAACGAGCTTGCCAAAGAGTTTGGCTTTGATACCACTTGTAAGTCCAAGCGGCTACGATAATCTAGAGGGGGGGTGAATAGATTATCTCCATCTTTTCGATTTCGCCCTCTTTTTAAACCGAATGCTCAAACAAAATAATGAAGGTGCGGAATGTAAACAACACACGTCAATTTAAAGAGGTTCAACCCACCTAGGGCCTAATCCTCTACCACCCCAAGATATCCTGGGATGGATTTCGAAAGAAAAAGAATTTTATTAATTACCACAATTAATACAAATTCAACTTACAACACCTTGAAGAGCACCACACTCTTCTTCAACACCACCTTTGAGATTACCACAATCTCTTCTTGAAGATTACCACAATCTTCAACGGCACCTTGTGAAGATTACCACAATCTTCACCTTGAAGAGCACCACACTCTTCAACACCTCAACAAGAAGATTACCACAATCTTCCGACTTGAAGAGCACCGAACTCTCCAACACCACCTTTGGAGATTATCACAATCTCTCTTTGAAGATTACCACAATCTTCCTTCAACGGCACCTTTGAAGATCACCACAATCTTCAATCTTGAAGAATACCAAATTCTTCAACACCTCAAGAGCACCACACTCTTGAAACACCTATCACCTAGATCACCCAAGTGTATTCTTACCACAAGAATACTCACAAGGATATCTTGTGTTTGGTTGATGAATTACAATCAAGATTACACTTTGAAAAATATTACAACTCAAAAGTGCAAGTGTAATCAAGAATGAAAGCCTAGACCTCAAGATGTGAAAGTGATAGTACTTAGGCTATTACAACAAGAATGTTGAAATGAATAACAAAGATTATGTGCTTGTGATATCTCTTGTTGTTTTTGTATCAAGTCTTATGTTTGATCCTCAAGCTTTCATCTATTTATAGGAGAGCCTTCAAATTTGAATTCCAACATAGGCTCCTCCAAAGGCTCCTCCAACATAGGCTCCTTCATGGGCTCCTCCATGTTTTCTTTTGTCTACAAATAAGACAAAGAGATTAAAATAAATATGGTTGTCTCATAAGGATACAAAAATCGATTATAGAACAATCCCACATTTTAAGGAAGAATGGTCTGCCGCACAACGGTTATATTTTTCTGTCAAACTAAAGGGCGACCAGGTTGCGCACAATAGACGTTTGAAATAAGATCGAAAAAATACACGGGCGACCGGGTCGAGGGGTGCTCGACCGGTCGACATCACCCCTAGCTTTACGACCTCTCCAAAAATAGAACAGGAGATTTTGCACACTTGCAGTACCGGTCGACCCTGGCGACCGGCGACCGGACCGTCGACACCTGATGCGGCCGGTCGACCGCTTGATTTTTCTTCCGTCTCATTTTCTGTTTCAAAAATCATCTTCAGGTACGGGTTGCCCTATAGGGCGACCGGTCGACCAAGAGACAGAAATATTGTCCAATTTTTGTCGAAAATAAAACTCAAGAAATACTCCAAAAATTCAGTAAAAACATTTTAATCCAATTGGGAGTATTAGGACAATATTTTAGAACCATTGTTTTGGTGTAAAAACACATTAACACAAAATCATCAAAAGTGTTGTCCAATTTATATCGAAAATAAACTTGTAGAAATACTCCGGAAAATATTAAAACTATTTAAATCATTTAGGAGTATTTGGACAACCTTTAAAAACATTCTTTTGGTATAAAAACAAAATCATCAAAATCATGATAAAACCATTTATCAAACACAATGATCTTCCTTCTTTCTCGTTATTGGCACAACATAGTGTCCCATTGGTAAGGTTACAGGAGTTTGCTCATGATGGAGGCAAAGAACGTGACCTTTCTCGGGGTTTCAGCTATCATCAAGGTTAAATCTTTTGAGTGTTCCCCCTCAGCTGCTTTTCCCTTCTTCTCAGATTCTTTCAATTTTTCTTCTTTCAAACTCCTTAGGGACTCCTCTTCCCCCTTTTTGGCATCATCAAAGGAAAGAGGGACCCCAGGGAACATGCTTGCCAAAGATAAAGTCGAGTCTCACAGATCGAACTGTTTGGACTCCCGCGCCGCATAAGCTGTCCGGAATTCTGAGCGAGTGGCTTTGGACTCTTCTGTGATCATAGTCCTCTTGTTGAGCACTCTGTAGGCTTTGCTCTCAGCTGAATATCCCAAAAAGATACCTTCATCAGCTTTAGCATCGAAAGCCTTCAAATTATCTTTGCCATTGTTGTTAATGAAACATTTACATCCAAATATCTTGAAATACCCAACATTTGGCTTTCTCCCTGGTCCGCATCTCATAGGAGTCTTGGTTAATTGCCTATTTATCATGCATCTATTTTGAGTATAATCTTGTCATTGATGGCTTTAGCCCAAAATCTCTTTGGCAATCCTGCTTCGACTAACATAGTCCTTGGCAAAGATCCTTGAGAGGTATGTTCCTTCTTTTAGCTACTCCATTCTCACGGAGTCCTTTGTCAAGATAACTCATGAGCAATACCATTTTCAACACAATCTTGAGTAATTATCCCATTGACAAACTCGCCTCTATCGACCTTATCTTTATAATGATTTGCTCTTTTCATTTTGATTTCTTTTCATCGCCTAAGGTAACTTCTCAAAGTTTTCTTCTTTTTGCACATGAAGATTGTCCATGTATATCTTGAATAATAATCCACCACCACTAAGGTGTATTTCTTTCCACTTATCTTTGCTGGTGGTTCAATAGAACCAAATAGATCCACATGCAAATGTCTGCAATACCCTTGTTGAAGAAGGATTAGGCTTATCCATGAATGAAGATTTGATTTGCTTTCCCATCTGGCATGCATCACATACACTTTCCTTCTTGTATACTGAGTCTGGAAATCCTTCCACAAGATGACTCCTTGCAAGCTTGTTGATTGTCTTGAAATTCGATGACTCACCTTCTTGTGCCACAACCAACTTGATTCACCAGTACTCTTTGCTAACAGACAAGTGCTTGGTGTGGCAAGAGACCAATCCACCACATACGTATTCTTCTGTCTTGATCCTTGCAGCACTACTTCATTTGATTCATTATATTTGATCTGGCACACTCCCATGTTGAATCCAACATTGTAGCCCTTGTCACAGAGTTGGCTGATGCTTAACAGGTTGAAGTTGAAGCCTTCAACATAAGCAACATCTGTGATTTCCAATCCATTCTTCTTGATAGATCCTGTGCCTTTGATTTCCCCTGGAGCTTCATTTCCTCCAAATATGACTTTTGCACCTCTAATAACCTTGAATCTTGACAGATTTTTCTTGTTCCCTGTCATGTGTCTGGAACAACCACTATCCATGTACCAGGTTCTTTGGCACTCAGTTGTTCCTTGATCCTGCAATCAAGGAAATTAGTTTTTAGGTATCCATACTTGCCTGGTCCCGAGGGGTTAGTCAGAAGATGATCCAACCAACCTATAGCCAAATGACTTGACTCTAAGAGGTTGCCATCTATCTGTGCCATAATCATAGTGCATATTAGCAAATTGCTTGGGGGATTTAGGTTCATACAACTGTCTCTTTTGTCTGTATGTCTCTGTGTGTGTTTTAGCAATTTCCTTCTTTGGGTAGTTGTGATATTTCTAAGTGTAGTGCCTGGTGCATATGTGTGCTGATAATAGCTCTTTTGCCTTTGGAATGGCCTTTGCTGAGGTTTAGGTCTTTGCCATCTTGGCTTGTATTCCATTGGTGTTTGCTGATATTTCACATTATTCCAATCAGCTTGACTTGGGTAGTTTCTACCAATCCCATCATATGTGTTTCTCTGATGAAACTTCTGGGGTTTTTGGTAGCTCTGTTTGTTCTTTACAGAGTACTTTCTATTTGGAGTTTGCTGAGGAACTCTGCTGGATTTCTTCTCAACTGTCCTCAGCATACTCAACTGGCTGTTTTCCTTTCTCTTTGTATCCAAGACCAGTTTGTTTGTGATTGTGCTTTGGGATGAATGTGGGTGCAACATTTGGTGTTTTGGGTTTTTGAGATGCTTCATTGCTCGGAGATCCTTTTTCCAAAATCACTCTAGGAGTTTGATTGTGCACAAAGGAATTGAATCATATGCCTGTCTTATCTCCACATTCTTTTTGACTCAATAAGGTCATCCAATGATTTGAATGCCTTCGTAAATGAGGCAATCACATTTTTAAGATCATTTTCCCTCTTTTCTACAAAGCAGCTATCTCAAATTAATAGTTTAGCATTCTCATCCTTCAACTCGTGTTCTCATCGCCTATGTGACTTAGAGTACTCGGCTCCTTAGTCAGCTGTGAGTTTTGGCTTTTGAGCTGGCTGTTTTCCTCATTTAGAAGTGTGTGTGAGGATTTTATGTGCTCAAAGTCTTTCATCATTTTGCCTAATGAATCATAAAGATCGGTGGGTGATGAAGTGTGTGTATCACGCTCACTATCACTTGAATCAATGAGATGAGTTAGAGTGTACCTCAACTTCCTGGTCCGGTTGATCTTGTTCTTTAGTCATAAGACGGATCATGGCTTCTTCTTCAATCACTTGAGTAGTCAGCTTCACTACTCTATGAGTCTCGCCGCTACTTTAGACTTAGTTGTCTCAAAGAGCCTCAATAACCAACATGGCTTTTCTTCTTTTCTTGTCTTCTTTCTCTCAAGACTTTTATTTCTTCTTCATTCCTATATTTGTTGATCGGTGGATAGGAACAAATCCAATCGCAAAATGTCCTGGTTGTCTCAGCCTCAACACGTGTTCTCGCTCTTTGATCAACTCTTTTCTCGTTCTTGGGTTATCAACTCTCGATATTCAACCCTTTGGTGCTCGGCTCTCTTGGGTGGCCTATCTTCCTTGACATAGAGGGAGCCGAATGTCTCCGGAGGTTTCACCATTATTTCTTTTATAGTTCTTATTGAAGAACTTGTTGAATCTTTTAACCATTAGGGCAATTTCCTCCTGGTCTATGGCTTCCTTTGTTCGGCTCTCTTTCCATCCTTGACTATTAGTGCAAAATTGTCTTGGGTACAACTGCCTCCTCTTGATCCTTTCTTCTCGCCTAAAACTCATTGGCTTTGAAGTCCGAGAATAGCTCATGATTGGATGTTTTTGAGAGGTCCATTGAATGTCTTAGAACCATAGTCTTCATTTCCCATTCACCGCAAGGCTCCTTAAGATCTTCGTATACATCTCCTTATATGTGTATTCCTTCTCATGAAATAAAGCTCATTTGTGATCTCAAGAAATCTTGCATCCAAATGATCCATAGATTCTCCTATAAACATTTTGAAATTTTCAAATTTTCGAACATCAACAGATAATTTATTTTCTTTAATTTGCTCTGATCCTTCACAAATTAAAGTTAGTTTATCCTGATTTCTTTTGTCTTTTTTTGCAGATTTGACTTTATTGAACATTGCTTTGTCCAAAGTCTTATAGAGTATGTCCTTGGCCACATTGTCCAAGTTGTATCTCTTTCTATCATCATTTGTCCACTCAGTCCTTAGTTTTCCAACCATGGCTGGTCTTTTTTCTACAGCAGCAACTTCTTCTCCTTCAGCTGCAGCTGCTCTCCTTACAGCCGTGTTCACTTTCAGTATTTGGAGTGGCCCATCCTCTATTACGAACCACATTTCATCATGTAGAGCAGATAGATGAGCCTGCATACGAATTTTCCAGTCATCAAATTCCTCAACAGTGAACATAGGAATGCATGTCAAATTTGCTTCCATGATAATAACTTTGCTAAAAATGAAAGATTTTGAAAATACAAGAGTTTGAAACCTTTTTTTTGAAAAGATAGAGATCTAGTTCAGTAACCAGAGCGGAAGGCTCAATGAACCAACCGCTCTAATACCACTTCTAGGTCCCAAGGGGTGTGAGTAAGGTTTAGAAGGGGGAGGGGTTGAATAAACCTTACCAACTTTTCGATTTTAGTCCTTTTAAAAATTACAGAGTTAACACAAACAGCTGAGTCCTTGAGGGATAGCTAAGTTGGTTATTCAACAGAGTTAGCCACTCAATGTAGACTTTCGATAGAACTGTGATAGAATAACTCACTGCTTAACCCGAACCTTAACTCGACTTGACTGTGTTGGTTTTATCAACAAAGACTTAATACCACTTGAATTGTTTTAAACTTGTTTTAACACTTGATTTTAGCACTTGGTTATTAATCAGTTGGATAGCAAATAAGTTTATCAGCAGATATAATGTAAATATGCAGAAATATAAATGTGCTGAAAATAAATGACACAATTGATTTTTATAGAGGTTCGAAGATGGGGTAATTCTTCTAATCCTCTCTTCTCCAACTCCTGGAGGAATCCACTATGTAAAAGATCTGTTTACAAAGTGGTCAACAGTCTAGAGACAGCCTTGGTCACACAGCTGACTTCTCGTCCGACTAAGCTTCTTCACAGGGCAACTGCCTTGCTACTTCAGTTCACTTTCTCAAGCTCTTGGATTTGATCATGAAGCCCTCCAATAACTTGATACTAGTTCGACCTTGAACCTTCCTACAATCCTCCTTGAAAATTAGACCCCTTTTGATTCTTCAAAAGTTTCCTCTTCAACAGATTTGAAGTTGTCTTTCCTTCACAGCTTGTGTTGGATCGATTTCCTTCGAGTTTCAGGCTTGAGGATTTGCTTGAATACACTTGAGAATATTTGCGGGTTAATAGCTTGAATATTGCTTGCTTGTTCGTGGTTCGTAACCTTTTCTCAATGAATTTCCTCGGCCTTTTATAGTGAACTTTCGAAAATTTGCCCGTTGAAGAGATTGGTGATTTCAAAAGTTACTTGTGTTCGTTGGTTTGTCTTTTCTTGGTCCTCTATCTTGAGATGTAGACCCTTCCTCGTATTAAATGAATTTGCGGCTTTTCAAGTTCGACACGAGGTGCGCAGTGCTTCCCATTGGTTTATTTCGCTTGCACGCTTCGGATGAGCACTTTAAGACTGGCGGCATGGAAGTATTACTTATTTAAGTAATGTTCTTGACTTGCGGCAACCGATTCATTTCGATTAATTCCTCTCGTCAGCCTTTTTCCCAGGTGACTTAGTCCCGCTCCAATCATTGGATGACTCATCCGTCACTTCAACTTGAGACTTGCTTCTTGATTTGACTCGACTAACTCTTCGACACTGTTCCTCACCGATACATCTTGATCGAGTTCTAGATCTTCTATCTTGCCATACTCAAATGCTCCACAAAGTCTTCACTTGATCTTGATTGACTTCTTGTATTTCCAAAGCGTAGGACTGACTTGACTTTTTTTTCAAATTATCTATTACAATGTAAATTACAAGGAAAATGAGGTGCCAACTTTTTAATTTAAGTTTTACATGGCATTCATCAAAATCTATAAAATAAATTTCCCAACAGCTTCCTACATTGAGGTCATGGTATTGATACGCCCATGACCCAATTTTTTTTTCTATTTCAAGAATAATCATGTATTATATATATTAGTACTATAAAGCTTCATCCAAAAAGCGCTTTGGTTAATTTCTGCTTGATTTCGTTTAGAGTTTTATTATATTGGCAATGTCTATTATATTCTATTTATGGTTCATTCTTAATTCATTTTTAAATTTTAAGATATATGCAGATTTAGTTGTTTGATTTCACCATTAACAAAAATCTATCTATATTTATTATTTTATTCCTTATAGTTTCATTCTCTTCCATAAAAAAAAAAAAAACTATTTTTTACTTAGAGTTTTTTAAGAGGAACAAATCTCGGAGCTCCATTTGGATTGATGAATTTGGAGTTAGAAATTTCAATCCACAATAATAAATTCATTGAGGTTGTTTGAATGGAGTAATTCTATAATGGAATATATTCAAATACTTGAAATATAATGGAGTAATTTATTTTGAGAGTCATTTTGGAGGATTTCAAATTCATGTTAGATGGGATCATTTGAAATAAATCCAAATGCAACCTCGAAGAAATTCAAAGACTCAGCGTTCAACTCGATGAACACTCATGCAATGGATATTGATACCACTTGAGCTATCTAAAATAAAGATTGGTCGATAATTTTTGCAGATAAAAATGTTAAGAGATATAAGCTCAAACATAGAAAATGCAAGGATATCAATTCTTTATGGCTAATGTATTGATAGTTTTTTCCTTAAAATATATGATGTAATGATATCGAAGTATCTTTTTTGTAGCACTATTTTAATGAATTGAAAACATTCAAATTGTAATAAAATATTTTATTATTTTATGTTGTGATTAATGAAATTAATTTTTCGTAATATGGATTAATTAGTTATTTTTAATTTTTATATGAATATAGAGGGCCCAATTTTTTTTTCGCACCAGGTCCTTTAAAACATAGGAACGACCCTGCTACCAAGTGGGTGGCAAACCTTGCCAATTGATTGAATTTACATACTCTCTCTCTCTCTCTCTCTCTCTCTCTCTCTCTCTCTCTCTCTCTCTATCTATCTATCTATCTATCTATCTATATATATGGGGAGAGATTTGTAGTTATATGTTACTAGCAAAATCCACTTAAATAAAAATGAGGTGGATTTAAATCGGTTTTGACGTAAGAAAAATTAGAAATAATTAATAACTAATAATTTTGAGTTAGATATAGTTTTTTTTTTATATTTACGCACACATAGGGGATAAGAACTCCCGACTTCCCACAAAGGAGAGAGACGATACCACTAAATCAAATAGTTATGGTAAGTTAAATATATTTTAAGGTATTTTGAGTTTGATTCAAGTCCGAGCTAGCTAAATGCTAATTATTAAAGATTTGCTTAAGGAAAAAGACATGATTTATACTATAATTTGCCAATGAGGAAATTAATATGACGAATATATCTTTACTTCAAATAATAGTATTTGGAATTATTTTTATTTTATTTTTCTTCATAAAACTCAAAAAACCAAACATAACACAATTAAAATAATATCTAGAAAATTTTATGAAACCAAAACTAAATTTGGTCGTATAAGATCTTGTATCTAATGTTCTGGGTTAGGTCTAGCCAACTAAGGATACTACTATTCAGGCCCATCAATCAGGCATGGGGTTTTCTTTATTGGGAAAATTACATAAAATACCCTATCTCTGGTAAACATATCATAAATACGCTCCTATCACTTTTGTATCTATTTTTTTTCTTTTTTACGCTCTTGCATATTTTTCGATTATTTTTACACATTTTTCGTTTTTTTTGTTCCTGTATTGCTTTATATGTTATATTTGTTGTTTCGATATTGTTTAAATTTGTTTCTTTGTTGTTTCTTTGTTATTTCGATGTTTCAAAACAAACTTTTACCTATTTTTATGCTTTTTTTGTTCATGTATTGTTTTGTACATTGTTTCTATGGTTTATATGTTGTTCTATAATATTTGTAATGTTGTTCTAATAATTTTTGTTGTTGTTTCCATGTAGTGTGCAATGTATAAATACAATTTTGACCTATTTTTAAGTTTTTTTTATTCATGTGATGTTTTTAATATTTTTTATGTTGTTTCTGGGTTGCTTCCATATCGTTTTTAATGTTGTTATGATGTTTCTTTGTTGTTTCCGCGTAGTTTTCGATGTTTAAATATAATTTTTACCTATTTTAAACTCTTTTTGCTCATATAGTGTTTTCTATATTATTTCTGGTTTGTTTCTATATTGTTTCTTGGTTGTTTTCATATTTTTTATATTTTGATGCATTGGATCAAAAATTGAATTGTGTTTTTTTATTTATGTTGTTTCTATAATATTTTTATTTGTTTGATTTCAATATGTGTTGTTTTATTGTATATTTCTTGACTTTTATAAGATTTCGAGTATAAAATGGAGAAAAATTTATTTTTCACTGAAATTTTATTGGAAGAAACATGTTTGAAACAACAATGTAAAAAAGTCCGAAAATTTTGGCAGGAGCGTAAATTTGTGTAGAAAAGGACGGGAACATAAATTTATCCAAAAAAGTACCAAAGATATAAAAAGTTGCCATTGTCTCCAAAAAATAGTGTAATTATGTCAAAACCCCTTCTTTATTCAAGAGCGTGAAAAATCAACAACTTGGTTGATCCTGGAAGAATTGGCTTACATAGGGCCAACAAATGGGTTGAGTATCCTAACTCAACAACCCAATAAATTATCTGCCTTGTGGCCCACATAGAGAAATTAAAGTAAATCTAGCGCACAATAAAAAGTAGCCGATGATCCTGTGGCGGTTTTGTTTCCTCTTTTTTGAAGAACTACGACAGTGTTAAAAGGGTGTTTTAAGACATTTTACTCAAATAACAACTATGTTTATCAGATGTTTTTAGGTAAAATAAGATAATAACTTCTTTTTACCAAAATGCAAATCATGTTTAGAAAGAGCGTGTTTCCTTTTTTTTTTTTAATCTATCTATCTATCTATCTATCTATATATATATGGATGTGATCTCGTGTAGCGCTCTTAACGCAGAAGAAATGCGAATGTGGATTGAGTCCCATCCATCCACACCTTTTATTTAATGGTCCAGATTGCTATTAAAAATAACTGATTTATCATTTAATTAATAGGTGGAAAGAGCATAATAGTAACTAGCAAAATGCCATAAATCGCGCCCGTACAATCAAGGAATTGATTAATATCACGTTTTCATAACTGAATTATGCACCACTTTAATAGCTGAACTGTACACCATTTAATAACTGATTGTACACCATTTTATATCTAACAATGCATCATTATATAACTAATTGTACATCATCTGAAGGAACTATAAAGACAAAATGGTGTAACCATCTTCCCATTTAATAATCAATCAGTGCACCATTTTATATCTAATAAACAGTATCGATTGTATAACTAATTGTACATCATCTAACGTAACTATAAAAAGAAAATGGTCTAACTACCTTTCCATAATGACGCCATACAATCATGGATGTGATAAAGATCACGTTTTTATAACTGAATTATGCACCATTTTAATAGCTGAACTGTGCACCATTTAATAACTGACTGTACACAATTTTATATCTAACAATATATCATTGTATAACTAATTGTACATCATCTAAAAGAACTATAAAGACAAAATGGTGCAACCACCTTCCCATAATGACGCCCTACAATCATGAATGTGATAATGATCATGTTTGCATAACTGAATTATGCACCATTTTAATAACTGAACTGTGCACCATTTAATAATTGACTGTACACCATTTTATATCTGAGAGTGCATCATTGTATAACTAATTTTATATCATCTGAAGGAACTATAAAGACAAAATGGTGTAACCATCTTCCATTTAATAACTGACTGTACACCATTTTATATCTAATAGTGCACCATATTATAACTAATTGTACATCATCTAAAAAACCTATAAAGATAAAATGGTTTAACCACATTCCCATAATGATGCCCTACAATCATGGATGTGATAAAGAACACGTTTCCATAACTGAATTATGCACCATTTTAATAGCTGAACTCTGCACCATTTAATAACTGACTGTGCACCATTTTATATCTAACAGTGCGTCATTGTATAACTAATTGTACATCACTGTGAGTAAACCGCAAGTGAATGAAAAGCGGGAACAATTATAAAATCAAATCCCTAAAAAATCATTGGGGTGAACAGTTACCAAAAGTAACGCTTTATTTTATAAATAAAATGACGGTTATGCCTTTAATTGGGTGAAAACTAAATAAATAAATAAATAAATAATACGAAAAAATCAACCTTTGATTTGTTGAATTAATAGATTGGATTAATCCACACCGCCACACCTAAGCCCGTTTGCCACATTTGATCCTAACCCTATATATATATATATATATATATATAGGATTTGGATCGTGAGTCTACATATCTTATGTGAGTACACGAGACCAAATCGAGGCATTGATTTAATTTTTAAACGGTTGAGATTAAGCATTTTACCATTTTTAATTGACAACTTAATAAAAAAGGACTTTTCGATAATTTTAATTAATATCGCTTTTGGGAGGGAAGTTATTTTTGGTAGTGGGCAAAAATTAGGAACGGTTTAGCATGTGTTTATCTAAAATCTTGCATATCTTTTCCTACTTGGTAATCGAATAGTCACTATTATCAAAGAAGAGTTTTTCTCCCGCAAATGCCCAAGAGTGCTCTCTTCGCAAACCGTCTCCAAAATCGTCCATACCGTGAGAAAACCCACCTCTATTTTCATTCTTCAAGAATTCTTCTCATCCATTTATCGAAATACCGAGAAAAAGTGAAAAATCACAGATTGTTGTAAAACCCTTCATTCAAATTCAAAAAATCAATCTCATCAATCGGTCGAAGATCAAAATCCAAGTTGAACCGCTCCACCTACATCACTCAGGTAGCTTGAAATTTCCTCAGAAGAAATTTTTTGGAAACCCCCAATTTTGCTGAAAAAAATCCACAAATCTGTGAAATACCCCCGATTCGTCTGTTATTTTTTGACGCGGCATCCGAAACCACGAGTATTATTCGAGGAGGTAGCAAATCTTCAACTGTGCATTCACCCTCATTGTAGGTAGGGTAATTTGTTTTTCTCTTTTTCGTTCATTTTGTTTTTTATATTTTATTGCATTTTTATGAAGGACATTGCCAGAGCTGGATATGTTTTAAAATTGCATATTGTTGTTGATAAATATGCTTATGATTGTTCTGTATTATGCTTACATATGTTTTAGATTATACTCTCAAACGTTGGAGGGTGGTAATTAGTATTTCCTAGTTTTTAGAACTATTGGGAGATTATTTTATTAAGGCAAAAATTACTTATTGTTGTCAATAATTATGCTCACATTTATTTTTCACAAGTAATGGGTGATTGCTTTAATGAGGCAAAAATGTTGCTTATATGTGGTTTGTATATGCTTATATGTATTCAAGCATGTGTAAAATGCTTAGAATTGTTGTGCTTTTTTTTTTTTGTCTTTATTATTTAAGAAAAACAAAGTTTGGGAGATTGCTTTAATGGGAGATTAAAATGCATATTTTGCTTATTTGTGTTGTATATTATGCTTATGCTGTTTTATATAATGCTTTCATACATTAGGTAATTAGTATTTGCCACTTTTTTCCTAAGTCCGGGTGTTTGCCTATTGATGTTTTCAACCGCTTATTGGTGTTGACAATTACGCTTATTCACATTCTATATCATGCTTACACATTTCATATAATATGCTTATATTTATTCCGGTTATGCTTTATAAATGTTATCCGTTAATAAATGCTTCAATTAAATGACTAGTGTTCAGTTTTTTTGTTAGTTCTTCTATTGGAAATGGCAAAAGAGAGCAAGAAGAGGAAGGCCGCAACTATTGATGATAGTGCAGAGACGAGTAAGAAAAAAGGGGGGAAGAATAAGGGAAAAAAGTGGTAGATGGTAGTGATGAAGATTCCAAATATCCTAGGTTGTCTACGAGATCAACACTGAGGAGATTTGCTAAAGTTATTAAGAAACTGAATCCTGAATGCATCGGCCGCGTTAATGAGATTGGGTTCTGACTGTTGCACATGAAGATTATTGAAATTCCGGCACAGTTAACTTACTAGCTGGTTGACAATTTCGATCCAATTAGCTGTGAATTAGTAAATATCAAAGGGGAAAACCATTCACATTTTAAATATGGTTGTTTTTTGACGTACACGTGTAGTTGATATTTAATGTTTTTTGACTATTGCCGTTTTGTTAGTTCATAGTTGTTAGATTTATGTAAAGCGTAAATCGATTGCTTATGTAAGCAAATTTCAACTAGTCTATAAGCGAAATTCAACTTCACTATAAGCAATATCTTATAATGTTTTTTAGCAAGATTCAAATATTTGGTAAGCATGATTCTAATGCTTTGTGCGTGGTCAACCGCCTTTGCAAGCAATTATCTTTCATGACATATTATACTTTGCTTTTAGCAAAGATTCAAATGATTTGTAAGCGAGGATTTAAACGCTTTGTAAGCGTAAGTCAATTGCCTTTTAAGCGATTGTCTTCATGATTTTTTATACTGTTCATTTTTTTCTTTTGCTCGAAAAGCATTATAGCAAGAATAAATAAGCAAAGTACAGTAGTAGTAAAAGCACTATAACAACCATGCATATGCAATTTGTAATATATGACTAAGCAATGTTAAAAAATAAATCGGAACCACAATATTTTATCGAGCACATGGATTTTTTTCATTTTTTAGGAACAATTATTACGATTGTTTCAAACAAATAATTAGAAAGTATAAAATAGACATAAATATTAAGTCAGAAAATATGCATAAAAAAGCAGTATCAAATGCTTTAATACGCAGATCAAAAAATGCACTTCAAAAATAATGTCAACAAGAGTAAAGATTATTTGAAGCTCGAATAAGAAGGAGTAAAGAAAAAAAAAGTCTACTTGTCGCATGTTCGCTGTTGTGCGAACCTATTTCTCCATATTTCCCACAACGTCTCTTCAATTTTTGTCCGACCTTGATTGCTTTCTCTTTCTAACTCAAGTCGGCTCTTGACTCATCGCGCTTCCCTTAATTTTTTGCCTGTGTTGGTAGCAATACTAAAACGCCTACCGGGATTTGTCCCCATGAATCCTTCAATCATGGATTGCTTGTTCACCGAACTTGAATTAGTTTGTTGGTCCATCAACAATTTTTCCTTATGGTCTTTTATGATATTTGATAGGGCTTCAATCTCGAGATGAATCCAATGTTATTTCAATCGGCTAGCTGCGGAATGCTTGCAATTACAAATCGTTTCAACAAAAATATAATTAAGCAACATTTAGAATACGCATAAGCATTCGATTATGCACATATAAGCGGTGTATAGCCATTTATAAGCAAATTACTGGGTCAGAACAAATGGGGACGTAATCAAAATTTTTCAATACATACAATATAGATACGATGAAAAGATAATAACTCAATGAATGGGGAGACCATATAATATCGGTTTACGTATATTTGTTTTTTATCAAACAATGCTCAATTAATTTGAGAGTTTAAAACACGAACAAACGTAAGCAACCTTCGCATATGTGCGAGCAAGTATTTAAGCCCATATAAGCAACATTCCGATCATTGCATGCATGTATTTTTTAAAGAAAAAATGGGGATGAAAAAATGAATTTTCTGCATAACATGATTGGTTTCGCATATTCGCAAGTAAGTTCATAATTTTAAGCATATTCATAGGCATAGACAAGCAACATTATAGACATGCATAAGTAACTTTCTGGGTAAACATTAAAAAAAAACATGGAATGATGAATCGAAATGATTGTTTTAAAAAAATGCGAATCAAAATTTAATTGTATTCAATAAAAATGGCAATATAAACAATGAAAGACGAGACAAATGGTTACCTTGTTGTGCATTAGTGTTGAAGCATTCTTCATAGTGGTCATCCATTTTTTTTTCTTGCTTCAATTCTCGAAATTTTGATCTGTGCACGGTGAGAGTAGAATTTCGTTGGACAGACTCGATGGAGAAGATGATTATGGCTGGGACGTTTTTTGGATAACAGATTTGGTAGATTGTGATTGCAAAGTTGATGGTAACTCATCCTATTTTCATGGGATTTTCGGTTTAACCAATACTCTATTTTTATGTGGACTGATTTGCCCCCATTTTGACTGTATCACATATTTAATCAACATTAATCAGATTTAATCACAACCATTGAAATTAATAGATTTGTGGCCTGGATTTGGTCCTATGTACTCATATAATAGGGGGGTCCTATATAACCATCCCCTATAAAGCAACATGTTTCTATTTCTTTATTTCTAAAAATGATTTTTTGAATTTTTTTATTTTATATTCTAGACTGCCATATATATGAAAAATAACATAATTAGTACATTAATGTCTAATGGTTCATAAATTGAGAACATTTGACTTGCTGTCTAACAATTTTAAAGGAATCGAAAATTCATAAATTGACAGTGTTTGACCTTTTTGTTGTTGTTTATCGGTTTTACATCAATTTAGTTCATAAATTGAGAATGTTTGACCTTTTCGTTGTTGTCTAATAGTTTTAAAGGAATCGAAAATCCATAAATTTGAATGTTTGATCTTTTTGTTGATGTTTATCGGTTTTACATGAATCCAAAACCCATAAATTGGGAATATTTGACCTTTTTACCTTCTAAAATTGTGAAATATAACATAATCAGTGAAATATACTATCATATATTTCCGAAATAAAATTAAAATTTGTCGATACTGAATCTTAGCTGCATATATTTTTCAACTGGTGCAAGATAATCATAAATTGAGAATGTTGAGCTTTTTGCCTTCCAAAATTTTGAAATATAACATAATGAGTGCAATATGTAATCATATATTTCCAAAACAGAACTAAAATTTGTTGATATTGAATCTTCACTGCATAATTAAAATTTTCAACTGGTGCAAAATAATAGCCGAGGTTTTTGTTCCCTATTTTAGTCAACTGGTGCAAAACAATGAAAATTTGCCGATACAAAAATATTTTAATTAGTGAATGGATTTGATATTGGAAACTTTGACTGCATCCAATATTGTAACCGAGAAGACAACTATTAACAATCCTAAAAAAATATATTACTTTATTTATAAGGATTTTTTAGGCACAATTGAAATTCCATATCTAAAAATTTTAAAATCTTAATCTGGTAAAAAAGGATAATTTTCTGCCTATAAATATTAGAAGACCGATCGGTTATTTTTACATTTAATTAAACAAACTGCAAAAGTAACACGCCCATCTTTTCCTCTCTTCGTCAATTTGTTCTCGAAAAAAAATAATATGGCCCATTTGTTCATTCTTATTCGCGATTTGAATAATAGTAAAACACTATGGCCAATGAAATTGAGTGCTTGTGCGGATGTACGAGAATCCACCGTATAATGACAAGAAGTAAATATCGAGTCTTGAGTGTTTTTCATGACACTTTGGTAAGATAATATTCTTTAATTTTTGTGTTTCAGGTTTTTGTATTAAATTTTATTATCTAAGAATGTAATTACCATAATATTCTCTATCAAGTGCGGGTCAATTCATGGTACGATCGGAAAGTTTCGATTCCTAATTTCCGCAAAATTCTTAAAGAAAGATATGTGCACGCTGTCAAGGATTTAATTGTGGGAAAACAAACCGATAAGTATAAAACTACTTTCACGAAACACAAAATATTGTTCAATAGAAAGACACATGTGTTTGAAATGTTCGACGAAATATTTTCGAGATTCATGTACAACTTTAAGAAGTTTAGAGAATTGGCCGAAATTGATCAAGTTGATGAAACTATGTTGATCGGTATGTGTGTAATAGATATATTCATACCAATATTCGTTAAGTTGAATTTGAATTACTAAAGTCATAAACCTTTTTATTGTTAAAGTGGTTGCAATGCATTCTGCATAGAATAAGGGCCTGAGTAGTAGTCTTATGAGATTTTTAGGTATAACTTTGGAAGATCTAGAATAAGATGATATATATGGATTTAGATATCTATGTATACAATGTTAATGCAACTATATTATAACTATTTTTATTTTACATAAACAATCGCATATCATGTATGTTTTGGGAGGATTATGTGGAGTAGATATTACTCCACTTGGAGCATCAAGTTTTTGAGCCTGTTATGATTATTTTATAAATGGGTCGAGCAAAAGTTTTTAAAGGTGATAAATATAACCTATAATTTTCTGTACATAAGGTCTTCTCCTTATAATATATTACTTGAATTTTATAATTTGTTACTGGAATTTAATTTAATATTTTTTCAAAATTCATAAGATCAAGTGAAGGTAACATTACTTTTTATGTTATGAAGTTGCTTGTGAATGAAAAAGTTGAAGAGATAGAAGACTTCAAGAAGAGGTAATAATGTTTTTAAATTTATTTGAATTCGGATATTTTAAATAAGTAGATTATAATTAACAATATTCTTTTCTAAATTTGGATATTGACCAGCAATAATCCTACATTTTCCATTAGCTATGTTACTTTGCCCTCGACACGGACTGCTCGAGATGAACTTGAAGCTCCGAATTCATCCGTAAAAATTTTTGATCAGTTGTATGGCTGTGAAGACGTAATCTCTTTACTTTATTCATTTATCAAATTAATAAATTTTTATTTGTAATGTAAATTTATTCGGTAAAATTAGTTCAATATAGCTCGTAGCTTTTGGATTTGTGCAAGACTTGTGTCAATTTTAGATGAGTGGTGGTATCTTTCATGCACTAATTATACGAAATAGCTACATCCACCTATCGATAATTTATATTGTGAAGCCCTCGATTTTTACTCGAGCGTGTATTTATTTCACTTATCGTCTATGTACTATTTTGACTATTTTACTGCATCACTTTGACGGGTAAATATTAATAATAAATATATTTTGTATTTAATTTTATTTTATTTATTACTTATGATCATAATAATTTATTAATTTTATTTCACATTAATGATCACTTGATTGATCATCTATTACTAATTGTGTATTTATTAGTCACCTTAAAATTTTAAGAGACTATTTATTTTAGAGACCTATACCTTATAGAATTAAGAATTTGATTTAGAATAAGTGATCATGAGACTTATAAGTGATCAAGGAAATCACTTTTATTTTGGAGATTAATATTATTCATCTATTATCATCAATTTTGGGACAAAAAAAAAATGGAAATACCCTAAATGCCCTTAAGTGGACGGCAATAGTGAGAGTTTTTGGTGTAGAAATATCTTCCAACTCTTGTACACATGCACCTTATGTTATTCATCTTGTGTATAATTACACCATTAATTCAAACATTATTTACATTATCTTATACCTCAATTTTTAATTATATTTTTCCCCAACTTATTCTATTCTTACAAACATTCCCCTCTTTTTCCCCAACACCCCATTCTTGCTCATACTTTGACTACCCCATTTGTCTCCATGCAAGAGACAATTTACAAGCTTGAGAAAAAAAAATAATCCTCTCTCCTCTCCCTCACATTATGGACGGCCATTAGGCCAAATTTTACAAAATAATTGTAAAAGATTTCGTCCAACACATTAATCACTCAAGCTAAATCCTCTTTCTTCTCTCTAAACATTCTCCTCCTTCTCTCTACAATTCCTTCACATCTTCAAATCTTCAAGAACACATCCTTCACTTCTTCAAACATTCTTCATATCCTCAAGAACACATCCTTCACATCTTCAAACATTCCTTCATATCTTCAAGAACACATTCTTCATATCTTCAAACATTCTTCATATCTCCAAGAACACCTTCTTCATATCATCAAACACTTCCTCTTTCTTCAAACACTTAACAAAAACACAAGAATTCTCCCTACTTCTTCATGAAATTCGAACACCCCTCTTTCACAAGGTAAGAAATTTTGTTCTTCAATTCAACTTGATATCCTATAGCTCATCACCTTCTCTTCTTAACTTAAGTTCAATTTTTATTTTTGGAGGTACACATTGAAGACTACATAAGGACATGCAAACATTGTGGTTATCTTAGAAGGACCTTGAAGAGATATATTTGGAGAATTGGACTATAAGGTAAGATGTTGGAGACTAGTGCCCTTTTTCCTTCTTCTTCCTATTTTCTTCAAATTTTAACACTCCTTTTTCATTTTTGAGAAATAGGGGCTGACCTTAAGTGGTTTTTGAGGGTGAGCGAAAATTCCAACTTTGAAGCTTCTACTAGTCCCATTTCATCTACTACACAAGGTAAGTGTAGTATTTCAAATTTTCTTCACCTTCTTCTTTTTCTCCTTAATTTTAACTCATTTTTCTAACTCTTAATTTTTGATATTTCTTGACTTAGGGGCTGTCCTAAGTGAGTTTCAATCAAGTTGTGAAATTTATCCTTTTATTTCACAACTATCCAATTTTAAGGTTGGTGGAAAAATCTTTCCAACTTCTAGGTGTTTTTCTTAAATGCATGTAGTATTTTGTTATTGAGCACTTGAGATATATATATTATGTATTGAATGTTAATTTCTTGTATCAAGTTGTGAAAATTCTCAAGTGTTGCTCAAAAATGCTATTTATTGAAATTTAGGTGCATGCATGTACACTTTATTGTTGTATTTGATGAATTCTTGTATGAAATGGACATGCATGTGTATGATCCTTGAAATACATGTTTTGTATGACTTATAACCTGGACAATTCGAGCATAATTGATTAAATTTCAATTTTTGACTTAAAATACAAAAATAGAAAGTTGGTGGACTTAATTGCAAGAAAATAAAACTTAAGGGACCCCTCTGCAATTTTTCGAATTTTGGGACTTTACTCAGGTTCAAAAATGATTTTTGGACATTTTAATAAAATTTCAAGAGTTTTTAGATAAATAAAATCAATTTTTAAAAGCCTAAGGCCTAGATTGTAAAATTTTAGAGGTTTAAGGGCTACATTGTAATTTTCAAAATCGTACTGACCCTATTTTTAAAATTTTAAATTTAAACTCTCAAGGGACTGGAAATAAATTGTATTCCAAAAATCCAAGTGTTTAGAGCTTGGAAAGTAATTTTATAAAAATTGAGGGACCAAATTGTAAAAGATTAAACTTGAGGACCCAAATAAAATTTCTAGGACTTATACAGTCCATGTACCTGGAAATACTAATTTAACTATAACTTAATGATATTTTGGACCCAAGGTTCAAATTGCATAACAATTAGACTCCTAAAAGCCTTAAAGGCAATTATTTTAAAATGGGACAAAAATGAGATTTTCAAAGGTTAAGGGACCTATACTTATTTCTTTTTAAAACTATTTTTGTCCCAATATCCCACTGACCTTAGTGACATTTTTCAACTGGAATCACATTAAAATCCCTTCCGGTTTGTGAGTTCCAATTATTATAAAGTTAGGTCCCAAAATGACAATTTTAACAAATTTGGGGCCATTGTGAGAATTTTATAAAAGCTCGACCTCAAAACTTGAAAAACCTAAATCTCTGAACAATTTAGAGGATTTAGGGACTGACCTCATAATGTTTTAAGGTCGGGACATTTAATTATTCAATTTTTAACCCCAAGAGTATTGGTTTTTACAAAACGGGGCTAATTGTAAATTTTCTTTTTAACAAGGACCTAACTCAAATTATTTTTCTTTTAATGAAACAACCCTGGACCCTCTGACTTTAATAATTAATTAAAATATTTTATTTTCTCAAAAATCCCTAGACTTATCGGATCGTCTTAACCGATTAATATCCGATCGCGGGGCGACTTCCTCGTCCTGCGATTTCGAATCTATAACGGGACTTATGTTCCACCTAATCTTTCAAGATATAAAAGATTTCTTATCCTCTCGATAATCATCTTCATCCAAATAAATCCACTCAACGCCATAATTGCCACTCGCAATTTTCGAAAATTTTCCCGAATCGCTTCCCCCTGAATCAATAATACTTTCACTACCTGGTTGACTACCTGAACTTGTATTTACTTTCCCGCCGAGTCAAGTTAGTATGTCGAGCTCACGATCGGAATAGATATGTCGGGATGGAACCGAGCAGCTCGGCCGCTATTCCACTCTCCGCCCCATCGCCCTAATCCCGCAAATCGAGGGACGGAGTTTGTCCAAGGGAAGCGAGTCGTAGTACTTGAGGTATAATCATGATTATGACAATCCGGCCTAGCTCTCTCTCATGGATTTGTCTTTGCCTATGGAGCGATAAGGTAACAGTCTTGACCATCTTGCTCGGGAGTTACAAGGAAGAACGAAGGAATCGCATTGTCTCGATCAACACGATTCTCGAGTTAATCGACCCGCTTGGTTGGCGCTACAAACCGTGACGCAACCGCTACTTGTATCGCATTGGTTGGCGCTACAAACCGTGCAACCATTACTTGTCTTGCATAGGATTGGCGCTACAAATCCGTGCACGCAATCTACATTTCTTGCACGAATCACATAGTGCCAGTGTGACCACGAATCAAGCTTAAATCGTATAAGTATATTACTTCAATATATTTATCACGACGCTTGTGGACTGTGTGTGAAATCATGCATCATATCTCACGCGTTTTCATACAACTATTTTTCTCGCATTAACTATATATATCGCCACACTCTCACACGATCACCCCATCCACTGAGATTTCTGTCTCATCCACTCCTGTTTTCTAACCTTTAGATGAGGACTATGTTGAAGATGTCGAACCGGCCACAGACTGATTACCCTCGCCCCGCCTGTCGAACTTGCATCTTTTTTCTGATGATTGTACTTATTTCATGTACTTCTGCTGATGTTGGACTCCCATTTATCCTGCTACTCTTTTCTCTCTTTGACTGTAATTTAAGGGCGTAGGACCCTTTGACATTTAAGATTGGGATATTGTGTACTTTATATTTTAGTTTTGGCCTGTAAACTTATTCGGTAATTATGTCGGATGTATTTGGATGTTGTTGGACCTTAAGATGTAATTCATACTTATGTTTATTTTTATTTCCGCTGCTTTAGACTCTGTTTCACTTGGGATTGTTGTATCATTTATCTAGACTGTTGGGTTTATTTCTGTTTAAGTGGTTGATTGTCGTCGCGTCCCGTCCGGGCGTGTGATTCTAATGGTATCAAAGCTCGGCTAGTAAGATGGAAACTTACACCGAGCTGACCCAGGATAAGACCCTCGGTCTGTGTTGGGTAGTACCGCGACTTGACTAATTAAGTGTGAAATCGATTTCAAATTGGCGTAGAACCGTATTACTGATGTTTAGACTAAGTTAGAACGTATATTTGGAGATTCCATAGTCATACTTGTCTTGACTTAGTTGACTCTTGACTGACTTTCTTTATTCATTCTTTCCTTATTTCCTCCTTATCTTTCCTTTACCTTTGTCTAATCCGCCTTAGTTTTGTTTGACTAGGATGGAGCCACCCCACCGGTGGGACATTTTCGAGGCCCGCGCCGAGCGGACTACTTTCGAGCACTTAAGATCCATTGGCACTGAGAGTGTCTTCGGGCTACCTCAGAGTTGTCAGAGGAGCGCCACCGTAACCGGGAACTAACACATCTCCTGGCGAGGAGCCAGGAAGAGAAGAACGATTTGACCGTCATTGTGAAAGACCGCGACAACACCATTTGTGCGTGGGAGGACTGATTCGATTATCCAGGAGCGTCTGATAATATGCGAGAAAAGATGAAGTAAGCGAGTGATGGCCGCCAAAAGTGGGAGATGGACGCCCACATGTCTCGGACACTATTGACCGCTTGGAGAGACCCTCATCAAGCAAATGACCGTGATCGAGAATCTTACATGTGCTCTAGCCTAATGAGATGTTTGCCTCGAGGCCGCTTTAGCAGCTAATGCGCCACCATTGCCACCGCCCGAGGCAAAGCCTGTACCCGACCCCGAGCGATGACGAGAGGATCCCAAGGAGGATCCAACAGGTCGGGAGCCCGAGGCGCTTCAGCCGCCCTCTTGACGCTCGGGGACTTGAGCAAAGGCTGGATTTTGTCGATCGCCCGGCTCGATGCCGAGGCGTTACCTCACCCACCAGATCCGATTGTGGATGTAGCCACTAGTGATGATGACGGCGACCTCACCGAGTAGACAACTTATTTGTTAGATTGTACTTGTGTTGTAGTAGATGCATATTTCCATCTCTTTGTATTTTGCTTTCCGTTGTATTTTGATGCGATTTGTATCCTCGATTTTAGATGTATCTTCGATTCGGATTCTCATTGTATGAACTTTTTGGGTGTATTCAAATTTTCACATTAATGGATATGCCTTTTCTACTTATTCGGTGTCTTGCGTATTGTTGTTACTTTCCTATGATATAAATTGTTTTACGCGAATATTTATTGGAATCATTTACTCATGGATTGCAACTAACACTTCAAGATCTGAGAATGGTCAACATCGTGGACGCGGAGACCCCGCCGAGTTCCCAAAGGAATGATGATGTACCTAGAACGGGTACCCACACACTGAATTACCACCACCTCCCCCACCACCGGAGGAGATAACTTGACCGCACAGCCCTACAACAAATCTTGGTTTTCATGAGGCAACAAGCGGATCCTCAACAAGATGTTCCCAAACCCGCCCGAGAGGCGAATGATCGCACATTGGAGCGATTCTTACGGTTCGACCCACCGGCTTTCTTAGAGAGCCGATGACTTAAAGCGATGAATGGATTGAGAAACTGGAGAATATCTTTAATGCTCTCCAATATTCGGATGAGCGAGAAAGTCACACTTGCCGTATTTCGCCTGGAATCGGGCCGCTAGAGATTAGTGGAGAGTAGTTGAGAGAATGTGGGAACAGGACCGAGCAGCTGCAACATGGGAAAATTTCTGGCCGAATTCAATGAGCAAGACAACAAGTTGTGAAAGAGGCACACCGGGATGAATTCCATAGGTTGAGACAGGGGAACATGTCTCAGTAGCCCGATGAGTCCGAATTTCATCGGTTGTCCAAATATGCCCGGGAAAATCGATGCTGAGGACAAACTATACAAGTTCACACGGGATCAAGCCGAACTTCAAAAACAACTTTTGGTCATTGAAATGACAACCTACTCGGCCGGCAAAGCGGCTCTCCGCATCGAGTCGGGGATCGAACCGTATTGGGCCGGATTCAGCAGAGTAGCCATCAAACAATTTCAAGAGGATAAATTGTGGACAACCATCAAACAGTTTCAAGAGGACAAGGGGATACCATCTAAGCGACTGCTAAGTTTGAAGGACCAAATAAGATGGATAAAGGAAAGGACTGCATGGAAAGCCGGGTCAAGTGTGCGCGCGCATTGCCGAGAAAACCGGTATACTACCAATGATCATTGGCGTAAACAGGGGAAGGTGTTTCATGCGCTGTGGTAGTAATCGACCACCGGTGAAGGATTGCCCGATGTACGAAGACCGAACCAAACAGTGCAGGCAGCAGGCCGCAATGGCCAGGGTAATCGGGCAAGATGCCCGCCGAGCATTTGCACTAGACGGGACATGAGGCTCCTGAGGCAACATACATGGTGGAAGGTACGCTTCTAGTATCTAACCACTACGCTAAAATCTTTTTGACCCTGGATCATCGCATTCATTTCTCGCACCACATTTTGTACACAAGTTGCATGCATGCATGGAACATATTCCTATATGTCTAAAAGTGTCAACTCCTATACGGCAATCCGGATAATGAGATATTATCTATAATGCATGCGGTTAAGATTGATGAGACAAATTTTCCTGTCGATTTGATCTTATTACCTATATCCGAATACGACGTGATATTAGGAATGAATCGTTGTCGCACACCATGCACATGGACTGCCATTGTAAGTCTATTAAGCTATGTGAACCCTAAAGCCTGAAGTGGAAATTTCGGTAAGGGCACGAGTTAAGATTGCCCCAATCATTTCCGCAATGAAAGCAAGGAAGGCGATCACTAGAAGGGCACAAGGGTACTTGGCGTTTATAGTTAACAAACCCAAGGTTGAGACACAAATTAACTAAGGACCTATAGTATCGGAATACACAAATGTATTTCCACAAGAACTCACCACTGTCCCTCCGGATAGGTAAGTCGAGTTCACCATCGAGGTATTACCGAAACCGCTCCGATTGCCGAAATGTCGTATAGAATGGCTCCTCTTGAGTTGCAAGAGTTGAAGGCTCAATGCGTTGGCGATGGATGTGAGATTTATCCGACCAAGACGTCTCCATGGGGAGCACCGACCGCTTTTTGTCAAGAAGAAGGATGGCACATTAAGATCGCGTATAGATTATCGCGGCTTAATAGCGTGACCATCAAGAACAAATATCCCCTCCCGAGGATAGACGAATCGCTTGATCAACTTCAAGAAGCGACGGTGTACTCAAGTTTGATTCACAACAAGGATATTATCAATCAAGATCCGCGACGAAGACATCTCCAAAATCGCATTTTAAACCAGATATGGACACTACGAGTTTGTATCTGATGCATCGAGTCTTTCAACCTATTTGGATCGGTTAGTAGTGATATTCATTGATGACATACTCGTATACTCTAAGTTTAGAGAAGAGCATGAACGTCATCTAAAAATTGTTTTGGAGACACTACGAGAGCATAAGCTGTATGCCAAATTCAGTAAGTGTGAATTTTGGCTTAGTGAAGTCGCATTCCTGGGACACATAGTATCCGACAATGGGATCGCAGAGATCCTTCGAAGGCACAGACAATGGTTGAATGGAAACAACCCGAAATCAGAATGGAGATCAGAGTTTCTTAGGACTAGCTGGATATTATCGAAAATTTATCAAAGATTTTTCCAAGATAGCCAGGCCACTCACTCGACTAACCCGAGGAAGAAAGTCAAGTTTGAGTGGAATGAAAAGTGCGAGGCTAGTTTCCGGGAGTCAAGAAACAACTTACTACTGACTCTCCAGTCTTAGCCCTTCCAAGGAAACAAAAACTTTATCGTCTACAAGTGATGCATCAAAGGAAGGACTAGGAGCGTGCTCATGCGCAGGAAGGAAAGGTCATTGCTTATGCAACACGAAAGCTCAAGCCGTATGAGGCCAATTACCCAACACATGACTTGGAATTGGCAGCGATAGTATTCGCGTTAAAGAAATGGAGGCACTATCTCTACGGAGCAACATTCACGGTTTTCACAGATCACAAGAGCTTGAAGTATCTATTCTCTCGAAAAGACCTCAACTGAGGCAACAGAGATGGATGAAGTTAATTGAGGACTATCACTTTGATATTCAATACCATCCCTGAAAGCTAACGTAGTAGCCGACGCCTTGAGTAGAAAGGCGAGCTTAGCCAGACTTATGATTCGAGAGTGGGAATCATTAGAAGAGCTGGCAATTGGAATCCGACGAGAACCAATACTCAGATTTCATGTGCTAACATTTCGGTTAAACCCGATCTGCTGAACGAGATCAAGGAAGCATAGGGGACAAATGTGCATCTTCAAAAACTGAAAGAGAAGATACTTAAAGGAGAGAGATCAGAATTCTCGATTGCATGAAGATGGGATTATCATATTCCCAGTAATCGAGTTGTGTACCGAGTGACGAACATATTAGGAATAGAATCTCTAGCAGAGGCACAACGTTCGAAATACACTATACATCCTCGAGGAAACAAGATGTATAAGGACTTGAAATGGAATTATTGGTGGGTAAACATTAAGAACTGTAGCAGAGTTCGTTGCGAGATGTTTGACTTGTCAACGAGTAAAAGCGAACACCAACGACCATCTGGTTTACTACAACCGTTGAGAATTCTCGAGTGGAAATGGGAACACATAACGATGGACTTCGTGACGGATCTACCAAGGACCAGAGGAGGCCATGATGCCATATGGGTAGTCGTAGACCGACTCACGAAATCTGCACACTTTTTACCCATCAAGAAGACTGATAGCTTGCAGAAACTCGCGCAGATTTATATCCAAGAAATCCTTCGACTGCATGGAGTACCAGTTGACATAGTATCAGACAGAGACCCGAGGTTTGTCTCAAGATTTTGGAAGTGCTTGTACGAGGAATTGGGTACCTCGCTAAGTTTTGAAAGACATCAAAGACATCTACAAACACGATGGACGATCCGAGCGAACAATTCAAACCCGGAAGATATGTTGCGAGCCCGCACGCTGGATTTCAAGGAAGTTGGGATTCACACTTACCATTGGCCGAGTTCGCCTACAATAACGGCCTATCGTTACGATTGGGATGGCACCCTACGAGGCTCTATATGGGCGGAAATGCGATCCCCACTACACCGGGAGATTGATGACCAATTGACTCCAAAAGAGAAACAAAAGTCGCCCGATTCCAAAGGTCGACTTAGTTCGAGGAGGCCATGGAGAAGGTCAAGCTGATCAAGGAACGGATCCGCACACTCGAGCCACCAAAAGAGTTACGGGACAAGAAAAGAAAGGATTTGGAATTTGAAGCCGGAGATGAAGTATTTCTCAGCTCTCACCACGGAAAGGGTTGATCAATCCAAAGAAAGGAGGCAAGTTGAGTCCGAGATATGTTGGACCTTACAAGATTTTGCAGAGGATTGGGAAGTTAGCCTACCGACTCGAGTTACCAGCACAATATGCAGGAATGCACGATGTATTCAACGAATCGAGATTGAAGAAGTATCAACCAGATCCCGAACCTATCATCACTCGTGATACTCCTCATCTGATGGAAAATTTATCCTACACCGAGAAGCCGATCAGTATCATTAACCAAATGTATACGTCGATTCTTGCGAAGAGAGATTCCGATGGTTAAAGTGGTATGGCAGAACCACAATCGAGACGAAAGTATCCGGAGTTATTCTGAAGAGAATTTGGGGACCAAATTCTTTTAAGGAAGGGAGGATGTGAAGCCCTCAATTTTTACTCGATCGTGTATTTATTTCACTTATCGTCTATGTACTATTTTGACTATTTTACCGCGTCACTTTGACGGGTAAATATTAATAATAAATATATTTTGCATTTAATTTCATTTTATTTGTTACTTGTGATCATAATCATTTATTAATTTTATTTCATATTAATGATCACTTGATTGATCATCTATTACTATTTGTGTATTTATTAGTCACCTTAGAATTTTAAGAGACTATTTATTTTAGAGACCTATACCTTATAGAATTAAGAATTTGATTTAGAATAAGTGATCATGAGACTTATAAGTGATCAAGGAAATCACTATTTATTTTGGAGATTGATATTATTCATCTATTATCATCAATTTTGGGACAAAAAAAAATGGAAATACCCTAAATGACCTTAAGTGGATGGCAATAGTGAGAGTTTTTGGTGTAGAAATATCTTCCAACTCTTGTACACATGCACATTATGTTATTCATCTTGTGTATAATTACACCATTAATTCAAATATTATACACATTATCTTATATCTCAATATTTAATTATATTTTTCCCCAACTTATTCTATTCTTACAAACATTCCCCTCTTTTTCCCCAACACCCCATTCTTGCCCAAACTTTGACTACCCCATTTATCTCCATGCAAGAGACAATTTACAAACTTGAGAAAAAAAAAAAATAATCCTCTCTCCCTCCTCACATTGTGGATGGCCATTAGGCCAAATTTTACAAAAATATTGTCAAAAATTTCATCCAACACATTAATCACTCAAGATAAATCCTCCTGCTTCTCTCTCAACATTCTCCTCCTCTCTACAATTCCTTCACATCTTCAAATCTTCAAGAATACATCCTTCACATCTTCAAACATTCCTTCATATCTTCAAGAACACATTCTTCATATCTTCAAACATTCTTCACATCTTCAAGAACACCTTCTTCATATCATCAAATTAACACTTCCTCTTTCTTCAAACACTTAACAAAAACACAAGAATTCTCCCCACTTCTTCATAAAATTCGAACACCCTCTCTCACAAGGTAAGAAATTTTGTTCTTCAATTTAACTTGATATCCTATAGCTCATCACCTTCTCTTCTTAACTTAAGTTCAATTTTGATCTTTGGAGGTACACATAAAAGACTACATGAGGACATGCAAGCATTGTGGTCATCTTAGAAGGACATTGAAGAGAAATTTTTGGAGAATTGGACTATAAGGTAAGATGTTGGAGACAAGTGCCCTTTTCCTCCTTCTTCCTATTTTCCTCAAATTTTAACACCTCTTTTTCATTTTTGAGAAATAGGGCTGACCTTAAGTGGTTTTTGAGGGTGAGCAAAAATTCCAACTTTGAAGCTTCTACTAGTTCCATTTCATCTACTACACAAGGTAAGTGTAGTATTTCCAATTTTCTTCACCTTCTTCTTTTTCTCCTTAAATTTTAACTCATTTTTCTAACTCTTATTTTTTGATATTTCTTTACTTAGGGGCTGTCCTAAGTGAGTTTCATTCAAGTTGTGAAATTTATCCTTTTATTTCACAACTATCCAATTTTAAGGTGGGTGGAAAAATCTTTCCAACTTCTAGGTGTTTTTCTTAAATGCATGTAGTATTTTGTTATTGAGCACTTGAGATATATATATATATATATATATATATATATTATGTATTGCATGTTAATTTCTTGTATCAAGTTGTGAAAATTCTCAAGTGTTGCTCAAAAATGCTATTTATTGAAATTTAGATACATGCATGTACACTTTATTGTTGTATTTGATGAATTCTTGTATGAAATGGACATGCATGTGTATGATCCTTGAAATCCATGTTTTATATGACTTACAACCTGGACAAGTCGAGCATAATTGATTAAATTTCAATTTTTGGACTTAAAATGCAAAAATGGAAAGTTGGTGGACTTAATTGCAAGAAAATAAAACTTAAGGGACCCCTCTACAATTTTCGAATTTTGGGACTGTACTCAGGTTCAAAAATGATGTTTGGACATTTTAATAAAGTTTTAAGAGTTTTAAGATAAATAAAATCAACCTTTAAAAGCCCAAGGACTAGATTGTAAAATTTTAGAAGTTTTAGAGCTACATTGCAAATTTCGAAACTGTACCAGATCCTATTTTTAAAATTTGAAATTTTAACTCTTAATGGACTGAAATAACATATTTTAAGTGTATTCCAAAAATCCAAGTGTTTAGAGCTTGAAAGTAATTTTATAAAAATTGAGGTACCAAATTGTAAAAGATTAAACTTGAGGACCCAAATGAAAGTTCCAGGACTTATACAGTCCATGTACCTGGAAATACTAATTTAACTATAACTTAATGATATTTTGGACCCAAGGTTCAAATTTCATAACAATTGGACCCCTAAAAGCCTTAAAGGCAATTATTTTAAAATGGGACAAAAATGAGATTTTCAAAAGTCAAGGGACCTATACTTATTTATTTTTAAAACTATTTTTGTCCCAATATCCCCTGACCTTAGTGACATTTTCCAACTGGAATCACATTAAAATCCCTTCCGGTTTGTGAGTTCCATTTATTTTAAAGTTAGGGCCCGAAATGACAATTTTAACAAATTTGGGGCCAATGTGAGAATTTTATAAAACCTCGACCTCAAAACTTTAAAAACCTGAGTCTCTGAACAATTTATAGAATTTAAAAACTGACCTAATAATTTTTCAAGGTCGGGACATTTAATTATTTAATTTTTAACCTAAAAAGTATTAGTTTTTACAAAACAGGGGCTAATTGTAAATTTTCTTTTAATAAGGACCTAACTCAAATTATTTTTCTTTTAATGAAACACGGATCCTCTGACTTTAATAATTAATTAAAATATTTTATTTTCTCAAAAATCCTCGACTTATCGGATCGTCTTGATCGATTAATACCCGATCGTGGGGCGACTTCCTCGTCTTGCGATTTCGAATCTATAACGGGACTTATGTTCCACCTAATCTTTCAAGATATCGAAGATTGCTTATCCTCTCAATAATCATCTTCATCCAAATAACTACACCAACGCCATAATTGCCACTGCAATTTTCGAGAATTTTCCTAAACTCGCTTCTCAATCAATTATACTCGATTGCCTGGTTGACTACCGAACTTGTATTTACTTTCCCGCTCGAGTCAACTTGGTGTGTCGAGCTCACAATCGGAATGGATACGTCGGGGGATGGAACCGGCAGCTCACCGCTATTCCACTCTCTAGACCCATCGCCCTAATCCCGCAATCGAGGGACGAAATTTGTCCAAGGAAGCGGGTCATAGTACTTGAGGTATAATCATGATTATGACAATCCGGGCCTAGCTAGCTCTACCGTGGATTTGTCTTTGTCTATGGAGCAAAAGGTGACATGTCTTGGACCATCTTGCTCGGGGAGTTACAAGGAAGAACGAAGGAATCGCTGTCCGATCCACACGATTCGGAGTTAATCGGACCTGTTTGGTTGGCGTTACAAATCCGTGCACGCAATCGCTACTTGTATTGCATTGGTTGGCGCTACAAATCCGTGCGCAACCATTACTTGTCTTGCATAGGATTGGCGCTACAAATCAGCGCAATCCTACCGTCTTGCCTGAATCACATAGTGCTGTTTCTTAAATCGTATAAGTATATTACTTAAATATATTTATCACGACGCTTGTGGATCGTGTGAAATCATGCATCATATCTCACGCGTTTTCATACAACTATTTTTCTCGCATAACTATATATATCGCCATACTCGCATTACGATCACCCCATCCATCGAGATTTCTCGTCTCATCCCCTTCGGTTTTCTAACCTTTAGATGAGGACTATGTTGAAGATGTCGAACCGGCCACGAGATCGATTACCCTCGCCCGCCTATCGAACTTGCATCAATTTTATGATGATTGTACTTTTTTCATGTACTTCACGATGTTGGACTCCCATTTATCCTGCTACTCTTTTCTCTCTTTGACTATAATTTAAGGGTGTAGGACCCTCGACATTTAAGATTGGGATATTGTGTACTTTATATTTTAGTTTTGGCATGTAAACTTATTCGTAATTATGTGGGATGTATTTGGATGTTGTTGGACCTTAAGATGTAATTCGTACTTATGTTTATTTTTATTTCATTTGCTTTAGACTTTGTTTCACTTGGGATTGTTGTATCATTTGTCTAGACTATTGGGTTTATTTATGTTTAAGTGGTTGATTGTCATCGCGTCCCATCCGGGGTGTGACATATATTGTTTAAAGTGTGAGTCATTATTTCCTTAAGGGTTTTGAGGTAACATTTTAATATGATTTAGATTTAGATTAGATTAAGATCTTTCGTGTTAATTATGTTAATATTATTTTCAGTGTCGTTCATATGTTTTGGAGGGCCTGGGGCGAAAAAAATAGGCCTATGTATTCATATAAAAATTAAAAATAGTGCTACAAACGAGATACTTTAATATTATTACATCATATATTAAAAGAAAAAACTATCATTATATTAGCTAAAAAAAAAAAATCGCCTCCTTGTATTTTTTTATCGGCAAAGTCATCAATCATTCTTTCATAATCAAACCCTAAGCAAAATAAAATTGACATTGAATTAAAGAAATAAAACTCTAAGCAAAATATAACAAACATTGATACAATTCATGTTAATGCTGAAAATAAAACTAAAGATAAATAATTCTTAACAAAATAATATTTGCTTGAGAGTTCTACAATATTGGCTTCTGCTTTTCTTAAGATTACTACAATACTATTTGATATTTTAGAAGCCTCTTTTATTTTATTTTTCTTCATTTAACAACACAACTCTATTTTTTGTTTTATTTGACACCACAATGTTTTTTTTCCCTTAAAAGGCTGAATGTTTGGGGTAGATACGTACTTTTGTCTTAAAAGGGATTAAAAACACAACATCGGCTTTCAAATGATGACTTGGTTTGGGGGGTGGGGGCGAAAATGCAAAAAAAAAAAAGGGTTTTTTTTATGTCTCACCCAAACCCCCATCGTAAATTGATCCACCTCCTCCCTCTTCGTGTGGCCTTGGAAGGAAAGATTTATTTTCGTGCGAGCTCCTAGTGAGGTCCTTGGGAAGACCTTTAGATTGGAAAGTTACAAGACCTCGCCTTCGTGACCTCGCTACATTACATGGGAGGAAGACTTTGGTACCAATGAGCTCACTAAGAGTTGGTTTGTGGCGCCGATCTTTTAAAAGAGGAAGTTCTCTCACTCATCGACCTTAGCCCCGCCTCACGGCCAACTTCACAAACCTTGGTAATCTTCATTTCATTTCATTCGTGTCACGCCCCAAACGGAACACGATGACGATCCACAACTTAAATACAAATAACCAAATGGTCTAGGCAATTATCAACGAGAACCCAATGAAACAGTCAAAATAGCAAATGAAATAAAATAACATAGGTACATATTACGATCCACAATCCACAATCCAAATTACATCCTCGAAAACCAACCAACGATAACAACTTAAAAGTCAAAGGGTCCTACGCCCTTGATTTACAAACCGTAATGAAAAAGAAAATAAAATAGTCCAACAAAGCAATCAAAAGAAATGAGTCCATCAATAACAACAAGAAGTAGTAAATCCAACAAACGGAGTACAAGGGCTCAATCCAGGGCGGTTCGGCATCTTCAACGAAGTCCTCATCTAAAGGTTAGAAAACGGTGGGGATGAGACAAAAATCTCGAGTGGATGGGGTGGTCGGTATGCAAGTGTGGCGATATATAGTTAATGCGAGAAAACATTACATGAAAACGCGTGAGTATGATGCATGAATTCACACACATCCACAAGCGTCGTGATAATTATATTTAAGTAATATACTTATAGAGTTCAAGAAAATTGATTCATGGTCACACATGCACTATGTGATTAGGTCAAGACAGTAGATTGCGTACGGAAATATAACGTCAATCCCATGCAAGTATAATGGTTGCGTGCGGATTTGTAGCGCCAACCAATGCGAACAAGTAGCGGTTGCATACGGATTTGTAGCGCCAACCAAACGGGTCCGATAACTCCTAATCGTGTGGATCGGATAGCGATTCCTTCGTTCTTCCTTGTAACTCCCGAGCAAGATGGTCTAAGACCGTCACCTTATCGCTCCATAGGCAAAGACAAATCAACAAGAGAGCTAGCTAGGCTTGGATTGTCATAATCATGATTATACCTCAAGTACTACGACCCGCTTCCTTGGACAAACTCCGTCCCTCGGTTGCGTGATTAGGGCGATTGGGCGGAAGAGTGGAATAGCGGCCGAGCGCCATTCCATCCCCCCGACGTATCCATTCCGATTAAGCGTGAGCTCGACACACCTAGTTGACTCAGCGTGAAAGTAAATACGAGTACAAAAATCAACCAGCAATGAGTATGATTGATTGATTGAGAAGCGATTCAGAAAATTTTTGAAAATTCACGAGTAGAAATATGGCGTTGGTGGAGTTATTTGGATGAAGATGATTATCGGAAGGATAAGCAATCTTCTATATCTTGAAAGATTAGGTGGAACATAAGTCCTGTTATAGATTCAAAACCGCAAGACGAGGAAGTCACCCCGTGATCGGGTATTAATCGGTCGAATCGGTCCGATAAGTCAAGGGTCTTTGAGAAAATAAAATACTTTAATTAAATCTCCAAGTCAGAGGGTCCAGGGCTATTTTAGTAAAAGGAAAATAATTTGGGTTAGGTCCTTTATAAAAGAAAAATTACAATTTAGCCCGTTTTGTAAAAAACCAACACTTTTGGGGTTAAAATTGAACAAATAAATATCCCGACCTTGAAGAATTATGAGGTCAGTTCCTAAATTCTCCAAATTATTCAGAGATTCAGGTTTTTAAAGTTTTGAGGTCGAGTTTTTATAAAATTCTCACATTGGCCCCAAATTTGTAGAAATTGCCAATTCGGACCTTAAGTTTAAAATAATCGGAACTCACAAACAGGAAGGGCTTTTAATGTGATTCCAGTTGGAAAATGTCATTAAGGTTAGTAGGATATTGGGACAAAAGCAGTTTTTAAAAGAAATAAGTGTAGGTCCTTTAACTTTTGAAAATATCATTTTTGTCTCATTTTGAAATAATTGCCTTTAAGGCTTTTAGGGTCCAATTGTTACGAAATTTGAACCTTGGGTCCAAAATATAATTAAGTTATAGTTAAGTTAGTATTTCCAGGTGCATGGGCTGCATAAGTCCTGGAAATTTCATTTGGGTCCTCAAGTTTAGTATTTTACACATTAGTCCCTCAATTTTAGAAATTTGCTTTCCAAGCCCTAAACACTTGGATTTTTGGAATACATTTAAAATATGTCATTTCCAGTACCTTAAGAATAAAATTTTCAAAATTTAAAGTTAAGGACTGGTACAGTTTTAAAATTTGCAAATTGGCCCTTAAACTTTCAAAATTTTACAATCTAGTCCTTGGGCTTTTAAAGGTTGGTTTTATTTATCTTAAAACTCTTAAAACTTTATTAAAATGTCCAAAAGTCATTTTTGAACCTGAGTACAGTCCCAAAAATTGAAATTTACAGATGAGTCCTTTAACTTTCATTTTCTTGCAATTTAGTCCACCAACTTTCCATTTTTACATTTTTAAGTCCAAAATTGAAATTTAATCAATTATGCTCGACTTGTCCAAGTTATAAGTCATCCAAAACATGGATTTCAAAGATCATACATATGCATGTCCAATACATACAAGAATTCATCAAATAAAACATTAAATTGTACATGCATGCACCTAAAATTCAATAAATAGTAATTTTGAGCAACTCTTGAGAATTTTCATGATTTGATACATAAAATTGACATGCAATACATAGATTATATATCTCAAGGGCTCATGTTCAAAATTCTACATGCATTTTAAATAAAACACCTAGAAGTTGGAAAGTATTTTTCCACCCACCTTAAATTTGGAAATTGTGAAATAAAAGGATAAATTTCATAATTTTTGGATGAGGTCTCTTAGGTCAGCCCCTAAGTCAAGAAATATCAAAAATTTGGAGTTAGAAAAATGAGAGAAAAATTAAGGAGAAAAAGAAGGAGATAAGAAAATGAGAAAGACTACACTTTACCTTGTGTAGTAGGTGATTGGAGACTAGTTGAAGCTTAAATTTGGAATTTTTTGGTTCAACTCCAAAATCACCTAAGGTCAGCCCCTATTTCTCAAAAATGAAAAAGGGTGTTAAAATTTGAAAAAAATAGAAAGAAGAGGAAGGAAGGGTTACAGTGTCGGTCCATTCTTACCTTGTAGTCCAAATTTCTCTACTAGTTCTTCTTCAAATCTTCAAGTTTCACCACCATGCATGCATGTCTCCAAGTAGTCTTCTAAGTACCTCAAAATCCAAAATATAAACTTAAGTTAAAAGAAGAAGGTGATGAGTAGAAAGAATTTAAGTTGAATTGAGGAGTGAAATTTCTTACCTTGAGAAAAGGGGGTGTTCGAATTTTGAGTTTTAGTGGTAAGATTGTTTGTTTTGGTTTAGATGTTTGAAGAAAGAAAGTATGTTTGATGTTAAGAAGAAGATGTTCTTGGAGTTATGAAGATGGGTTTGAAGATGTGAAGGACTTGGGTTTGAATATTTGAAGATATGAAGAAGTGGTACTTGAAGATATGAAGAACTTATGTTGAAGATTTGAAGATGTGAAGAGTTGGTATTTGAAGGTTGGAAGATGTGAATGATTTTGTGTTTGAAGATTTGAAGATATGAATGAATTTTAGAGAGAGGTTAGAGAGAAGGAGGAGAATTAGCTTGAGAATTAAAATGTGTTGGATGAAAATGAATTTTTGTGTAAAAATGGCCATGTTGGCCGTCAACGTTAGGGAGGGAGAGAGACATTTTTTTGATTAATTTGTGTCTTACAAATTGTCTCTTGCATGGAGACAATTAGACTAGTCAAAGTATGGGCAAGGTATGGAAAGAGAAGGAATGTTGGGAAGACTCCAACATGTTGGGAAAAATAGTATTAAAGAATTAATGTATGAGATGATGTGTATAATGTTTGAATTAATAGTATAATTATACACAAGATGACTAATATAAGGTGTAAGTGTACAAGAGTTGGATGATATTTTTACTCCAAAAATATCATCATGGCCAAATCCATACTAAGGGCATTATGGTAATTCCATATATTTGTTTTTTGTCCCAAATTTTATGATAATAGATGAAATATATCAATCTCCAAAATAATTAGTGATTTCCTTGATCACTTATAAGTCTCATGATCACTTAATCTAAATCAAAATCTTAATTCTATAAGGTAAAAGTCTCTAAAATAAATAGTCTCTTAAAATTCTAAGGTGACTAATAAATACAAAAATAGTAATAATGATCAATCAAGTGATCATAAATGAGAAATAGAATTAATGAAGATCATGATCACAAGTAATTAAATAAAAAGAGATAAAATACAAAATATATATATTAATGATAATTACCCGTCAAAGTGACGCGATAAAATAATCGATCAAATACATAGACGACAATAAGAATCAATTATAAGTTTGGAAAAATCGGGGCTTCACATCCTCCCCTCCTTAAAAGAATTTGGTCCCCAAATTCTCTTCAGAATAGTTCTGGATATTGATTCCTCATGTCTTCTTCCATGTCCCACGTTGCGTCTTCGTCTCGGTTGTGGTTCTGCCACACCACTTTAACCATCGGAATTTCTCTCTTACGCAACTGTCGTATCTGCTGATCAATGATCCGGATCGGCCTCTCGGTGTAGGATAGATTTTCCATTAGAGGAGGAGTATCACGAGTGATGATATGTTCGGGATCTGGTTGATACTTCTTCAATCTTGATACGTGGAATACATCATGCATTCCCGCATATGGTGCTGGTAACTCGAGTCGGTAGGCTAACTTCCCGATCCTCTGTAAAAATCTTGTAATGTCCAACATATCTCGGACTCAACTTGGCTCCTTTCTTCGGATTGATCAATCCTTTCCGTGGTGAGAGTCTGAGAAATACTTCATCTCCGACTTCAAATTCCAAATCCTTTCCTCTCTTGTCCGCGTAACTCTTTTGGCGGCTCTGAGCTGTGCGAATCCGCTCCTTGATCAGCTTGACCTTCTCCATGGTCTCCTAAACTAAGTCGACCTTTGGGATCGAGGGCGACTTTCGTTTCTCTTTCGGAGCCCATTGGTCATCAATCTCCCAGTGGAGTGGGGGTCTACATTTTCGCCCATATAATGCCTCGTAGGGTGCCATCCCAATCGTGGCCTGATAACTGTTATGGTAGGCGAACTCAGCTAATGGTAAGTGCGAATCCCAACTTCCTTGGAAATCCAACGTGCAAGCTCGCAGCATATCTTCTAGGGTTTGAATTGTTCGCTCAGCCTGTCCATCAGTTTGTGGATGTGATGCTGTGCAGAAACTTAGCGAGGTACCCAATTCCTCAATATCAAAACTTAGGTGGCCTAGAGGCGCTTATATTCGATCCAAATTCTCGTCAGCCAATTTCCAATAATCATTCTGCAAAAATATCTATTAATAACCTTAGTGGTACTCAAAATTTCTTGTCATCGCTTGTAATAGGCACTATTCATAGTACCCTATTCATGTGATCCGTAACATTTGCACCACTATTCGATTATCACTTAACCAATTATTTCTACTCCACATATCATTCTAATGTACTATTCCCATAATTATTATCTCGAAACATACTTCTCATAATCCAATCCGAATATATCCTTGCTTGTCACGGCTAGTCAATATTTCATTTACCTAAGAAAGTGATACTCATAATAATAGAGTCGATTTAACTAAATAGTCGACACCTATTCATATCGTGGTATATTTTCTCGAATACAATTGGTAGTAGATTTCATCGCTAAAAAGTGCAAGATCAACCCATAATCTCCACCCATCAACATAGAATAGTCGAGACCTCATTAATCATTTAATAAGTTATTTCCAAAGTTGTAATCATATGAGTCGCTCCTTCAAAAATCTTTATAGCAATCTCAATTTCCCATATCCATAAGGTCCTTGATGATAGTGGTCAACTCGCTCTTTTCATCTTGGTTCCTTGCCAAGCGCTCGTGTCGTCCCCACATACCGGGCGCTCCTCGAGATAGCTACGAGGTCGCTCGATCACTCTCCCGGTGCCGTGAATCATCGCGTGCCGGTAGTACTCCCCGCCGCCACGGGCATGAAAAACGCCCCACCAAGAAGGTGGCGCGGCTCCATCCCAGATCAAACAAAAGTAAGGCGGATCGAGTCAAAGGTAGAGGAAAGATAAGAAGAGAATAAGGAAAGAATGAATAAAGAAAGTCGATCAAGAATCAACTAAGTCAAGACAAGTATGACTATGGAACCTCAAAATATGCGTTCTAACTTAGTTCAAACATCAATAAGGCGGTTCTATGACAATTTGAAATCGATTTCACACTTAATTGGTCAAGTCGCTAGGTACTTACCAACACCGAGACCGAGGGTCCTATCCTGGGTCATTTCGGTGTAAGTTTCCATCTTACTAGCCGAGCTCGATACCACTCTAACTCGTCACGCCCCAAACGGAATGCGACGGCGATCCACAACTTAAATACAAATAACCAGGCCATTTGCCCAGGCAATTATCAATGAGAACCCAATGAAACAGTCAAAATAAGCGTGGAAATAAAATAACATAGGTACAAATTACAGTCCACAATCCACAATCCAAATTACATCCTCGAAACCAACCAACGATAACGACTTAAAAGTCAAAAAGGGTCCTACGCCCTTGATTTAAAACCGGAATGAAAAGAAAATAAAATAGTCCAACAAAGAATCAAAAGAAATGAGTCCATCAATAACAACAAGAAGTAGTAAATCCAACAAGCGGAGTACAAGGGCTCAATCCAGGGCCGGTTCGAGTATCTTCAACGAAGTCCTCATCTAAAGGTTAGAAAATAGGTGGGGATGAGACAAAAATCTCGATGGATGGGGTGTGGTATTGCAAGTGTGGCGATATATAGTTAATGCGAGAAAATAGTTACATGAAAACGCGTGAGTATGATGCATGAATTCACACACGATCCACAAGCGTCGTGATAAACATATTTAAGTAATATACTTATACATTCAAGAAATATTCATGGTCACACATGCACTATGTGATTAAGTCAAGACGGTAGGATTGCGTGCGGAATGTAACGCCAATCCCATGCAAGCGTATAATGGTTGCGTCACGGTTTGTAGCGCCAACCAATGCGTATCAAGTAAGCGGTTGCGTCGGATTTGTAGCGCCAACCAAGGGAACCGATAACTCCGGAATCGTGTGGATCGACAAATGATTCCTTCGTTCTTCCTTGTAACTCCCCGAGCAAGATGGTCCAAGACCTGTCACCTTATCGCTCCATAGGCAAAGACAAATCCACGAGAGAGCTAGCTAGGCCGGATTGTCATAATCATGATTATACCTCAAGTACTACGACCCGCTTCCCTTGGACAAACTCCGTCCCTCGCCATTGCGGGATTAGGGCGATGGGGCCAGAAAAAGTGGAATAGCGATGAGCTGCCCGATTCCATCCCCCGACGATCCATTCCGACTGTGAGCTCGACACACAAAGTTGACTCAAGCAAGAAAGTAAATACGAGTACAGCATCAACGGACGATCAGTATGATTGATTCAGGAAGCGATTTAGGAAAATTTTGAAAATTCACGAGTAGAAATATGGCGTTGGTGGAGTTATTTGGATGAAGATGATTATCGGAAGGATAAGCAATCTTGATATCTTGAAAGATTAGGTGGAACATAAGTCCCTGTTATAGATTCAAAACCGCAAGGCGAGGGAAGTCGCCACATGATCGGGTATTAATCGATCGAATTGGGTCCGATAAGTCTAGGGTTTTTGAGAAAATAAAATACTTTAATTAAATATCCAAGTCATAGGGTCCAGGGCTATTTTAGTAAAAGGAAAATAATTTGGGTTAGGTCCTTTATAAAAGAAAATTACAATTTAGCCCCGTTTTGTTAAAACCAACACTTTTGGGGTTAAAATTGAACAAATAAATATCCCGACCTTGAAATATTATGAGGTCAGTTCCTAAATTCTCCAAATTGTTCAGAGATTCCGGTTTTTAAAGTTTTTAGGTCGAGTTTTATAAAATTCTCACATTGGCCCCAAATTTGTAGAAATTGCCAATTCGGACCTTAAGTTTAAAATAATTAGAACTCACAAACCGGAAAGGATTTTAATGTGATTTCAGTTGAAAAATGTTACTAAGGTTAGTAGGATATTGGGACAAAAACATTTTTTAAAAGAAATAAGTGTAGGTCCTTTAACTTTTGAAAATATCATTTTTGTCCCATTTTGAAATAATTGCCTTTAAGGCTTTTTAGGGGTCCAATTGTTATGAAATTTGAACCTTGGGTCCTAAATATAATTACGTTATAGTTAAGTTAGTATTTCCAGGTGCATGGGCTGCATAAGTCCTGGAAATTTCATTTGGGTCCTCAAGTTTAGTATTTTACACATTAGTCCCTCAATTTTAGAAAATTTGCTTTCCAAGCCCTAAACACTTGGATTTTTGGAATACATTTAAAATATGTCATTTCCAGTACCTTAAGAATAAAATTTTCAAAATTTAAAGTTAAGGACTGGTACAGTTTTAAAATTTGCAAAATGGCCCTTAAACTTTCAAAATTTTACAATCTAGTCCTTGGGCTTTTAAGGTTGATTTTATTTATCTTATAACTCTTAAAACTTTATTAAAAATTTCCAAAAGTCATTTTTGAACCTGAGTACAGTCCCAAAATCGAAATTTGCAGAGGGTCCTTTAACTTTCATTTTCTTGCAATTTAGTCCACCAACTTTCCATTTTTACATTTTTAAGTCCAAAATTGAAATTTAATCAATTATGCTCGACTTGTCCGGGTTATAAGTCATCCAAAACATGGATTTCAAAGATCATACACATGCATGTCCAATACATACAAAATTCATCAAATAAAACATTAAATTGTACATGCATGCACATAAAATTCAATAAATAGCAATTTTGAGCAACTCTTGAGAATTTTCATGATTTGATACATAAAATTGACATCCAATACATAGATTATATATCTCAAGGGCTCATGTTCAAAATTCTACATGCATTTAAATAAAACACCTAGAAGTTGGAAAGTATTTTTCCACCTACCTTAAATTTGAAAATTGTGAAATAAAAGGATAAATTTCACAATTTTTGGATGAGGTCTCTTAGGTCAGCCCCTAAGTCAAGAAATATAAAAATTTGGAGTTAGAAAAATGAGAGAAAAATTAAGGAGAAAAAGAAGGAGATAAGAAAATGAGAAAGACTACACTTTTACCTTGTGTAGTAGGTGATTGGAGACTAGTTGAAGCTTAAATTTGGAATTTTGGTTCAACTCCAAAATCACCTAAGGTCAGCCCCTATTTCTCAAAAATGAAAAAGGGGTGTTAAAATTTGAAAAAAATAGAAAGAAAGGAAGGAAGGGTTCTAGTGTCCAATTCTTGCCTTGTAGTCAAATTTCTCCGCTAGTTCTTCTTCAAATCTTCAAGTTTCACCACCATGCATGCATGTCTCCAAGTAGTCTTCTAAGCACGTCAAAATCCAAAATATAAACTTAAGTTAAAAGAAGAAGGTGATGAGTAGAAAGAATTTAAGTTGAATTGAGGAGTGAAATTTCTTAACTTGAGAAAAGGGGGTGTTCGAATTTTGAGTTTTAGTGGTAAGATTGTTTGTTTTGGTTTAGATGTTTGAAGAAAGAAAGTATGTTTGATGTTAAGAAGAAGATGTTTTTGGAGTTATGCATATGGGTTTGAAGATGTGAAGGACTTGGGTTTGAATATTTGAAGATATGAAGAAGTGGTACTTGAAGATATGAAGAACTTATGTTGAAGATTTGAAGATGTGAAGAGTTGGTGTTTGAAGGTTTGAAGATGTGAATGATTTTGGTGTTTGAAGATTTGAAGATATGAATGAATTTTAGAGAGAGGTTAGAGAGAAGGAGGAGAATTAGCTTGAGAATTAAAATGTGTTGGATGAAAATGAATTTTTGTGTAAAAATGGCCATGTTGGCCGTCAACATTAGGGAGGAGAGAGAGATTTTTTTTTGATTAATTTGTGTCTTGCAAATTGTCTCTTGCATGAAGACAATTAGACTAGTCAAAGTATGGGCAAGGTATGGAAAGAGAAGGAATGTTGGGAAGACTCCAACATGTTGGGAAAATTAGTATTAAAGAATTAATGTATGAGATGATGTGTATAATGTTTGACTTAATAGTATAATTATACACAAGATGACTAATATAAGGTGTAAGTGTACAAGAGTTGGATGATATTTTTACTCCAAAAATATCATCATGGCCGTCCATACTAAGGGCATTATGGTAATTCCATATATTTTATTTTTGTCCCAAATTTGATGATAATAGATGAAATATATCAATATCTAAAATAATTAGTGATTTCCTTGATCACTTATAAGTCTCATGATCACTTAATCTAAATCAAAATCTTAATTCTATAAGGTAAAAGTCTCTAAAATAAATAGTCTCTTAAAATTCTAAGGTGACTAATAAATACAAAAATAGTAATAATGATCAATCAAGTGATCATAAATGACAAATAGAATTAATGAAGATCATGATCACAAGTAATTAAATAAAAAGAGATAAAATACAAAATATATATATTAATGATAATTACCCGTCAAAGTGACGCGGTAAAATAATCGATCAAATACATAGACGACAATAAGAATCAATTATAAGCTTGGAAAAATCGGGCTTCACAATTCGTGTTTTTCTCGATTTAATATGTCTTACCCTTATTTTCCTTTTTATTTTTGTAGATATGGTGGTTCACTCGCCGCTTAACGCGAAGCGCTTGAAAAATGTAAGGAATCATTGCTGTGAAGGCGTAAAGAGCGTCCTCCCTCGGTCCTAAGTCTAGCAAGGCTAGGGGCACCTTTGGGTCAAAGGGCGAGTCATTCCCAACTCGGCAATGTTCAAGAAGTACAGGGGGATTTACCCTCTGGAGCTGGCGGTAATCGTAGTGATCCCTCTCCCATTTGCTCTACTCCCTCTCGACAGTTGATTACCATCAAGGCCACTGAGCATACAAATCAAATAGAGAAGTCTAAATCTAAGGATAGGGCACATAAAGATAAATCTCACAAGGCCAAGAGTTTGGGCTTTAAGGATTGTGATTTGTGAGATTTGTCGTCCGTTAATAAATCGCAAATTGAAAATGAAGCGGGAGCCTCTAGCGATCCTGATTTGGATGCACAATTGGCTTGGTTAGAGAAATGCAAAAAACAATTGGGTAATATGCGCGAGGTGGAGTCGAAGTAAGACTCCTCAAATGGTGTCGCATACCTTCAATGCTTCCTACCTCGCACTATCCCGGTGGTATATCAATGGTGGAAGCTCCGTTCTAGACACTTATGTCGAAAGATTCTTTCAACTATACAATCATATTGTAACACCCAAGTCTTTCATACTCACCTGCCAATATAATCTATGAATTAAATATGACCGATGTGTTATTTTGCATTGATATTGACATTGTATAATTCATTTTATTTTATGAGTCATGAATATTTGAATACTCTTAAATTCTCAAATAATTTAGGTTGCGAGCCCTTAATGTAAGTAGTCGATTGTTCATTGACATAGAAACAAAATATCTCGGTGTCAAACTATTAGTTACCATTAAATTACATGTGGTGATATTATAAGTATGACAAGTGACAAAGCCGCATGTGTTAAACTTAGAAATAAGAGGCGACATTGGCATATGTATCTAGTAATAATGTATAATAAAGATATGTATAGGTAATATATATGATGTAATACATATATATATATATATATATATATATATTAAGGAAAAAGGGTGTAATATATACATATATATTATATGAAAATGAATATTGTATTCATATTTTATAAAACAAACTCACTACTGCACATTTCCGTAAACATATATACAAGTAATATATCTATATGAATCAAAGTAAAAATCTATACATGTTCATATATGGATAAACACGTACATCTACGCACTAATTACACATTATATTATATAGTTATTTCAGTTAGTATTTATTATATTATAACACACATACACCGCCTCAAGTGAAGTGATAAGCATATACATATACAAATCAAACATAGATGCACATGGCCATTATGAACAGATAGAGTGAGAAAGACGTAAACTCAGCACCCTGGAAAAACAAATAGAAAAACAAGAGAGAAAAAAAAAAGGAAAAACAAGATAAAAAGAATAACCGGAAGAAAGAAATAAACGGAAGGAACTTCAGAGAGGTAGTCTCATTTCTTTAATTGGAATAGGTAAATTCCATATCCTTACCCCTTGAATATCTAATTAGTACATGGAATTGTTAAATCAATAGTATAATTATAATGCCTAAAAGTTTTGCCTCATTAAATAGCTTTATAATTTTGGTTGAAATAGAGTCGTGAGATAATAAAATCAAGGATAACTGTATCTTTAGGTGTAACAAGTTTAGAATTGCTAAAGAATGTTAGAATTATAAGACATCCTTTAACAAAAAAAAATTAATAATAATAAATAATAAGAAGAAAGAATTGAGAAACTTCAAATTAGTGGATTTCTTGCAAGTCAGGTTCTCGACGATAGCCTTGATATTAATTGTGGAGAAGGAAATTGTATATCTGGTTCTAGAATTGTTCAATTTTCAGTTTTGGGTTTGGCATTGAGGCCTTGTGTAATTAAGTTATTAAAGCTAGCAATGTTCAAATTATTGAGTTATTGATGGTTACAGGCTATTAGGCTAAATGGATAATGATGTGGTTACATGATGAATTGATCAAATTCACATGTAAATTGGATTAAATGAATATTGAGTTGCATTTTAATAAAACAGAAAACGTGTAATATAATATTTGATACTATTTCTATTAAACATTCATGTTGCTTCACATTGAGATCAAAGTTAGATATGAATAAGTTAATAGATCGATTCCAAAGGAAGACGTTCCATATATTTAATTGACTCCATAAATTAATACTTTATATTGCTACGCATTATTCACACACACGTTGAGAATAACAAACTTGTAAGTAAAGAACGAGCTATATAAGGTAAGTGAAAATTCATCTCCAACTACAATGCATTTAACATAGTATTTCTCGCTTTATTGATACTAATGCGATTCTTTGTATACGGATGAATGTATAATGGAAACCTTGGTGTTCATATGTTGCTTGGTGATATTGGAGTGTGATGACTATTGTTTCATTGAGCATGTCATTCATCGCATTTGCACGCCGCACGCAAACATATGAAAGATTGTTGAGATGAGGCATGCACGACATGGTAACTTTCATAAAGAAGAAAAGTGTTACTAATGGCCACCTAGCACCGAGGCATGTGAGGCATGCTTTTATGATATATTTTTTAGTGCGTGCAGCTGGTACTCCTGAGATCATGGCTGACAGTGGTGTGCCTCCGATGGTCACGCAGGGGCTGACCACTTGATCGTATCCTTATTGACACGCCGTGGGGAAGACTCCCGGGGATCATTGGGGAAGACAAAGGTGGACTCTCGTGGTCCCGGAGATGGCCCTAGGCGGTGTCAATATGATTATTATTGAGCTCTGTGCCATGGAGACATCACTGTGGGTATGTGAGACATTCGGATTTGTGCTCATTGATTATTAAAGCCCAAAGGTGAGACATCACTGGTATGTGAGATATTCTGACGGGCTGATTGATTATTGATGTCCGGCGGCTATGTGAGACATTACTGGGGTATGTGACATACGAACCGGACAACTTGATCATTAATACTATGTCGAAGGTGTTTTCTGGTGCACAGCAGATGGGTCAAGGGGCCCAATAAAAGGAAATGATTCCGAATAAAATGTTTCAAACTCATTTTGCGACTTTTGGTAAACATTTTTGGAATGCATTGCATTTGTAGTACATTATTCTTTCAACATACATGATTTTCGCATCGAAGATTAGCTCACGTAGTTCACATCAGAGTTTTGGTGCTTAGATTTCGCGAGCGCTACTAGTCGCGAGCTTTACAAGTTATTGAGAACAATGTACACGGATGACGACTTGTCAATATGTTGACGGGCCACTTTCCTTGGCCGACATATTTTCGCTTGTGGTCAGTACCCTTTGAAAACTCTTATATAAATATGTACATGTAAATAGTCAAGCAGCGGGTTATGTGTTTGGTCACATGGATGCCGCTTATGTTTAATAAATGTGGTTTGTTACAGCAATACGTAACTGAACTGAAGTGGGATACTG